>JAUIMM010000570.1:5415000-5835000 GCA_031769625.1 Taudactylus pleione | reverse complement strand
ATCCCTCTCCATCACAGTGTGACACATGAGAACACACGGTTGGGGGTGTCTTGGTCAACTTTGTCAATAAATTTAGTCCTATGCTACAATATATTATCCTTTTTTTGTGTACTTATTTTTCATGTTTGTAGGACTGACCAATTCCTCCAACGCTTGAGCAGTCATCACTACGGAACTTGGTTTTCAATTGGCCTCTTGCTGGGATTCACTGGTTATTATAATAACAACCAGTGAATCCCAGTAGCCTTAATACGTCATGCGGCGCTAGTGAGCCGCCAGGTCCCGTGCGACTCTGCTAGCGCCAGACGTCTTTTTTGCTTATTTTTTTGGCTGAAAATGTGCTGTAATTCAAATGTGATGTGACTAAGACGCACCAGGAGACACCGCTGATTAATCTGACTTGACTTTAACTTGTATATCTGTGTGCGACTCAGTCGGTATACAAAGCACAATGGAACTTGGCGTGGGAAAGCGATCATGGCCGCAGCATTGTGGCATTTTGCATACAGATTAGACTCAGCCGCACACTGATATACAAGAGCCTCGTATCGAATTCATCTGCACAGTCTCCCGCTGCGTCCTAGTTGCATCAAATTATGACTAAGAAAATGACGCCCGGCACTAACATAGTCGCACTGGACCTGGCGCGCCAAGTGGGGCTGTTTGGCGTGACTGCAGCAAAAGTGTATGAGGACACATCTGTATGTGCGACACTGAAGAATTGTAATGAGGACTTGCCTAGCATGCTCCCAGCTATGAGAATGTCAAACAGCGTGTCCGCATAGCGGCGATAGTCCAGGCGCGAGCCTGTCGTGTCTAGAAATTTTGCTACTGCTTCCAAATCAGTTCCTGCTTCGTTAAGACCCTGGATCATGGTATCCCGGAATACTGTAGGTTCAAACTTCTCTTTCTCATCTAAAAATGCAGAAAACATTATAATTTATTCACTCAACAACTGTCTTTTTCTACGGCTGAAATATAAAAAAAAGAATGGGATAAAGAAAACCAATTTTCACAGTACAATGGATATAATTCCCCAGCTATCCTTATTAATACAAGAAAAAGGTTTCAATTGATGGAATTTTCTCTGGTCATGAAACATTTCTAATGAGAAATAGATACACTGGGAGACATTTCTGAAAATCATTCCACAAGGTAGTTATGACGGATACTGGTATCGCCCCTAGGGAAATAGTAACAGAATAGTTATAGTTAACAATTTTCACTCAAAAATGGACATCAAGGATAAAGCAGATATTTTTCTTGCCTTTATAGAAGAGTGCAGATACCCCACAGATCAATGTTTTGGGCCAAGTGTCAGGGACCTTTGTCGAGACAGAGCCCATAGTGATCAGCAACGACAGCTATAATCTGATTGGTTACTACTGGCAACCACCAAGTCATTATAAACAGTCAACATTTACACATCGATCAAATATCACCATAGACTCAAATATTCTCCATAAAACCCTCATAGCAGTTTTGCACCTTAAATTTGACTAAATTTCCTCCATTCTCAATTATAGTCACTTAGTGAAGGTCTCTAATGGCACGTGTACTGTCCACTATTTAGCAATAAGTTAAGTGCCAGGTCCTTTGCTGACCATGTGGCTCTCTCTGTACCAGGGACGAGCCAACACAGAGGAGCTATTCATCAATTGCCTGCGGTAAGCCCCGGTGGTGCACTTAATGCGGATTTCTGCTCACACCTCGGAAAAGTACAAACCGAAATCCATGTTAAGTGCACCCTCGGGGCTTACCGCGGTCATACTGTAAACGGTAATTGCTTAGATCCGGGCACTTAATCCGGAATCTGTAACCAGTGGCAATTATAGGGGCAATTAGATTTAATGTGGCACAAATTTTACAGGTTAATTATTTAAATAAGCTGCACTGGTTCATAATATTTTACGTAATTAAATATATTGTAGATGTTATTTAAATTGTCCTTGCATTTAATCTACTTACAGGAGCCCACTTAGCTCAGGATCAACCAAAGTGAAGCAACTGGTATTCTTTAGCCTCCCGCCTCATTTATATAGACACACAGGGGCAGATTCAATTAGCCGCAGTGTTCACCGTGCAGCTAAAGCTCTGGGTTTAACGCCAGGAGCTATTCAGTTATTATGTTATTTCCCCACGAGGTAAACCTGCGGCACCCCTCCTTACATTGCAACATAGCTGTCCAGGTGCAGGGAATTGCTCTTTATTATTTTGCTTTACCCAGAATCAGGCCCAGAATAACCCTGGACAGTTCCCCAATTGCCTGTGGCACAATTATATTTTGCCATTTTCTTTGAAATGTACTTGCAAAAACCAAAAACAGAGACCGCGATCGAAAAAAAACCAATATCACCAAATGCAGTTTAAATACGTAACAAACTGATATCAATCCAAAGTAAAAGCTGACGTGTTTATGACAAGCACCTAAACCTAAATGGCCAATGACTGTTACACTCGATACACAAAAAATTAAGAGAAAAGTTAAATTATTATAGGATTGTATTTTTATTGTATAGTATTTTTTTTGTATCATATTTAGGGCTTTACATGGTGCAGAGAATGAAAAAGTAATGGAACGTGTACGTGTGTGTGTGTGTGTGTGTGTGTGTGTGTGTGTGTGTGTGTGTGTGTGTGTGTGTGTGTGTGTGTGTGTGTGTGTGTGTGTGTGTGTGTGTGTGTGTGTATGTATAGATATATCTATATATATATCTATCTATCTATATATATCTATATCTATATCTATATCTATATCTATATCTATCTATCTATCTATCTATCTATCTATCTATCTATATATATCTATCTATCAGACGGTGTAATGGTTAGCATTACTACCTCAAAGCACTGAGGTCGTGGGTTTGATTCCCACCATGGCCAAATATGCTCTGTAAAGTGCTGCGGAATATGTGTGCGCTATATAAATAACTGGTAATAATAATAAAAAATTATCCCGCAGAGCTTACATTCTAACCAGTGCTGCAAACTTACCCCTCTTTCTGGTTTTAAACCGCTGGCCCGTTAGCACTGGCTTCTGGTGCTTACTCATAAAATTTCTGTAAAACAGACAAAACAATCATTTCAAAAACAGCTATACATTTTTTTTTTTTACAAAAATAGTTTCTTTAGAAATTAAGGAAAAAAGTAAATAACCAAATGTTGTTCCTGATGTGTATTCTGGGTAAGTCTGAATGCCCTCCGTATCTATGACATTTTGTAGAAAAAAAACGTCATTACATCCCATGAACATTCTGGTCAGACAAGAGCAGTGTAACAGCGTCAAAACGGTGAGGTGACGGAAATCAATAGAATAAAACATAACTAATGCTGGGCATACACTGCCAGATAAAATGTCTGTCAGACCGACAGACATTTTATCTGGCAGCCTGCCAGCCGCAGATGTCGCCGGCATACACTGTGAGATTTCTCTCACAGTGTATCAGCCAGACATCCGCGCTCCGCCCCCGGGGAAGGAGACATTTCCCTGTTCCTTCCGTAGGAAGGAACACAGGAGATGTCTGTCTGTCGGCTGCGCTGGGCATACACTGCCCGATGCGGCCGACAGTTTAACGGGAAATATCGCATCGGACGGGCATGCTGGACAATCCAGCATGCCCGACCGAGCAATATTTAACCCTCGGTCGCCCCCCCACACGCTACAATTATCGCGGCGATCCGTCGATATCAGGCGGATCGTTCCGATAATTGTAGCGTGTATGGCCAGCATTAGGGTTACAAGAGCACTTTAGGGCAACTAGGATATCCTGAATGCACCATGCATGTTTGGTATGTCAGGATACACTTGTGCTGTAACAGTGCATAGTAGGTACTACGGTAAAAAGTAGGTTTAGGATTTTAATCGATTTAAAATCTATAAAAACCGATCAACATCGATGTTGTGCTTCTGGGGCTAAATCACACAATTACTAATACGCAATAAAAAAAAAAATCTAAATATGGTCTGTTAGTAAATGTGTGATTTAGCCCCAGAAATACATCGATTTTGATTAATATTTATCCATTTTAAATCGATTAGAATCGACCTTCAGTAAATATACCCCCTAGTGTCATTATCAAATAAAAGGTAAATATTAATCTACAATATTGCATGCACGTCGGATGTAAACTTTGTGCCATAGGGGGCGATTCAATTCAACGCGAATTGAATAGCGCCGGGAGCAAGCTCCCAGAGCTATTCAATTCAGTGCGCTGTTTGGGCGGGCTAAGGATTGTTTCTCGCACCCCCCTGGGGATGCGAGGAGAAATCCAACCAAAGTACCGGGTGCGCAGCTGTGTTTCTGCTTAGCGCGGCACTAACAGCCGCGTGCCCGGCACTTTGGTCAGAGAATGGCAGTTACCGCGCCTTAACACCCTTGTTAAGGCGTGATAACCGGCATTCTCCGACCACACAGCGCACTGAATTGAACAGCTCAGGAAGCTCGCTTCCGGCGCTATTCAATTCGCGTTGATTTGAATCGCCCCAGAGAGGTGTTCCATATCAGTGTTCCTGCACCAGTGTAACAAGCGTTTCACCTCACTACCCTGTGCTGCTCCTCCCACTATATAACGCTCAGTCTGTGGCTTCCTGCTGCCTCCTCACATCCTGTCACTGCCCCTGTCACATGCAGCCCTGTCCTCACTAACACAACACTCGTCTCCTGATATACTCTGTGCTGCTGGGGATCCTGCTCCTCCCACTATATAAAACTCTCAGTCTGTGGCTTCCTGCTGTCTCCATTCCCCTCCTCACATCCTGTCACTGCCCCTGTCACATGCAGCCCTGTCCTCACTAACACATCACTCGTCTCCTGACATACTCTGTGCTGCTGGATAATCCTGCTCCTCCCACTATATAACTCTCAGTCTGTGGCTTCCTGCTGTCTCCATTCCCCTCCTCACATCATTTCACTGCCTCTGTCACAACAGCCCTGTCCTCACTAACACATCACTCATATCCTGATATACTCTGTGCTGCTGGGGATCCTGCTTCTTCCAGCAAACTTGTGTCCTAAAATTCTCTGTGCTGTTGATGGTCTGATTGGTTAATAATGAAAGACAAGTAAAGTAGAAGTTGAACAATAAAATGGTCAGACCACAGTCAAGCAAACAGTACTGTGCACAAAAAACCCAGCGGTGATTTTCATACAGAGCAATAATCAGGCCCAGTGATAAATACTGGGATCCATTGGCAGAGGTAAAACACCTCTGAATAACCCTTATAACGTTCTGCTCTGTAAAATGCCTCTGTCTCTGCATGCTATATCCAATATCTTACCAGCTAACCTCATTCTCTGGGTGTTACAAGGTAACAGTTATAACAAGGCGTATCTATAAGTATATTGTATTCAGTAAAGAAGATATGATGTGTTATGTTACTATTTTGCAATTGCACTAAATCAATCAGCTGCTATTGGTTCCAGACCATGATAGTAAATAACCAACAAAGACAGTGGTTCCCAAACTTTATCAGTTCAAGGCACCCGAAGGGTCTCCTTCATTTTTTCAAGGCACCCCTAAGCCAAATTAATTAGCTGTAGTACTGCCCTTTATGTAGTGACCCCTGTAGTACTGCCCTTTATGCAATGGCCACTATAGTAGTGCCCCTTATTCAATGCCCCCAGTAGTAGTGCCCCTTATACAATGCCCCCTGTAGTACTGCCCCTTATGCAATGCCCCCTGTAGTACTGCCCATTATGCAATGCCCACTATAGTAGTGCCCCTCCTTATTCAATGCCCCCCGTAGTGGTGCCCCTTATACAATGCCCCCCATAGTAGTGCCCCTTATACAATGCCCCCTGTAGTAGTGCCCCTTATACAATGCCCCCTGTAGTAGTGCTCCTTATGTAAAGTCCCCTGTAGTACTGCCCTTTATGTAGTGCCCCCTGTAGTACTGCCCATTATGCAATGCCCCCTGTAGTTGTGCCCATTATGCAGTACCCCTTGTAGTAGTGCCTCTTAGGTTGTCATGACGTCACCCGCGTCCCCACGCACTGCATCACTGGGAGTGCTGAAGCGATCAGAGGCTTCTTTAGCCTCCGATAGCTTCAGAGGCCAGCGATCCAGTTTCTGTAGGAAAGTGGATTGCGATCTACCGGCAGGAGCTACCGGGAGATCACGATCAACGTTTTGGCCAGGCCTCCTGAGATGACAGCAGCTTCCCTCCGGCCGCGGCACCCTGGTGACAGCGCCTGGGAACCACTGACCCAAGACAAAATGATGCTATTTTTCTACATGTTCTAAGTGTGTTATCAGGGTGCCAGGCAATAAATGCACTTGTCGGAGGGCGTGGTGTCTCTTAAGAACTTCCAAATGCCCCTGGTGGTCCAGCTTCTGGGGTCAGTTAATGATGGGCGTTACCTGGCTACAGAATGAGGGGGTAGAATATAAGGGGGCTGTTAGTAAAAGGCATTTGTTTTTTTATCTGATTATTACATTTTGTTGAAACAAGAAAAGGACTGTGGGTCTGATTCAGCAAGAAAGCACCTGTGAATGCAAAAGCGATTACGCACGCAGTTCAATTGCGATAGTATGCTAATCCATTGCAATGCTGCTGCTGCACTACACAAGGACGCCCACTTTACCTTACACACATCCGTAATACTTAGCAAGACTGTGAAAACATCTGTACAATAGAGAACCATCGCAGCCTCACGCACACTTGCACAAGGTCAGACATTACTCAGAAATTACTAACTTCCACGCACGCTGTGAGTCCTCAGGCTGCGTAGGGCATCGCAGTGGCTAATTTATGCATGTCCCTGCAACGGCTTCTGAACGCACTGGGACGCCTGTGTTTCGCAGACCCCCCCGTCACCTCCACTTCCTGTCAATCACTCTGCGATGGGTCTGTGTAGTCACTGCGATGAGTACACATGCGCAGTGCGTAACAATCGGCCGATTGCGTGCGTATTCGCAGCTGCAATCACTGCTGAATCTGTGTTTACGTTTCCTCATGTGCTTATGAAGCTTTTTTGCACTTATATTAAGATTTATGGGCCCTCATTTATCAACGAGTGATAGTCTTGTTATCACTCGTTACTAATCTTAAATGGTGCTCCAACCAATCAGCCTGTTCTGTGTTTGAAAAATGACAGTTAGGAGCTGATTGGTTGGAGCACCATTTAAGATTAGTAATGAGTGATAACAAGACTATCACTCGTTGATAAATAATGCCCTAAGTATGCTACGCAGAATATATTCATTGTGGATATTTTGCAAGCAGGATAAACCATGGTACTCACAGCTGAACTTATAGATAACATGAAATGTATTATTATTTATTTATTACAAACATTTACTTATAAAGCGCTAACACATTTGTTGCACTTTACAATTGTGGACAAAAAAAAAAAGAGACAAGACTGGGAAGAGACAGAGGTAAGAAGGCTCTCTCACAAGCTTACAATCTACAGACCACCACCTCTAAAAGCGTCACACTGCAGCAGGCTTCCAAGGAGCCTCATACCACGTTGTTGAAAGTATTCAATTATTCCATCCTTAACGCACTTTTATAGTTTTTCAAATTTTTCTTGTTTTGCATGTAAACCACATTAAATAGATTGTGCTATGCGCTTTCAGATCCATCCACATATTAATATTTATTTTTAGAAAAGAAAAAATATGAGATATGGTAAGAACTTACCTTTGTTATCTCTATTTCTACGAAGTCCATAGGGTTCCACAGGATACCTTGGGGCATAGGTGATTACGTCAGGCATCGGGCACCATAGAGTTAAGCTTTCAGCCTCCCAGGATGCACTAGGGTCCCCCCCTATACCCCGCCCCCGAGCCAAGGCATCTCAGTTACGTACCAAGCCATAGGCCAGAGAAGGAGAAGGAAGAGAGAGAAAAAAGATCTGGACACACACAAGAATCACATTCTCACCAGAGGGAGACGGAAAAACCGGTGACCAGAGTAAAGCCCATCTGCAGCACAGGTGCGACAGGGCGGGAGTCCTGTGGAACCCTATGGACTTCGTAGAAATAGAGATAACAAAGGTAAGTTCTTACCATATCTCATATTTTCTACATCAGGGTCCATAGGGTATCCACAGGATACCTTGGGGATGTCCCAAAGCAGTATCCTTTAAGGGTGGGGACGCTCCTGTGCTGAAAGGAGAATCTGCCGCCCGAAGGAAGCATCCTGAGAGGCAAAGGTGTCAAACGCGTAATACCTCACAAAGGTATGAACAGAGGACCACGTGGCAGCCTTGCAGATCTGGACTGCAGAGGCACCACGTTGAGCTGCCCACGAAGGACCCACAGACCTAGTGGAATGAGCCCTCATAGAGGATGGAACCGGAAGGCCTTCATGAAGATAAGCTTCAGAAATTGCCATACGAATCCAACCTGCCAAAGTTTGCTTTGAAGCAGGCCAACCCTTTTTACGGAAGCCATAGAGGACAAACAAGGTGTCAGACTTCCTAAACGAAGAAGTGCGGTCAACATAAATCTTTAAGGCCCGCACAACGTCCAAAGTGGCCTCACCCACTGAAAGATCAGGTGAGTTGAAAGCCGGCACAACGATTTCCTCGTTGATGTGGAAACTCGAAACAACTTTGGGAAGGAATCCAGGACGAGTGCGCAGCACCGCCCTGTTCCTATGAAAAATCAGAAAAGGGGCTCTACAAGAGAGAGCCCCTAAGTCAGAAATACGTCTGGCCGAAGCAATGGCCAGAAGGAAAATTGTTTTAGCTGTCAGCCATTTAAGGTCCACTGAGCCCAGTGGTTCAAACGGCGGTCCCTGGAGAGCCCTCAGGACCACAGCTAAATCCCAAGGCGCCACCGGTGGAACAAAAGGTGGCTGAATTCGGAGAACACCTTGCATAAAGGTGCGCACATCAGGGATTGCAGAAATCCTACGATGGAACCAGACGGACAGGGCAGACACCTGCATCTTCAGAGATGCAAGGCGAAGCCCATGGTCCAGTCCCGCCTGTAGGAAAGCTAACACTCTAGACAGACGGAACTCCCGAGGAGCATAACCTCTCGGTCGACACCACTAGAAGAACGTATGCCACACACAATGGTATATCCTTGCAGAAGATGATTTCCGAGCCCTTAGCATAGCTTGCACTACAGAGCTGGAAAACCCCCTGGACCTTAACATGGCCGTCTCAACAGCCACGCCGTCAAAGACAGCCGAGTCAGGTCCGGGTGAAGACAAGGACCCTGTGACAGTAAGTCTGGTCGTAACGGCAACCGCAGAGGAATGTCCACGGACAGCCCCTGGAGGTCTGAGAACCAGTGCCGCCTGGGCCACGCGGGAGCTATCAACAGGAGCGTCCCTCCTTCCAGTTTGAATTTCTGGATTACCCGTGGAAGAAGGGAAAACGGAGGAAAGAGATAAGCAAACCGGAACGTCCACTGGACGGACAGAGCATCCACCAGAGACGCCTTTTCGTCTCTTGTGCGAGACCCGTAAACCGGCAACTTGTTGTTGTGCCATGACGCCATGAGGTCGATATCTGGAAGACCCCACCAGAAGTTGAAAAACGTCCTGGTGCAGAGACCATTCCCCCGGATGAACGTCCTGGCGACTGAGAAAGTCCGCCTCCCAGTTGAGGACTCCCGGGATGAATACTGCTGATATGGCCGGGAGATTGCGCTCCGCCCAAACCAGGATGCGGGACACCTCTACGAGTGCCGCCCGACTTCGTGTTCCTCCTTGCCGATTTATGTAGGCCACGTGGGGTCGTTGTCCGACTGGACCTGCACGGGGTGACCTTGGAGAACCAGATGTGCCTGCTGGAGAGCATTGAAAACCGCGCGGAGTTCCAAGATGTTTATTGGAAGCTCTGTTTCCGCCTGAGTCCATCTGCCCTGGAACAAGTGTGGACCCGTGACAGCTCCCCAGCCCCGAAGGCTGGCGTCCGTTGTCAACAGGACCCAATTCGCCACCCAGAACAGACGACCCTTGTTGAGATGGGTCGTCTGCAACCACCAGGCTAGGGACAGGCGAACCTCCGGAGTGAGCACCATCATCTGGGACTTTAGACTCTGAGGCAGTCCATTCCATTTGGACAGGATCAATTGCTGCAGAGGTCTGGAGTGAAACTGGGCATATTCCACCATGTCGAATACTGACACCATGGAGCCCAGTAACCTCATCGCCGAGTGCAGAGACACACAGCGACTCTGCAGACAACTGCGCACCCTCGCCTGTAAGGCAGCGATCTTTTCCCCCATCACAAAGATCCTTTGCTGTCTGGAGTCCAATAAGGCTCCGAGGTGCAGAATCCTCTGAGACGGGATCAGGGTGGACTTCTGCCAGTTTATTAACCAGCCGTGTCGTTGCAGTACCACAATCCTTAGGTCCAAATGGCGTAGAAGGAGCTCTGGAGATCCTGCTACCAACAGAAGGTCGTCTAGGCACGGCAACATGCGGACTCCCTGCAGCCACAGGGAAGCCGCCATGACTGCCATAACCTTGGTGAACACACGTGGTGCTGTCGCCAGGCCAAAAGGTAACGCCCGGAACTGGAAGTGATCGTTGCGGATTGCAAACCTGAGGAACTGTTGATGGCGTAAAAGAATAGGGACATGCAGGTAGGCGTCCTGTATGTCCAACGACACCATGTAATCCCCAGGTTCCAGCTCCAGAATGATGGACCGGAGGGTCTCCATCCGAAACCTCGGCACCCGCAAGGACTTGTTGAGTGCTTTGAGGTTGAGGATCGGACAGTACGACCCATTGGGTTTCCGCACCAAAAACAGATTGGAACAGAAACCCTGGCCCCTCTGGGAGAATGGAACAGGCACTATAACTCCAGCCTGGAGCATAGTGTGCAAAACCTTCCGCAGTTCCATGGCTTTGTTCCGGTCTGATGGAAGACCCGTGGTGAAGAATCGGGATGGGGGCCTGTGACGAAAGGAGAGGGCATACCCGTGAGAAACCACCTCGTTAGTATAGTGGGAGGACCACCCTGCAATCACCGCACCGCAAGGGCTTTAGCAGAAGAAGAGCTGGGACAGTGAAATGGCTGACAGTAGAAAGTGAAAGTACAGGCAGCAGATGCTAGCAGAAGTCACATACAATGCAAAGAAAGTAATCCCTGCAATATCAGCGCTGATCCTCAACTACGCACAGAGCCTGGTAGGACACAGCGCTGCATACACAGACCTGTTCCAACGGAGGAGAGGTATGCCGGGGGACCAAGACCGCGATGCCACCAATCAGCAGCTTCCAGCAGCTTTCACCATGCTTCTGCAAAGATGGCCACCGAGGAGCAGAGAGGAGGCCGGCATGGGGGAGGAGCGCTGCCACAGGGCCAATCGGCAGGTGCAGAGAGGGCTGTGTGCAGCGGGGGAGGCGCCGGCTGTGTACAGGGAAGGCGCGCTCCCCTGGCATGCAATTAACCCCTGGGACGCCGCATCGCTACCGCTCAGCTGCAGTCCGCTGTCCCAGGGGGTTAGTGGAAGCGCAGGTTAGTTACCTGGCTCCACGCTGCAGCCAGTCCCCAGGGAGCCCCCTGCCTCGGGACTCTGGACCATGTGTTCAGCAGGGACCCACCGCGGGACCCCGCTGCTTACCTGCTGCCCCCTTGAATCCGGTCATGGACCAAAACATCTGGGGTCACCGCTAGCTGTGACCCCAGATGCTTACCAGCATCCCCGGATCAGTACCGGCGTTCTGGTACCGGCGGGGGTGTGTAGGGAAGACAGCATGGACGTCAGCACTGACTGTCCATGCTGTACTTCCAGATGAGCAGCCACAGCTGCCGCAAAGAAAATGTCAGGGGCTATCCTTAGCCCCCCTCTAAACATGTGCTCCGACTCCGAACCGGGCACCAACGAAACTGAGATGCCTTGGCTCGGGGGCGGGGTATAGGAGGGTGACCCTAGTGCATCCTGGGAGGCTGAAAGCTTAACTCTATGGTGCCCGATGCCTGACGTCATCACCTATACCTCAAGGTATCCTGTGGAACTCTATGGACCCTGATGTAGAAAAGGGAGAGAATGTAGCACAGCTGAATAGTGCTGCATTTATTCAAACTGGACAATATATGGATAGAACATATGGGGGAGGAGGAGGGGGGGTGATGGTAATGAGATGCATTAGACCAGTTTTTGTTAATACTTTTACCATATGCCGGGAGTATCTGCTTTTTTTGTGCATGGACTTTGGACAATGGTTTGACCACTCTAAGTACAGTATGTGCGGCAGACGCACCACAGGATGCGCACAGCTCTGCATAGGGGCAAATATAGGCAATTATTTCAATGCAGGCAACGTGAGAGCATCTAGGGACAATTTGCGTTTAACTCGGGCCCATTGTTCGCTAAAAACCGAAATTAAAAATATTTGTTTTAAACATTCACAACAGTATCGGTGTAACAGCAGGACTGGTAACGAGATGTGGGACCCATTAACTTTGTTTGCATAAATTGATCTACAAGTGTTTGCTCCTGGCTCGCACTAGACTGCAAGTGATTGGGACTTAGAACCTGGATAAAATGGTGCAACCAATGAGATGGCTGATTTTAAGTGCATCTTGTACTAGAATATGAAATCCCATATTTGATTTGCTGATATGCTGCATTTGGACTATATCCACCACATTTTCATTTGTCTATCGCAGTGGTTTCCATGGCACCCTGAGGTGCAGCGGGGCACTTACAGGGTTGCCACAGCTTGGTGTACTACCTACTCTCTCGAAATGGTAGGGAGCCTCCTGAAAATCGGGTTGTGCTCCCGACCACCCGGAAGACTAGGCAAGTCTCCCAGAACCAGCCGTAGCCAGCCCGCATCCTCCGTTGCAGGCCACTTAGTTTGCAGTCCGAGGGATAAGATGACGCGATTCGCGTTAAATCGTGTCATAGAAGCCCCGCCCCCTCTGTACAGTGCCTGCATTATGGGCTCTGCACAGTGGGGGGCGGGGCCGCGATGATGCGATTGAGCCTCCACGCCCACCTGCTGTGTGCAGAGAGTCGACCAGGCTGTCTCCTCCCGGAAGGGACAGCCTAAAGGTAGGCAAGTATGGTTGGTGGTCCAGGACCAAATCAAATTATCTCTGGTCGTTGTGATAGGCAAAATTAGTGCCGGTAGCTGCCAATTATAACATTTGCGGACAAACAGAAGCACAGTCCTGCCCACCACCACATAACTGGACCTAAGGATGAAGGGTAAGCACCATTTACTTAATGGAATAATTTTTGCTACATTTCTCAATAAGAAACTTATGGCCTAAGGGTTCCGTAAAAAAAATGCTGATACTCTAGGACGCGGTGATTTAAGAAAGTTTGGGAACCGCTGGACCAATGTAAACATTAAGGGGGAGGTGTATCAAACCTTCAAAAGAGATACAGTGGCGAAGTTGCCCATAGCAACCCATCAGCTTTTGTCATTTAGATTGTGCTAGACAAATGATATCTAGTAGCTGATTGGTTGCTATGGGCAACTTCTACGCGTGCTTCTATGAGAGGTTTGCTAACTCTATGTGATCACCAAACCTACAGCCATTGGGGATGTTGCTGAGCGAGGACATCGTCAACTGGAGCAGATTGTCTTGTCCATCTTCATCCTGTGTAAGCCCAGCCCAGTGTGCCCACACCTGTGCGCCCATAGAGAGTTGCATGATTCCACCACTTACGCCTGCCTGCTCCTGGATATGTGATATGGGGCTGGAGTGACCCAACATATCCAGAGTACAAGTAAGGTTGCGTCCACCCAATTGCAATTACATGCAGACTGGGGCAAAGATGCACGTACGGCTCTGAAAGCCTGATTATTTACAAGTAGTCAGGGCAGGTGCAAATAGTGGATATATTGTGAGAGACGTCAGAACTGGAGTGTGCACGAGAGCTAGCCCTTACCAGTGACCGCCGAAAAGATTATGAAACCTGCAGAGAAACTACATTGCCCCCAGTGACAGTAAAAGTGACAGATTTAAGTGACTCGAAAGACTGAAAGTAGATTATCACCAGTGGCAGGGAATTCATTACATGGCAGCACTCGTATGACAAGTCTAGATCTCCTGTCGCAATATTAGTTTGAGCAGAGAGGCTCGCGGCTATATTTAGCACTCGGCTATCTTTAGCTCTCAATTCAGTGTCCTCTAATCTTCTCTGGATCGTCAGGGTCAAGCTGTATAAGGTACGGTGCTCTGTTCTACAAGCAGAGATACTAAAACTTAAACAAGGCAACAAAATCCTATTTGTTTGGTTACAGAAAAATACAGTACAGCTGTCTCCATTTCAAAAGACGTATGGGCACATTAGGATGTTAAAGTAACCTTTTGTAACTGCAGAGATAGTATAGTCAACACAGACCGGTTCTCCGAGCTGTAGTTTATCGGGCAGGAGTGGATCGTAAAGGGCAGTTGAGTTCCATTACACCTCCTTGAAGGAGGCCACGAGCCGAAACTAGTTGGAGACCATACCACACCTGAATACCCTCTCCACCCTCCACCCCAGCTACCCACATCGACGCTGTGATAGGAGTCACCCCCCCCTTGCGTTCTTACGCGCGCCCTTAGTTGCAGCACAGAGAGCGACTCCCCCCCACTGACACCTCTGCACCAGCTGCACAGGAGCACCGCTGGTCCAGGTAGCCGATAGCACCTTCAGCGAGCGGCATCCTGTCCTGGACCGTGGCACACTCCCAGCACTCCAACCACGGCGATCAGACACCCCGCCCAGCTCACAGCGGCTCTCTAGGTCTGGGCCGGCAGACCGCATTTCCGCACCAAGGGACACTGGCCGGAAGCCAGTGTCCACCCACAGACTGTTCCCACCATCACCTGCAATTGGGGGAATCCCAACCCGCGGGCAATACACAGACCTCAGCATCGCCTCCACGGCACCGGCACCACTCGTCCAAGCCAGGACAAGACAGGCATCGCCCCTGAGCAAGACATGCCATCTGCCGGTAGATAAGTCAATTTGCATGCTTCACCGTGCGGGACGCCGCCACAGCTACCTACAAGGACATATTGACTTCCATTATCCATCCTACTGCTCGCAAGACTGTGACCATAGGTCCAGCAGGGAAGAAGTGCTGATCAAGAACCACACGGTAAGGAGCCCCCTAAAAGGGTCCACCGACCTTCACCCAAAGCCAGTCACACCTTGTGCCCACCCCACACCTCCCATACACCCCCTGGGACCATTCCAGAGCAGCACTGTGCCTACTCAATAAACGGTTTTGGCCCTGCGCCTCCTTGTCTGTCTCTCATTCTCCACGCAATGACCGCATAACACACACAATCCAGTTCTCCCACACATCTAGAGAGCGCACATGACACACCCTTCTTTCAGTTTGCATTCTCAGTAGGACCAGGTACCCCTACTACAGGTGCAGCACTCTCCTCTCCCCCCTCCCAGCAGCACCACAGATACCCATACACACCTCAACTACCCCCATAACCCCCCTCCCACCACCCATTCCACCCACTTCCATTCCAGACCCCACACGTTGACAACATTTTGCTGCCCGATCTGTGCATGATTAATGGACGACTGAACGATAACGATATCGTTATCGTCCAATCAGCCATTAATATCGCGTAGTGGATACGCGCCTTTAGATACCATATCCGCCCATTTCCTCCTTCCTTCACAAAGATATTTTATTGTTTTTAGTCTTGGTAAACAGGTTTGATGCCAAAGACAATCAACTAGGTAGGTTAAGGAGAAAAAAAAAATCATTAGTCACCATATAAGTCAATACAAACTATATTTCAGTGGTTATATACTGTATAGACAGAGACTTGAAAATAGTGTTTATTTAATAGTAGTCAACATTTCGGGGCTCTGTTCCCCTTCCTCAGGACAGCATCAAAAACAGTATGTGAAACATGCAACAATGTAAATACCAAGTGCAATCAAAACTTTTAACGTTTTGATTGATTAAACTTTGTATTTATATTGTTGCATGTTTCACATTGTGCTTATGATGCTGTCCTGAGGAAGGGGAACAGAGCCCCGAAATGTTGACTACTACTCTACTACTAAATAAACATCCAGGTTTAGGGCTACACTATTTTCAAGTCTCTGAGTGCTATGATTTTATTTATATTTATATATATATTTTATAGACCTGATACTCGGCACTCAATTGCTGTACAAAAGTTCACTTTTCCTTGTGCCTTCCACAAAATAGAAATATAGACTGGAGGTTGGCGGCAATCGCGGATTTAACAAGAGAGATCACAGAGGCCCTCAGCAATAAATCAACGTTTCGGTTTATACAACCTTCGTCAGGATGCTCGACCTCGCAAGACTCCATTGCTAAAGAAAAAGCATGTTGAAGCTCGTTTAAAGTTTGCTGCACAACATTTGGACAAGCCTGTGAAATACTGGGAGAATATAGAGCCTGATTCAGAGCCGGACACTCTTTAAGAGCACTCGCTCTGAAATCAGGTCGTTTTTCTTTGTTGCGGCCACCCACAGCTTTTGCAAGTGGCCAGATGATGGTAGCGACCATCAGGGCTTGCGACGAGACCCTGGTGGTAGGGTCTCGTCCATCGCAAGCCCCAGAGAGCTTCCTGCTCTAACAGAGCAGGAAGCTCTCCATTTACATCACTGGTGAACATCGACAGCCGCCCCTTTTGTAGTGAGTCCCGGAGCGAGAGAATTTCTCTCTTGCTCTGGGGCTTGCGCAGTACCCCACCATCGACCTGCTTGCGAGCGCTATGCGCTCGCGAGCGCGTCTGAATCAGGCCCATAGTCTGGTCAGATGAGACCAAACTTTAACTCTTTGGATGCCATAATACACATCATGTTTGGAGGAGAAGTGGCACTGCATATAACTCCAAAAGCACCATACCAACGGTGAAGTTTGGAGGTGGGAACATCATGGTGTGGGGATGTTTTTCAACATGCGGTACTGGAATATAATTGAAGGAAGGATGAATGGATAAAACTCTGCTGTCATCTTACCAGGATGCTGAAGATGAAACGAGGGTATACATTTCAGCAAGACAATGATCCCAAACACACAGCCAAGGATACTCTCAATTGGGATCGGTATGGAATACCGCCGGACGCATGTCGAATACCGACGATGGAAGACCGGCGGTTCCTATTCACTAACCTAACCCCCCCCCCAACCCTCCCTTAGGGTTGCCTAACCCTATCCCCCCTGTAAGTGCCTAAACCTAACCCCCCTTCCCCGCAGCCTAAACCTCGCCTGCATACCTCTCAATTGGTTTCAGGGAAAGAAAATAAAGCTGCTAGAATGGCCCAGCCAATCACCTGACTTAAAGCCAACTGAAAATCTATAGAAAGATCTAAAGATCAGAGTTCAAATCTTGAAGGTTCCGTGGGCCTCTTCTATGAAGACTGGGCCTAGTTCAGACCCGCTCGCGAGTGCAGGACGCTCACAAGCGGGTCGATGATGCCCAAATGCGCATGTGCACGACGGAGGGAGCTCCGTCGTGCGCATGCGCGTGACCCGGCAAGCGATGGGGTAGCCGTCGCTCGGGGTCTCGCACCAAAGGGGGCGTACTGTCGATGGTGACTGACAACACGCCCCCTTTGGTGGGCGTGCCGGGGGCGTGGCTTCCAGACGGAGGCGTTCCCATGGGAACGCCTACCGTCTGGGTCCGGCCCCACTGACATCAGTAGTGATGTCAGTGGGAGTGATTTTGGCTCTGATAGAGCCAAAATCACTCCAGGGCTTGCGGCAGCGAGACCCTACCGCAGGGTCTCGTCGCAAGCCCGATGGTCTTGACCATCGCGACCATCATCATGGATGCTCGCATAAGCTGTGGGTGGTAACCCACAGCTATGCGAGCGTCCAAGAGGCCGCTCCAAGTTGAGGTAGGAGGGCCCTGATTCAGAGCGAGCGCTATGGTCAGAGCGTCCGTATCTGAATCAGGCCAGCAGTGTGTGGAAGAATGGTCCAAAATCACACCTGAGCAATGCATGCGACTACTTTCTCCATACAGGAGGCGTCTTGAAGCTGTCATTACCAACAAAGGCTTTTGTATAAAGTATTAAATAAATATCAGTAAGCGTGTTCAATACTTTTTTCCTTGTGTCATTTCACATTATTACACGTAACTTAATGTATGGACATCTATTGTTTGATTTCTTTGCATGTGTGGATTGCATGGGTCGTGGCGGACATTTGGTGAAAAATTCATTACAATAGCCCCATTACAAATAGATTTACTGAGAAAAATGTTGATATTTTCAATACTTATTTTATCCGCTGTATATTACACACACACAGGAAAGAGAAAGGCCGGTACTACACTATTAAACTCATTATCTACCTGGGTGTCCTCCCGATTTGGAGTGGTTCCAATGTATGCAGTTTGAATTGGGCGACACTCTCCGGACTTTAATGAACATACAGATATGCAGAAATGATATTCAACGTTTCATATGCTTTAATAATGCATCTTTCTTCCTGACGAAAGATGCATGATTAAAGCATCTGAAACGTTGAATATCATTTTTGCATGTTCATTATATATATATTTGCAGTTTAGGTTTAACAAAGGAGCACGAGGCCATTTGCAGTTGCAGAACCATAGTGTTATGTATACTTATACAACACTTCACCCTCTTACAAACTCCAAAAACACATTGGCGTGAAACCTCAGCCAGATATATGAGATATATATTTCAGGAACACATTCTTGTAATAACATTCCCTTAGATAGAGCACAAACACTTAAACGTTGGGCACTCGGATGGATGGAGAGCTCACATGAGAAAGGCCTTCCCCGACCCTGCAGTCAGTATTAATAAGACCCGTCCAATCAGAAGAGCTATATGTTCCACATTTGGTGGATGAGCTCCATAATTTACTTGAACCTCCCAGTATATTTCCACCCTATAACTCATTATGACCATGCCCACCTGAGGTGGTTGCCACTCCATTCAGGATGTAAATCATCTCATGATGTCCAGTGTCTAATGGAGGAGGCATATAGCCGAGTGGGAGTTTGTCATATTGGAAGATCTTCCCCCAGAAGCATGGGACAGCTGCACACCCCTTCCTCACACTGGGTGGGCTTATGCCATTTATAAGAATCAACAGGTCCAACATGAGACAGAACACATTGGGCCTGATTCAGAGGTGACGCAGTGCCGCTGCCGGATACAAGCGGCTGATGTTTTACACCGGGGGACGCAGACTGAATTTGGATGCAGAGAGAGTAGGCGTTCCTGGGTGGTGACATGGAAATCCGACACGGACATGTCACAATCGGTGACTGCATCTTTTGCCGCAGTTGCGCCGATTTCGGCGGCCATGCTCAGGCGGACAACACCCTGCGCCTAAATAGGGCTGATGCAACGTCTGATGGTGGGACTGGTGTGCGACTGATGGTGCAGTGCGTCTTTTTAAGCACAGCGGCGGACTAGAGAAACAGCCTGTGGGAGTCTCAGTAGGAAGCCTATCGGCTGCGCCATTAGCCTAATGGCGCAGTCGCGCTGTGGAAAAACACAGTCGCAGATGTATCAAGCCTTGGAGGGAGAGAGAGAAAGTACCGACCAATCAGCTTCTTACTGTCATGTTACAGGCTGTGCTTAAAAAATGACAGTTAGGAGATGATAGGTTGGTAGTTTCTCTCTCCCCAAGGTTTGGTACATCTCCCCCTCAGAATTATAAAGCTACTGCTGAACTGCACACCTTTCCCTGGAGTCCAGACCCGACCCCTGCCCTCTACTGTAGGTTTACGGCAACGCCTCCGGGCGCAGGCTGTAGACCATGAAGGCGAGATTCTGTCATTATTTATTCTGCAACATTTATTACAGGAACAAACAGCAACGCCCTAAAAGCAGCACATTGTGCAGTTGTCTAAATATTTAGGCACAAATCAGTGTAGGGAAACTAAATACCAAGAAATGCGCTTCTAAATAGGACAGGGCAGCAAAAGAGAAAACATTTGTAAAAGACAAAAAAAAAAAAATATATAAACATAAATACTAACTTAAAATATCCCATCTTAATCCACGGCAAAACAGACAGACAGACAGACGTTGCCCCAGTAAGCACTGGGAGGCACTGGCAAGTTCCATGTACAATATACGTAGTGGAATTACTGATCCTACCAATCACAATATATATCGCTGCTTTTGATTTAGCTGGAACTAAAACACAAACAGCGAAAACAATTAAAGTAATAAACTAATATAAGTTAGAAATGGCCTAGATATTATGCAGCACATAAGGATGCAAATTATATACAATCACACGAAATAAAAAACACAAGATGGCCGGACCTGGGTAAAGAGTACCCCTTCTCGGCATCGCTGGATGCAACCATCATTAGTAACCCATGCTGGGTACAAACGATCTGTCAGGAACAGGCGTTCCGGCGGCATATGTGCGACTCATAATAGCAGAGGGGTCTGGCTACACGCAGTCGACACTCCCACAAAACAGATCTCCTGGGCTCTGTCGCAAGGTAGCTGCCCAGCTGACACCCAGAAATTCTCATTCTATACACAGAGGGAACTGGGAGTGCACTGGTGCAGAAAGGCTCCGTCATGCATGTGTGCATGGTGCGGCACGTGAGCAGTTTAACAAAAATCGCTAGATGCGTGCGCTTGTGACCTGCGTGCTACTTTGAATCAGACCCGAAGGAACAGGGCCAGCTCCATAGCACGCCTCACGTGTAACGTCAGGCTGGGGGTGAGCCCAGCACTCCGTCACTAGCTGGGCTTCCCCCACCCTCTCCCGGTACTGAATGGATGCCACGCGCATCATCCATTCAGCTACTCCGGGGTTCCGGCACCACCGCACAGCTGACTTCCCGACCAGACCACCCGTGGGACACTTCGGCCCACGGGAGGGACAGTGCTGCCCCGCTGAAATCGGGATGTTGGGAGGGGTGTGCCCTGTATGGGGTGGCGCCCCTGTTCGACCGCACTGGTCGAACACCCCAAAAGCCGGCCCTGCAAAGGGGGTTTGTAAATTAGCAAAATTAATGATATTTCTATGAAAACTGTAATATTAAAAATTTATGAACAATAATTTAAATATGTATCTCTGAAAATGTGTATTAAAGCCTGTATTTGTTTTATATTTATATTAAAGCCTGTATTTGTTTTATAGTTCTATTAAAGCCTCCATTTGTTTTATATTTATATTAAAGCCTTCATTTGTTTTATATTTATATTAAAGCCTCCATTTGTTTTATATTTATATTAAAGCCTGTATTTGTTTTATATTTATATTAAAGCCTGTATTTGTTTTAGTTATATTAAAGCCTGTATTTGTTTTACAGTTATATTAAAGCCTCCATTTGTTTTATATTTATATTAAAGCTTCCATTTGTTTTATATTTATATTAAAGCCTCCATTTGTTTTATATTTATATTAAAGCCTCCATTTGTTTTATATTTATATTAAAGCATCCATTTGTTTTATATTTATATTAAAGCCTTCATTTGTTTTATATTTATATTAAAGCCTCTGTTTGTTTGTTTTGAATGACAGGCCGTGAATCAGAACCGCACATGACGCTGATGTTCACAAAGTTTAGCGACTTACTACTGTCGAGTGCATGAAAATCCCTATAGACTCATATGACGCATCCTACCTGTGATGTGTATACAAAGAGGCGCAGTTGCGATTGGGACGCACGGTGTCAGAAACGTACTGGAAATGTGCTGGCGGTGACTGGGAGGCGGCTACTCAGTCGCACGGAAATGGTCCTTCTTATGGCCATGTTATTGCATGCGTGCCGCTGAAGTGGTTGCATGTGCTTAATGGCTGACATTGGAGGCCACACTCAGACGGAGAATCTGCACCTAGCACGGGGCTGGTACAAGTTTCGATGGTGCTTTCGATGGTTGCGCTCCAAGCAGTATTAAAGAGTCTAACGAAGCACAAAGCGGGCTTTTTAGGTCTTGCACAGTCAGCGGAGTCCTTGCGCACCAGGGAAAAGGCTGATACTAGCATTATCATAGCGGGGCCTATTTATCTAACGATAAATGGCCCGGTAACTATGCAGAAGCACTTTTCGGAGCAGCTGTCCCCTCTCAGCGAGTTTAATACTTAATCGACGGCCATATAGCCTCCAATGATGATTAGACCCCATAGTCAAAGAAGGGATTACGGAAAAGGCGCTAAAGCGGTCGCAGGAGCGAGACGCTCAGAATCAGGCCCATAACCTGCTGGTGTCACTATCACAGTTTCCATAGACAGTAATAGCAGCAGTCACACATGCACTACACAACATGCTGACAACGTGGTCTATCTTAAAATGTTACACGAAATGTATTAATTTCATTGTGCAATTCTATTTATTAGAAATATTTAACAAAAAGTAAATAAAATGCAGACTCACATGTAAAGTGTATTTCCTAATAGAACACAGTGTACTAGGGACATTAGCGCTCATACACTAAACACTGCTCTTATAGATCTGCCCTGAATTATGAAGAACAGTGTTTATGTCTCTAGTGCAAGTCAGACAATGAAAGCCAATGTGCCACCAAGCTTGCAGCTCAATGATGATGTTGGTAAATAAGCCCTTCTATAACTAAAGTATTACGGAATGCTCAGCCTCTGGCTAGGTGACATATGGGACTGAGCTCCCCAGAAGATAATTAACATTGTGTGGTGCCAATAATACAGAGCGCTAGTTTATAACACTGAACACAAACACATAACACAACAACAACAGATTAGTAACCGCAATGATTGCACTACAGAACATGGCGAGCTCCCCAGGACCACACACGATGTAGTGCCTTGAATATTCAATTTTTTTTTTCTCATAGAGAAATAAATATGAAAAAGTTTATTTCTTATTCTTTTCTTTTGGCTATTAAATATAGGGCAGTGCTCAATAATACAAAGCTTAAATGTTTTGCTCTACTTATTTTTCATTTTTATTAATTTTGTACTCTCTGGGGGAGAATGCAGTTGTTCTTATTGCGGCCTTTTGTAATGGGTGCCCGACGGAGCAATTTACTTGTCGATCCGATCGAGCGCGAGTGCATAGACCGCCCACATTTCTGCTCACAGCCTCCTCGGGTGACGAGCAGAAATATGCAAAAAGTCTGGCATTTGCCCACCCAAACGGCAATTTGGGCGACATAATCAGTACTTTATATGGGTTTAGCCGCTTCATGCGAAATATTTGTTTTTCATAGTTATTTAGGTGCACGAGACGCATTTCGCACCTTCTAGTTGTACTTTGCAGAGGTACAGTTGAACTAATGCAAGAAAAATCATCAGCCACATAAGGCCCGTCCCAATGTGCCCTCACTCCAATGCATACTTGCCGAGGAGACTGACAAATTTCGCAAAGCTCTCCCACTCTCTCAGGAGAGTAGATCAGCCTCCCTGACACGGCGGTGAATAATTTCATTGAGCCCCCTCCTCGTCGATTCAGGTCATGGCTCCACTCTCTCCGCATCTCCCACTTGGTCCTCCCCCTTCGGGATCTCCTGCGGGGAACCTGCACAAAGTCGGCAGGCAATGTATGCTTTTATGATTAAAGAAGAAAGCTATAAGCTCTGATTCTGCAAACGCGATTCCCAATTGCCAAAAACCGTTGTTCCTGAAATCTTTCAATGTCCTCCTGTATACAAATTGCTGAAAGCAGAAAAGAAATAAAAGAAATAACAGAAAAGTGTAGCCCTCCCAATTGTCAAGAGCACTAGGAAGTAAAATGGCAAAATTGTGGGGAGGAAGAGTACGGGGTCCCCTCGAAAAAGAATGGGAAAGCCATAGTGACAGGTTATAAATGACTGCTTCTAACCACTCAGAAAGGCTTTTCCCCAAATACTGACCAGAATCTGCATGTAATGCTGCCGGGTCTATTCCCAGTGGACTAAATACTGATGCCGGAAACCCGAACAGTGAAGATCCCGACTAGGACTAGTTAGTACCCTAAACCCCCCCTAACCCTCCTTTAGTGTTGCTTTACCCTAACCTCCCCCCAGTGGTGCCTAAGCCTAGCCCCCCTTTTCCCCTAGCCTAACCCTAATCCTCCCTGGGGGGTGCCTAACCCTAAATCCCCCCCGGGGGTGCCTAAACCTAACCCTCCCTCCCCGTGGCAAACATCTAGAAAGTCCCAGCTTACCTTTGTTCGGGATTTTGGCGTGGGAGCTGCTGGACAGCCCCCCAGCTTTTTCCAGAGCCGGCAATGCATAGATGGATGGATGACGCGCGCAGGTGTACGTTATACATGCACTGCTGCTCAGCGTGTCCTCCTCAACTTTCCCCCACCCACGGGACACTGTGGCCTGCGGGTGGGACTGTGCCTGTAAAATGGCATTGTCCCGCTGAGATACAAGGAGAGATGAGAGAGGTGGCAGCAGGAGCTCAGCCTCACCTCTGATAGCTCAGACACTGCCTGGAGCTGAGGGCTGGGCCACGAAGCAGCCAATAAAACACAAAGAAAAAGAGCTACTGGAGGCATGCCTCATTCTGAGGGGGCGTGCCTTGAGCTCTGATGGACACCTCTGACGATCAGGTGACCAGTCCAGGAAGTACTCAGGCATCGGAGCTCAGCAGCAGCACTGAGGAGGGAAGGAAATTGGAATATGCAGACAGAGGAAACACACAAAAGGGAAATAGGCGAGGAGGGTCCGCTGCTAGGGGGAGATCTGTGTGTGTGTGTGTGTGTGTGTGTGTGTGTGTGTGTGTGTGTGTGTGTGTGTGTGTGTGGAGGAAATCTCATGTGCTAGGGGCGATCTGTGCAAGTGGGAGATATGTGTGAGGGGGATCTGTGTGTGTTTTTTTTTTTTGGGGGGGGGAATCTGTGCAAGTGGGGCAGGTTCATATATGTGTGTGTACATCTGGCTCTAATACTAGCCAGTGCCTCCCCATCCATTCACCTCACCACACGTCCCTGCTTTCAGGTAAAGTGTTAAATAATGGATTTACGGAATAGGTGCGGAGAACATTATAAAGTGTTTATCATTTCTACGACCTATTTAAAGATAAGAGGAGCAATGAAGGCCAGACGAGTAATGAAGGCCAGACGAGCAATGAAGGCGAGGGGAACAATGAAGGCGAGGGGAACAATGAAGGCGAGGGGAACAATGAAGGCGAGGGGAACAATGAAGGCGAGGGGAACAATGAAGGCGAGGGGAACAAAGAAGGCGAGGGGAACAAAGAAGGCGAGGGGAACAAAGAAGGCGAGGGGAACAAAGAAGGCGAGGGGAACAAAGAAGGCGAGGGGAACAGTGAAGGTGAGAGGAACAATGAAGGCGAGGGGAACAATGAAGGCGAGGGGAACAATGAAGGCGAGGGGAACAATGAAGGTGAGGGGAACACACCTTCCTCTATGCCGACAGCAACGAAACTGTGATTGCAGAATCCATTACATGCAAATGATTTAAGGATAATTACATTTCTAGAAAAGACTGATACACATCTGATGATTGTGGCTTATTTTCTCATTTTATAGACAGCATTATAAAGGTGTCGGTGCTTTATTTAATAACATCTGTCGTTTCACGCCTCAGACACGGAGCTTGGCGCTCATGCAGTTTTCTGTCAGATGCAGCTGTGACTGATACTAGACAGAGAAGTTATGTGGCATGGGCAATCTCTTTGCTGTATGCTACGTGTATTTTATCTTGGAACCAAGTTCATGAAATCGATGAACTGAAAATTGGTCGGCTTTATTATTTAAATAAAATAGTACAGTGGAGGAAGAAAGAGCGGCCAGCCACGGGTTAATTTCACATAACGCAAGTTTGTATAGAACACCATCTGCATGGGCCAATTGCCCTGACAAAGGTGAAAGGTCTCTGACTCCCAAGCCAATAACACACACAAAGCCCACCCTGCCAGGTGGAGCTGCTGACCCCAGTAGGGTGAAATCAGCCTCCCCAGTGTAATGAAGGGGAGTACAAGATGGCCACCGGACTGACGTTCTTTCCAGCCAACCACTCACAAAGCTGACAAAATGGCATACCATAAACGGGAATGAGAAAAAGTCAGGAAACAAAGAGCCTGATTCAGAGCCGGACGCTCTGAATCAGGGCCGGCCCTCTGGGTTTTTTGAGCGGCCTCCTGGCCGCTCGCATAGCTGTGGGTGTCCACCCACAGCTATAGCGAGCGGCCAGGAAGATGGTGGCAATGGTCAAGACCATCGCGACCATCGGGCTTGCGACGAGACCCTTGTGGTAGGGTCTCGTTGCCGCAAGCCCTAGAGTGCTTTCGGCTCTATCAGAGCCGAGAGCACTCCCACTGACATCACTTGTGATGTCAGTGGGGCCGGCCCCAGACAGTAGGCGTTCCCATGGGAACGCCTCCGTCTGACCAGCCACGCCCCTGGGCCGCCCACCAAAGAGGGCGTACTGTCACTCAACATCGACAGCACGCCCCCTTTGGTACAAGACCCGGAGCGACGGCTTGCCCGTCGCTATCCGGGTCTCGCGCATGCGCACGACGTAGCCGGCTCCGTCATGCGCATGCGCACTGGGCCAACATCGACCCACTTGCGAGCGCTCAGCGCTCGCGAGCGGGTCTGAATCAGGCCCAAAGAGCCAACCACCGCCAGGGCCGGCTCGAGGGACGTTCGACCAGTGTGTTCGAACAGGGGCGCCACCCCATAGAGGGTGCACCCCTCCCAACCATTCCCGATTTCAGCGGGACAGTCCCGTTTTCGGCAACTGCCCTGCTGTCCTGCGGGCAGGTGGGTGGGCACCGCCACAGGTGCGCTGGCCCTGGAGAAGAGGAATGGATGCCGTGTGGTAATGGGTGCCTAAGTCTCCCTGGGGCTGTCCCTCCACCCGCTATAATCCTGAAGGCACGCCCAATCTCCAACTGCACACAGCTAATGGCTGATAATCTGACAAATACACTACAATCGCAAAATGGAGACCACGCTGTAAATTACATTTTACACATAACTTATTGCAGCCTTGGAGTTTATAAGCCGTCACGCTTACTTCAGCACCCTGTTATTTGTTTAGGGAGCATCCAGAGTTCAGTTTACTGAAACGCTGGGCTCAACGGGAGCTGCAGTCCCAATGTTATACAAGAACGCTGTGGGGAGAATTCAATTGTTCACGACAATTTTTTGTGTGGTAAAAATGTGACTTTACCGCAATTTTTTTTCTGGCAATTCAATTACCCCCAGTTTTTACTGCACGAAAAATTGCCCCGTTCCAGGGGAAAACACACAGGATCCGGGATAAGTTCCTGGATCCATGTGTTTTCGCGATTGCGGCCACGAAAAAAAACGGCAGTTAAAAAAAAATCCCCGATGGTGTCGGCTTCCTGTCAGCAGCGCAGCGCGCGCTGCTGTGTGCTGGGCTGCAGTGGGACGAGGAAGACAGCTGCCGCTGAGCATCCGTCTCCCCACCTTTGCGGGGGTGCGATTACACGGATTACTGAACCCCTGGATCTGAGGGGCTCGTGATTAGGACACACTCACAATAAATTCCGAGTCTTCGGGGCTAATTGAATTAGTCTGGGGAATCAATTATCTGGCGGTAAAGTACAGCGACTAATCAAATGAAAGTGGTTTTCACTGAGTAAGGGATCCAATCAATAGAGCTACAGTAACATAGTTGACACCAACTGATATACAGGCAATAGATCAACAGGTACAAAAGTTCGACACCCAAAAGGTCGGCATGGATGAAGATCGACGCGCTCATAAGGTGGACATTGGAATGATCAATACAAATTCATGGTCGACATGTTTTGTGTTTTTTAGGGTTAGGCACTTACCTTGACGGATACACACTAGACGATATGTCGTCTGATCCCGCAAATCGGAACGACATATGAGGTACATCGTCTAGTGTGTACCCATGATATGCGCGCTCCAGGGGATCGTTAGCGACATCGATCTGCTGTAGGGCCGACGGGGATGTCACTAATGATGTCCCTCGTCCCGGCATCAGCAAGTGTGTATGAACTTGCCGCATGTCGTCACCGGCGATATCGCACAGGGTACACATCGGAAAATATTTTGCTGTGGGGTCCCCACGCCTTGCTATGCGTCGGACTACAATACTTACATATCAGTTGGACAGTAGCCCCACATCCGTCACCGATTCGCTACAATTTCGTGCCACAAATCAGTATTCATGAAGATGCAGCCGGTTAAGAGCCCGAGAGACAGGAATCGCCTGAGAAGTCGCACTTACTTATTGCGCACATACTGTATAAGGTTATAGTCGAGCAGAATGCGCCCGGCATCTGCGGTTGGATCACACTGTGTAAGCTTCCTAGGCGTACTTACACATTTCTGCGGCCTATCCAGGGTAGCGTGGAAATCACTTGCGGCTAAGAAGGGGGTAACTGAGGCCGGAACCTCAGACAAAAAAGGGTCAAAGGCCCCTCTCCCTGGCTGCTGGGATTTGTCTGAAACATAGCAAATACATTGCGCTTATATCTCATTACAATTACAGAAGCCGTAAAACAAGTTGTGGAAAAGGGGAAGAGGATAACTTACAGCTCCCATAATAAATACACTCATTATGGTCACTAATGATTGGGGTGTGTGTAGAAATGTCCAACCTTTCATTGAGAGAACAGCTTATATCTGTGCAAAATAAAATATATCCTTTACCCCCCTTCCTCCTGACTTACATAGGGAGGATGTGACACATATGGTAGATCAATGGGAGAAATATGCTATATAGGGGCTCATTCAGACCCACTCGCATGCGGCTGTCCGCTCGCAAGTGGGTCGATGGTGTGCACTGCGCATGCGCACGACGGAGGGAGCTCCGTCGTGCGCATGCGCCAGACGCGACGAGCGAAGGACTTTCCTTCGCTCGTTGTGTCTGATCAAAGGGGGCGTGCTGTCGATGTTGATTGACAGCACGCCCCCTTTGGTGGGCGTGCCTGCCAGACGGAGGCGTTCCCAAGGGAACGCCTACCGTCTGAAGCCGGCCCCACTGACATCAGTAGTGATGTCAGTGGGAGTGATTTTGGCTCTGATAGAGCCAAAATCACTCCAGGGCTTGTGGTCGAAAAACCCGACCACAGGCTTCTGGTCACACTGGCTATGGTCGCGATGGTCAAGACCATCGTGACCATCATCCTGCACGCTCGTATGTGCTGTGGGTGGTGGTTTTATGGAGGACGACCCTCATTCAGAGCGAGCGCTCTGCTCAGAGCGTCCGGCTCTGAATGAGGGCCATAATGTACACAAAAATAAATACACATTATACACACATATTGCATACTTACCGACTTTCTGGATGCCCCCAACGGGAGGGGTCAGCCATGGTCGGTGCAGCAGGGATTGTGGCGGCGGCAGTGGGTGGTGCGGGGGCGTGGAAGTGCGATCGTGCCTCCCCGCTCCTCGCTTTACAATGCCAATATTGCCGGCACTTTAAAGCGGTGGGCGGTGCTACGATAATGCGATTCAGGCCAAATTGCGTCACCGCACCCCCCCAGACCATCAACTTTGGCTCGATAAGTGGGTGCAACAGGAAAGAGGGGGCGGGGGGGCAGCAGCCAACCTGGGAGAGTAGAGGTCATGTGTTAAATCTGTGTAAATTTATCAGGATAGAGGGGAAGATTTTTTTTGCTGGAAGATCACTCTGCGCTGCCTCCATCCATTAGTGAGAGACGGTGGTCGCAGGGACCCAATGAAGATCTGTCAGGAGGCCTGACCGCCCACATTTGCTACTGCATCCATGTTAGCCGGATGTACCCCGAGACTCTCCCCAGTGCGACAGCCAAACATTGCCCCGCAGGTGTCCCAAACACCCCGTGCCACCACCACTTGTCAAGTGGAGCAAAGTGCCGCACACCACTAGGGTGTATGCTGCGATTCCATTTGGCGCACTACAATGTCCAGCATACTCGTTTGCTTCAGGCTGCATCTAATACCCTGTAATATTGTACCCGCTTTATTCCTGTGTCTACTGCCAACTGTATTTCTGCCTGGTTAATAAATGTAAAAACTGGGTAAGCCGTGTCACGTGTGGGCGGATCGCCACCAGGAACTTTGCTGCGCACTTCACCAATCCAGCTCCCACCATTAGTACTCCCGGGGCTCAGCGTACTGTTAAGAGCCCCAACTCAGCTAATACTCTGCTAGTAGGTTACGGACCCAGAGAGTCCCGTCCATCACGCAGAGTTTTCATCTTCCTCTCCAAACGCACTACATCTGCCTCCCTTCTCCTACAAGCCCCACACAGGTTCTCCTTCCCAAGACCCAGTTCTTCATTAAAGCCTTCCAGCTCTCATCCTCACTCACTGCCCCTTACCCACCTGTCTATCCCTTCTGTGTCACCCCTGTCTATGTGCCCCCCATTTAGAGACTGCAAGCGCTCTCGAGCAGGGCCCTCCTCCCTCATGTGCTTCTCCTTTCCCTCACTTCTACCACTATATCCTCCCCACTGCTTACAATGGCACCCAACCTTTGGGTTCTGCTGTCTATTTGAGCATTATATGGCAGCTGATGCAGCGATGTTTAGAACCAAAGTCCATGTTCTGCAATGTTCTGTATTGCATGTCACTTTGTTTCCTGGTTTTGCTCACACTGTTTGTGTTTTTGTGCTTTGTAAGGTGCTGTGGACCCCTTGTGCGCCATATAAATAAAGGATAATAATAATATTAATAGCAATAATAATATGCACATGTCAGAGAAGTCCTGTGCAAATTATACCTCTCCGGCAATGTGACATCAGCGTAAAAAAGATGTGAAGTGGAAGTGTGGAATAACACTGCTGCTGTTATCTACGGGGTGGTGGAATTACACTGCTGCTGCTATTTATGGGGCGGTGGAATAACACTGCTGCTGCTATTTATGGGGCGGTGGAATAACACTGCTGCTGCTATTTATGGGGCGGTGGAATAACACTGCTGCTGCTATTTATGGGGAAGTGGAATAACACTGCTGCTGCTATTTATGGGGCGGTGGAATAACACTGCTGTTGCTATTTATGGGGCGGAGGAATAACACTCCTGCTGCTATTTATGGGGTGGTGGAATAACACTGCAGATGCTATTTATGGGGCGGTGGAATAACACTGCTGCTGCTATTTATAGGGCGGTGGAATAACACTGCTGCTGGTGCTGCTATTTATGGGGCGGTGGAATAACACTGCTGATGCTATTTATGGGGTGGTGGAATAACCCTACTGCTGCTATTTATGGGGCGGAGGAATAACACTGCTGCTGCTATGTATGGGGCGGTAGAATAACACTGCTGCTGCTATCTATGGGGCGGTGGAATTACACTGCTGCTGCTATTTATGGGGCCGTGGAATAACACTGCTGCTGCTATTTATGGGGCGGTAGAATAACACTGCTGCTGCTATTTATGGGGGGGGGATAACACTGCTGCTGCTATCTATAGGGCGGTGGAATTACACTGCTGCTGCTATTTATGGGGCGGTAGAATAACACTGCTGCTGCTATTTATGGGGCGGTGGGATAACACTGCTGCTGCTATTTATGGGGCGGTAGAATAACACTGCTGCTGCTATTTATAGGGCGGTGGAATAACACTGCTGCTGCTATTTATAGGGCGGTGGAATAACACTGCTGCTGCTATTTATGGGGCGGTGGAATAACACTGCTGCTGCTATTTATGGGGAAGTGGAATAACACTGCTGCTGCTATTTATGGGGCGGTGGAATAACACTGCTGTTGCTATTTATGGGGCGGAGGAATAACACTCCTGCTGCTATTTATGGGGTGGTGGAATAACACTGCAGATGCTATTTATGGGGCGGTGGAATAACACTGCTGCTGCTATTTATAGGGCGGTGGAATAACACTGCTGCTGCTATTTATGGGGCGGTGGGATAACACTGCTGCTGCTATTTATGGGGCGGTGGAATAACACTGCTGCTGCTATTTATGGGGCGGTAGAATAACACTGCTGCTGCTATTTATGGGGCGGTGGAATAACACTGCTGCTGCTATTTATGGGGCGGTGGAATAACACTGCTGCTGCTATTTATGGGGCGGTAGAATAACACTGCTGCTGCTATCTATGGGGCGGTAGAATAACACTGCTGCTGCTATTTATGGGGCGGTAGAATAACACTGCTGCTGCTATTTATGGGGCGGTGGGATAACACTGCTGCTGCTATTTATGGGGCGGTAGAATAACACTGCTGCTGCTATTTATAGGGCGGTGGAATAACACTGCTGCTGCTATTTATGGGGCGGTGGAATAACACTGCTGCTGCTATTTATGGGGCGGTGGAATAACACTGCTGCTGCTATTTATGGGGAAGTGGAATAACACTGCTGCTGCTATTTATGGGGCGGTGGAATAACACTGCTGTTGCTATTTATGGGGCGGAGGAATAACACTCCTGCTGCTATTTATGGGGTGGTGGAATAACACTGCAGATGCTATTTATGGGGCGGTGGAATAACACTGCTGCTGCTATTTATAGGGCGGTGGAATAACACTGCTGCTGGTGCTGCTATTTATGGGGCGGTGGAATAACACTGCTGATGCTATTTATGGGGTGGTGGAATAACCCTACTGCTGCTATTTATGGGGCGGAGGAATAACTGCTGCTGCTATGTATGGGGCGGTAGAATAACACTGCTGCTGCTATCTATGGGGCGGTGGAATTACACTGCTGCTGCTATTTATGGGGCCGTGGAATAACACTGCTGCTGCTATTTATGGGGCGGTAGAATAACACTGCTGCTGCTATTTATGGGGGGGGGATAACACTGCTGCTGCTATCTATAGGGCGGTGGAATTACACTGCTGCTGCTATTTATGGGGCGGTAGAATAACACTGCTGCTGCTATTTATGGGGCGGTGGGATAACACTGCTGCTGCTATTTATGGGGCGGTAGAATAACACTGCTGCTGCTATTTATAGGGCGGTGGAATAACACTGCTGCTGCTATTTATAGGGCGGTGGAATAACACTGCTGCTGCTATTTATGGGGCGGTGGAATAACACTGCTGCTGCTATTTATGGGGCGGTGGAATAACACGGCTGCTGCTATTTATGGGGCGGTGGAATAACACTGCTGATGCTATTTATGGGGTGGTGGAATAACCCTACTGCTGCTATTTATGGGGCGGTGGAATAACACTGCTGCTGCTATCTATGGGGCGGTGGAATAACACTGCTGCTGCTATTTATGGGGCGGTGGAATAACACTGCTGCTGCTATTTATGGGGCGGTGGAATAACACTGCTGCTGCTATTTATGGGGCCGTGGAATAACACTGCTGCTGCTATTTATGGGGGGGATAACACTGCTGCTGCTATCTATGGGGCGGTAGAATAACACTGCTGCTGCTATTTATGGGGCGGTGGAATAATACTGCTGCTGCTATTGATGGGGCGGTGGAATAACACTGCTGCTGCTATTTATGGGGCGGTGGAATAACACTGCTGCTGCTATTTATGGAGCGGTAGAATAACACTGCTGCTGCTATTTATGGGGCGGTGGAATAACACTGCTGCTGCTATTTATAGGGCGGTGGAATAACACTGCTGCTGCTATTTATAGGGCGGTGGAATAACACTGCTGCTGCTATTTATGGGGCCGTGGAATAACACTGCTGCTGCTATTTATGGAGCGGTGGAATAACACTGCTGCTGCTATTTATGGGGCGGTGGAATAACACTGCTGCTGCTATTTATGGGGCGGTAGAATAACACTGCTGCTGCTATTTATAGGGCGGTGGAATAACACTGCTGCTGCTATTTATAGGGCGGTGCAATAACACTGCTGCTGCTATTTATAGGGCGGTGCAATAACACTGCTGCTGCTATTTATGGGGCGGTGGAATAACACTGCTGCTGCTATTTATGGGGCGGTGGAATAACACTGCTGCTGCTATTTATGGGGCGGTGGAATAACACGGCTGCTGCTATTTATGGGGCGGTAGAATAACACTGCTGCTGCTATTTATGGGGCGGTGGAATAACACTGCTGCTGCTATTTATGGGGCGGTGGAATAACACTGCTGCTGCTATTTATGGGGCGGTAGAATAACACTGCTGCTGCTATCTATGGGGCGGTAGAATAACACTGCTGCTGCTATCTATGGGGCGGTGGAATAACACTGCTGCTGCTATTTATGGGGTGGTGGAATAACACTGCTGCAGCTATTTACGGGCCGGTAGAATAACACTGCTGCTGCTATTTATAGGGCAGTGGAATAACACTGCTGCTGCTATTAATAGGGCGGTGGAATAACACTGCTGCTGCTATTTATGGGGCGGTGGAATAACACTGCTGCTGCTATTTATGGGGCGGTGGAATAACACTGCTGCTGCTATTTATGGGGCGGTGGAATAACACTGCTGCTGCTATTTATGGGGCGGTGGAATAACACTGCTGCTGCTATTTATGGGGCGGTGGAATAACACTGCTGCTGGTGCTGCTATTTATGGGGCGGTGGAATAACACTGCTGATGCTATTTATGGGGTGGTGGAATAACCCTACTGCTGCTATTTATGGGGCGGTGGAATAACACTGCTGCTGCTATGTATGGGGCGGTGGAATAACACTGCTGCTGCTATCTATGGGGCGGTGGGATAACACTGCTGCTGCTATCTATGGGGCGGTAGAATAACACTGCTGCTGCTATTTATGGGGCGGTGGAATAACACTGCTGCTGCTATTTATGGGGCCATGGAATAACACTGCTGCTGCTATTTATGGGGGGGGATAACACTGCTGCAGCTATCTATGGGGCGGTGGAATTACACTGCTGCTGCTATTTATGGGGCGGTGGAATAACACTGCTGCTGCTATTTATGGGGCGGTGGAATAACACGGCTGCTGCTATTTATGGGGCGGTGGAATAATACTGCTGCTGCTATTTATGGGGCGGTGGAATAACACTGCTGCTGCTATTTATGGGGCGGTGGAATAACACGGCTGCTGCTATTTATGGGGCGGTGGAATAACACGGCTGCTGCTATTTATGGGGCGGTGGAATAACACTGCTGATGCTATTTATGGGGTGGTGGAATAACCCTACTGCTGCTATTTATGGGGCGGTGGAATAACACTGCTGCTGCTATGTATGGGGCGGTGGAATAACACTGCTGCTGCTATCTATGGGGCGGTGGGATAACACTGCTGCTGCTATCTATGGGGCGGTAGAATAACACTGCTGCTGCTATTTATGGGGCGGTGGAATAACACTGCTGCTGCTATTTATGGGGCCATGGAATAACACTGCTGCTGCTATTTATGGGGCCATGGAATAACACTGCTGCTGCTATTTATGGGGGGGGGATAACACTGCTGCAGCTATCTATGGGGCGGTGGAATTACACTGCTGCTGCTATTTATGGGGCGGTGGAATAACACTGCTGCTGCTATTTATGGGGCGGTGGAATAACACGGCTGCTGCTATTTATGGGGCGGTGGAATAACACTGCTGCTGCTATTTATGGGGCGGTGGAATAACACTGCTGCTGCTATTTATGGGGCGGTGGAATAACACTGCTGCTGCTATTTATGGGGCGGTGGAATAACACGGCTGCTGCTATTTATGGGGCGGTGGAATAACACGGCTGCTGCTATTTATGGGGCGGTGGAATAACACGGCTGCTGCTATTTATGGGGCGGTGGAATAACACTGCTGCTGCTATTTATGGAGCGGTGGAATAACACTGCTGCTGCTATTTATGGGGCGGTGGAATAACACTGCTGCTGCTATTTATGGGGCGGTGGAATAACACTGCTGCTGCTATTTATGGGGCGGTGGAATAACACTGCTGCTGCTATTTATGGGGCGGTGGAATAACACTGCTGCTGCTATGTATGGGGCAGTGGAATAACACTGCTGCTGCTATCTATGGGGCGGTGGAATTACACTGCTGCTGCTATTTATAGGGCGGTGGAATAACACTGCTGCTGCTATAGGGCGGTGGAATAACACTGCTGCTGCTATGTATGGGGCGGTGGAATAACACTGCTGATGCTATTTATGGGGCGGTGGAATAACACTGCTGCTGCTATTTATGGGGCGGTGGAATAACACTGCTGCTGTTATCTATGGGGCGGTGGAATAACACTGCTGCTGCTATTTATGGGGCGGTGGAATAACACTGCTGCTGCTATTTATGGGGCGGTAGAATAACACTGCTGCTGCTATTTATAGGGCGGTGGAATAACACTGCTGCTGCTATTTTTAGGGCGGTAGAATAACACTGCTGCTGCTATTTATGGGGCGGTGGAATAACACTGCTGCTGCTATTTATGGGGCGGTGGAATAACACTGCTGCTGCTATTTATGGGGCGGTGGAATAACACTGCTGCTGCTATTTATGGGGCGGTGGAATAACACTGCTGCTGCTATTTATGGGGCGGTGGAATAACACTGCTGCTGCTATTTATGGGGCGGTGGAATAACACTGCTGCTGGTGCTGCTATTTATGGGGCGGTAGAATAACACTGCTGCTGCTATTTATGGGGTGGTGGAATAACCCTACTGCTGCTATTTATGGGGCGGTGGAATAACACTGCTGCTGCTATCTATGGGGCGGTGGAATAACACTGCTGCTGCTATTTATGGGGCGGTGGAATAACACTGCTGCTGCTATTTATGGGGCGGTGGAATAACACTGCTGCTGCTATTTATGGGGCGGTAGAATAACACTGCTGCTGCTATTTATAGGGCGGTGGAATAACACTGCTGCTGCTATTTATGGGGCGGTGGAATAACACTGCTGCTGCTATTTATGGGGCGGTGGAATAACACTGCTGCTGCTATTTATGGGGCGGTGGAATAACACGGCTGCTGCTATTTATGGGGCGGTGGAATAACACTGCTGCTGCTATTTATGGAGCGGTGGAATAACACTGCTGCTGCTATTTATGGGGCGGTGGAATAACACTGCTGCTGCTATTTATGGGGCGGTGGAATAACACTGCTGCTGCTATTTATGGGGCGGTGGAATAACACTGCTGCTGCTCTTTATGGGGCGGTGGAATAACACTGCTGCTGGTGCTGCTATTTATGGGGCGGTGGAATAACACTGCTGATGCTATTTATGGGGTGGTGGAATAACCCTACTGCTGCTATTTATGGGGCGGTGGAATAACACTGCTGCTGCTATGTATGGGGCGGTGGAATAACACTGCTGCTGCTATCTATGGGGCGGTGGAATAACACTGCTGCTGCTATCTATGGGGCGGTAGAATAACACTGCTGCTGCTATTTATGGGGCGGTGGAATAACACTGCTGCTGCTATTTATGGGGCGGTGGAATAACACTGCTGCTGCTATTTATGGGGCAGTGGAATAACACTGCTGATGCTATTTATGGGGCGGTGGAATAACACTGCTGCTGCTATGTATGGGGTGGTGGAATAACACTGCTGCTGCTATCTATGGGGCGGTGGAATTACACTGCTGCTGCTATTTATGGGGCGGTGGAATAACACGGCTGCTGCTATTTATGGGGCGGTGGAATAACACTGCTGCTGCTATTTATGGGGCGGTGGAATAACACTGCAGCTGCTGCTATGTATGGGGCGGTGGAATAACACTGCTGCTGCTATCTATGGGGCGGTGGAATTACACTGCTGCTGCTATTCATGGGGCGGTGGAATAACACTGCTGCTGCTATTTATGGGGCGGTGGAATAACACTGCTGCTGCTATTTATGGGGCGGTGGAATAACACTGCTGCTGCTATGTATGGGGCAGTGGAATAACACTGCTGCTGCTATCTATGGGGCGGTGGAATTACACTGCTGCTGCTATTTATAGGGCGGTGGAATAACACTGCTGCTGCTATTTATAGGGCGGTGGAATAACACTGCTGCTGCTATGTATGGGGCGGTGGAATAACACTGCTGCTGCTATTTATGGGGCGGTGGAATAACACTGCTGCTGTTATCTATGGGGCGGTGGAGTAACACTGCTGCTGCTATCTATGGGGCGGTGGAATAACACTGCTGCTGCTATTTATGGGGCGGTAGAATAACACTGCTGCTGCTATTTATGGGGCGGTGGAATAACACTGCTGCTGCTATTTATGGGGCGGTGGAATAACACGGTTGATGCTATTTATGGGGCAGTGGAATAACACTGCTGCTGCTATTTATGGGGCGGTGGAATAACACGGCTGCTGCTATTTATGGGGTTGCGGTGGAATAACACTGCTGCTGCTATTTATGGGGTTGCGGTGGAATAACACTGCTGCTGCTATTGATGGGGAGGCGGATGACACTGCAGCTGCTATTTATGGGGCGGTGGAATAACACTGCTGCTGCTATTTATGGGGCGGTGGAATAACACTGCTGCTGCTATTTATGGGGCGGTGGAATAACACTGCTTCTGCTATTTATGGGGTGGTGGAGTAACACTGCTGCTGCTATTCATGGGGCGGTGGAATAACACTGCTGCTGCTATTTATGGGGCGGTGGAATAACACTGCTGCTGCTATTTATGGGGCGGTGGAATAACACTGCTGCTGCTATTGATGGGGGGGGAGGGGGGGGGAGGAGGAAGGAGCCTCTAGCTGCACAAAAGTGTAAATATCACATAATAGGCCTAATCTCCCACCACTACAGAACCAGCCCTTTTGTTACATAAAAAGGCAGATTTTCTGCTAAAATGCGCAAACTGAGGCGCGTGACATGATAAATGGTATGGCCCTTCATTGATATACTTAGATGATTTTCAAGACACCTTTATGGGCTTCATTCAGGCGGCGCATTCACTGATATCCCATGGATTTGGGGTCCATGAGAAGCACTTATTTGTAACTTAGGTGTGAACACAGTGGGGTTACTACATATATAGTATTATACCATGATATTCCCCTATTTTTCTTATTGCATAGTGGAACATATCATGACACGGGTGGAGAAGTGACCCCCAATGATGTACCACATCTGCCTTTAGGTGATGCACACAAGCTATTGTATTGTGAGAACAGCAGCACCTCTATAAGAATGACAGGAGGGCTAAAGAAAGAGATGAAGGGATTCTGGGCAAAAAGAAGCAAACAATGGAACTGTACTAAATCATGATCCCTGCGAGCACACTTCTTAGCAGCATTACATACACAAGATAAAGGTTTGAAATGTTTTTACTTTATACATTCAACCCTTAATATTCACATTCTATAAATACAAACAAAAATATAAAAATACATGGATAAAGGGCCTGATTCAGAGCCGGACGCTATTTGCGCTCGCTCGTTCAGAAAAAAGGGGTGGCTATTCAAATGAACCGTTCGGTCTTTGCGGTCTGTTCACGCCTCTAGGTCTGAACGAGCGAACCAAACATGCGGTCGTTTTTTGGAAAACTACGCCCCCTGGCCGCTCGCATCCTACGTCATGTCCGCTATTGATTAGATTAATCGAGTACATCGACCAGCGTATGAACTGCTCGCTATTCTTGTGGTTGGTTTTTCCTACCGCAATCTTGCGAGCAGTTCTGACTATAAAATAACCCAGTGACGTGGCCAATGATGCTGCTGTATTAATTATGCACACCCATAAAACGCCCGTTTTGACCTTTAAGCACGTCTGCGTTCGGATCTCCACTCCCCGTTTTCAAGCACCTTCCCCTGTTACCACCCACATATGCCTCCTCCTGTCACTCAAAATAGCAGGCATTCGCTATTTAGCGAACAAACGATTTTCGGCCGCACTGACTGGTTCGCGCATGCGTATTACAATCCGTACGCATGCGCTGTTGTGCAAACATCGCTCGGAACGAACGAGCGGCCGCTTACGAGCGGCTCTGAATCAGGCCCAAAGTCCCTTTAAATCCCTCTCTTACACACATACTGTACATAATTCGCTGACTTTCTATGAAAAGAATGTGATCTTTTGAACGCCAAAAATGGGTTTCAGCGATGACAGAATCTCTTTTGTGTAATGAGGAGTTGTTTTTGTTTTTCTTTAGTTAGTCTCCCCTACAGTCTTTTCTCAGCTGTGCTGCTATTAAATTTGGAATCACCGTGATTGGAGACGTTAGGAAGGCATGCCAGCCTGCAACATGTATCAGGGGCCACACACAGGGAAGAGAGGGTCAGGTGCTAGTTAGACAACAATGCTTGCTGCAGGGTCATGCTGGGAAAATGTAGATATAATTAGATAACGGAGGGAGATATCAGGGGATGGAAAGATTTTTTGTGCATGGAAAGAAGAAGTCATTATGAGCGTACAGTTAGGAGGGAACAGACAGTATTCATTCTTTCCCCCAACATTATTAATAAGTAACCCTTTAAACAATATTCCCCTTTACACGTGAACAGAATGAAAAAAAAAAAATTCAAAAGTTCTGGACAGTGGGTAAGAGGTCATGTGGCATTCAGGAAAAGAATTTAAAAAAAAAAGAATTTTCATGTCGACACGGTCAAATGGCCGACACTTTTTTTTAGGGTTAGGCACTTACCCCGACGGTTAGGGTTAGACATCAGGGAGGGAGGGTTAGGCACTATACGGGACGGTTACGGTCAGGCACCTACCCCGACGGTTAGGCACCAAGGGGAGGATTAGGGTGAAAATTAGGGATAGAATAAAAAACATGAGTCAACCTTACATGTCGAACTTTTTTGTCCCCGTCAACCTATTGACTGTCTAACATCTGGTGTCTATCTAGACATTGTTTACCTTTCTACTGTAGATCTTTCAATCCACTTCCAAATAATGGCAGGTGCAAAAGTAGAAGGAGCCTTGACTAGAACTTAGCAAAAGGTCTGGTTCACAATGTAGGTGCACAGCAAGACTTATAGAGGAGCAAGGATAGGCAACTAGTTACAGGCTTATAAGACAATCACCTAGCATTGTTTGCTATTTCTTTCTTTTGTCTTGCACGAGGGGTAAGAATCAAGATTATAAAGACTCCTCGGAGAAATTCATACTCCAGGAAAACGGTGAGTTAATCAACCTCACTTCCTTCACAGAGCTAAACTGGCCCGGCGGTGAGTTACACACAGCCTTGAATGGGCTCAGACCGCCTGAAAGACCATTATTACTACCCAGCAAAGGGGGCGGCATCCTCGTCATCATGAAACCCAGTCAGTGTTGCCCGCTGCACAGACTTAGATAAAGCCTCATATTACAAGCCTAGACTCGTGAATTTCAGGGAGACACATTTTAATCCCTGCTCTCCTCCTTATAAAGAGGACGGGGCTTTGATGACACGTTTCGCCATCATCATAGCCCTCATGACTGTGCAAATATACGCGTCATTGTGCAAATCACATAACGCACTTGCCCTCTGGACCTGCGCTCCAAAAACTCATGGATGTCAGTGGGTCCAGTAAGTAAGCAAGTCATACATATAGGGACAATGTCATACATCACACATAGATATCTCTCTAAGTCATCCCTACATTGAACAGAGATAATTCCCAGTGTTAGGCATACAAACCACACCGAAAGAGACCGGTTATCCCCCGGTGCTGGAAAAAGATTCTTAAGGGAAGTTTAAAATTTAAGATGAGAATTTTGAATAATCTGGGTTCTAACACTAATAATGTATTTATTAGCCAGTCACTTGTGTGGACTTGAGGCCGAAGGTAAAATATCACATTCTGGGCCTGAGATGGGAGCAAAACAAAAAAAAAAAGCAAGTAACTGTCCATCTGGACAAATCATGTTGCAATGCAAGGGGTGCAAATACATTTATTACTTTTGCATGCGGCGTAAGTACTGGCTGTTTCTGCATGTAGCCCACAAATGCTGGACAGCTCTATTTTTACACTGCAATTTAAGATAAGTATGGACACACCCCTCCCAAATCTAGATCTCTGCGCATGTTATATCTCCCCCACCTGAAGTGCAGCATGGTTTTACCCAGGTGCAAAGCTACTTGTTTTGTTTTTTTTTGCTTTGCTCCAGTCCGTCAGAATCAGCCCTTCTACGTTTAATCAGGAACTTGATTACTATTATGATTAGATAATTTGAGGCACTATAGTTAGATTATATATCCTCGTTGTTCCTGCGGATTTTCTACATATGTCTGTGCCTGAAAATTGCCCATAATGACACAATAGTCACCAATATAACTATATCTGTATTCCGATTTCCCCCAAAGGACTGTAAACTTGGTCACCGCGACCAATGTTTACACATCGGCTGCAGTACGGGAAGTAAACCTGGGAATTATTTGAATGCCAACTATTGACATTAATTGTTCCCATGATCTACGATCTACAGCTCATTTTACAATAACTTTTAGGTTATTTCAATTTTTTTTTACATTTGCACAGCAATGATAATAAAGCACATTTTTGTTCTGGTTTATTACATTATGTTATAGGTTTAGTCCTTAAAGGGGTTATTCTCCTAAAACCAAAATATAATTATGTCCTTCCTGTGGACAGTACAAAGTAAAATGTTAGCAGTAACAAAACACTGCTTCGCTATGCTCCCGATATCTGTCCAGTTGCCAAAAATAGGGGATGTGGGCTCGTGGCAAGGGGAGTCGGGACTAGCTCCTAAATCAGCATAGTTGGAAGGTATGGGGGGTCTTTTAGGGGTCTGAGCCAATGAAATGTAAGCTAACAAATTTATGTGAAATTAATTTGATTACTGAGAAAATAATAAGACAGGTCATGCTGTAAAAAAACTGTGTACAGGAATTGCTAGTGGTTTGCTATGTCACTTTGTAATGTGAGTCACCATTTGGTGTAGACGGAAGACCACGTGGCTGCACGACAATTGTTCCACAGAAGCCCCGTGCCAAGCAGCCCAGGAAGCACTCACCACCTTCATAAAGTGCCCCGACACCCGCTCTGGGGCTGGCTGCCCCGCAATGGAGTAAGCATGAAGGAATAATGCCTATTCACATCATAAAATAACAGCAGAGAATTTGTGCTCCTAAGCAAGGTGGTCTTGTCCAAATACAGGCGCAGGGTCTGTACCACATCCGAAAGAGCCAAACCTTCCGGATTCCAAGAAGACGACGACGGACGAAACACAGAACAAACTCCTGGTTAAAGTGACAAGACGACACAACCTTTGGCTGTAATGACACAACCATACGCCAGACGGCCTGATCCTCATGGAAGATGAGGAAAGGCTGCTTGTAAGACAAGGCACCAGGCCGACGCTATGCCCATCAGAAAAACAAGATTCAAGGTATTATTATGAGATCGACCGATTTCAAAGGTTTGAATGCAGCCCTCTGAAGGGCCGACAGGACCAGATTCAGATTCCATGGAGCCACTGGAAGGACAAATAGAGGCTGAATTAGCAAAATATCCCGCAAAAAAAAAAAAAAGTATGAACCTCAGAAAGAAGGACCAAGCGACGTTAAAACAAATAAAACTTCTTGGCCTCCATGCCGGAGATCACTGACCTCAAGGATTCCATCTGGAACTGATCTACCCAAAGACTTGGGGGTTAAGGGCTTTGAGGTTGAGGAAGGGTCAAAACACGTTCCAGTAAAACCCCCTGGTCCGCTATTCCACCAGAGCAATCACATTACCTTACCGGATAGAAGCAATGGCCTGTTCCAAAGTCGCCCATCTCACATAAGGCCTGATTCAGTATGGATCACAAATGCGATTGCAATAGTGATTACATACACACACAGCCCCACTGCGAAGATATACGAATGTCTGCCAACACAATGCCATACACAAGCCCACCTTACCTTACACACATCCGTAGTTCTTTGCAAGACTGCAAAACCATCGGTAACCTCGAGTACAATCACAGCCTCGCTCACACTTGCACAAGCTCTGACCTTACTCAGGAATTTCTAACCTCGTTGCACGCAGTGGGAGCTCTAGCTGCATATGGCATCGCAGTGGATAATTTATGTACGCCCCTGTAACGGCGATCAAACACAGCCACGCCTGCGTTTCTCAGACCACCCCCCGAGAACCACCCCCATATGGTACTTCCTGTCAATCACTCTGCGATGGGTTTGCGCAGTCACTGTGATCGCAGTGGTGTGTTCGTGCACTGTGATGCATGCGCAGTATGCAACAATCAGCCGATTGCGTGCGTAAATCGCAGTTGCAATCGCTGCTGAATCAGGCCCATAATCCCTTGGACATGTGGTAGAAATAATATCTTGGGAGGAGACCCCTCAGGTCCCAGGCCCCGTTGAATGACTCCCAACACCCAGCATTCCATGGAGGACCTCTTCCAACTGTCTCTAAAGTGGAGCACGTGACCTCCCTCTTCCATTCCAGACAGGCAGGAAGCCACGGCGTCAGATGCTAGGCTTCTCAGGCTCCTTGGGCCCTGAGTGCCTGCTTGAAAAGGTGGATCTATCTCATTGTACAGTACTGAGCTCCAGCCAGGAAATGGCCTCTCTCAGGAAGCTTGCCCTATGGCCGCTGCCCTGTCCTGAGAGGAAGTACGAAAAGGACTAAACAGGCTTTGGGATGGACTCTGGAAAGGAAGTACTCCATGTGGACAAAGTAATTCTTTTATCCAACTCCAGCCCAAAGAGAATGCCACTCTTGAAGGGAAACGCCTCAAAGGAACACTTGGACTTTAAGTATATTGCCCAGGAACACAACCACAGAGCCAGTCTGGCAAATATAGCCTTCACCGAGACCCTGGAAGCTACTTATGCCATCCTGTGCTGCCTTACAAAACATACTCTGCAGTACCTTGGATTTGGCCTGCTAAAACTAGCAAATCCTTCTTAGAAGGATTGATCTGAAGTTCAGCAAGTAGCTGGTCTGATCAATCTCCATGGCTTTAGCCCACCCTTGCCATAACCAGCATGGGCTGGATGTACACCCCCTGTGCCCATAAAAATAAACCGGAGGTAGCCAGAGAGGCACAAACTTTTGGAGTATCGTGAATCTTTTTTTCCAAGCCTCCTTAATTAAATCAGATAAATCCAAAGAGGACAGAAAAGTATCTATTCTATTTTTCTTATGCTTAAAAGGCCCCGTAGACTCAGTCTAAGAATCTATGTCCAAGCAGTCCAAAGAGTGATGGACCATGGTAATCAGGTCCCCTATCCCATACCCAGAGGAGGGTTCCAAACTATCTTTAAGAGGCAAGTCATCTGGAAGCTCATCATTATCTTTCTCTGACTCCTGTAAGGGAATTCGGGGGGGGGGGGGGGGGGAGTAACAACGTTCCAGTGAGTCCGTGTAAAGCGGTTTCTCAATGAATCTCTTCAATTATGACTAGACCTTTGTAAACCCCAAAGCTAAGAACTCCATGGAATGAACCCAAGCAGGCTCCCCAACAGGGGCAAGGAGAGACCCCGCCACCCTTGTAGGTCCTGCACGTGCTCTGGGACAACAGGATGTGCCCTAGCTATTTGCTCCCACTGCTGAGCCACCAACTTAAACAGCGCAGCCACCAACCTGCCCAAACTTTGAGCCCACGCTGGGACATCACCAGACTCTGCATGACTGTCTGCGCATTGGGCCTAAGTCCAACTATACCATAAGGCATATTAACCTTGCATTGGGCGCAAGCAAAAAAAACATGGCCAACGCAACGCACCCCCTTTATGACTTAAGAGGACTTTGAGTTGTCCTCCATAAGGAAGATAGCTGGACTGCAGATTACGCAATTTATACACAAGAATCCAGCAAACAGCCATGCAAGACACCGCTGTAAACAGATTACAGTGGTGTAATACATACAGGAATCTATCAAAACAGCGATGCAGAACACAGCTGGATTGCAGATAACCCTGTAAAAAAAACAAAAAAAACAGGGACACAAAGACACTGTGGTACTTAGCCTTCCAGAAAAAGGCCAAGAGTCTGAAGCAGCAGAGGGGAGAAGTTAGTGCTCGGAGCAGTATCCCCAGATACTAGCTGAAAACTGGAACGCAGAGGAATGGCATCCTCCTCCTGCTGGAAAACTGGATCAGCAAGCTGGAATGCTCCACTACGAGGAGGGAGGGGGAAAGGGTGGGCGGGGCAGTCACTCAGCCAGCTCCTCCCCTGCCTATAATCTCCCTGCCACCATTTAAAAACTTTCCCTTCAGAAGAACTAGATGGTAAAGCCCGTTTCTGGGCAGCATGAATCCGTGCTTCTCCTGAGAAAAGGGGAGCCGCGGGGAAACCCAAACCCAAAGAAAACATAAAATACACTCTCAAAGTACAGGCCCAATCTAAACAGCCCAGCTACCATGGGCACTTAAAAAACACTGGTGACCAGGGGTTGCAGAGGGAGGAGCTACTGTCTTAAAGGTATATTAGTCTAATTAATAAGAGCCAGCTCCTACGATTCCCTCAAGCTACCCTTTTCCAGTGTCCCCCCATAATTGGCTGTGTTGCCCGATAATTGTATAGTGTGTAGGCAGGAGCGTTAGGGGATAAACGGTTTCAAACGCTCCTGCGGCGGTCGGATTGGGAGGTCGGGATCTGAAGTGCTGAACGCGCTACCTCATTCCCATGGCTGATCACACTCCTCATGAAATGGTTAAACATTTTCTTGGATCAATGGATTAATTTAAGAGCACATCAGTTTTCCTTACTGATCATTACACGTTCCAGTAAATATATGGACCCCAGCAAAACCAGCTTGGACCAGTTCCTGAATCAGACTAGCAGGAGTAAACAGAAAAATAAATACATTTATCAGATTTAATTGTTTCTGTTCTGTACCATTTTTCTTTATGTCTCTGTCTATATGGCGTCCAGTCCTGTGAATGTATTTATCACTAATAAAAGTGACCTGTTTGTTCTATGGTATAAAACAATGTTGTAGAACTAAAAGCTGTGATGTATGTATGTGTCTGTTACCGTGTAATTACGGTAACCGAGGTGTCTGACTGTGGGAGCATAAATGCTGATATGTCATCACTACGTATGGTTCAGCGTTGGGGTAACATAGAAACCCCATGTTAGATCACTTACTACAATCACCCCCTCTGCTTGGCTGTTCACCGATTTCCTTACAGCGAACCACAGTCACAATCCTAGACCTATTCCGACCACAGAAAGGTGACGGTCTGTTTATTCTACTGAGTTTGTATGGGGGGAAGGGTGCCAAATCAAGGGATATATTCCCTCCACGTTCCAGCCTCACGCTTCATTCAGAGAAGTGATGTCCCACAGCGGTGTCCAATCAGATCATTTACTTAAGCTGTGTTTCAGGTTCTCAGACATGTTAGCTGCCGGTGTATCCAAACACCTGGAGAAAACCCACAAAAACATGGGGAAAACATACCAACTCCACACTAATGGTGTTCTGGTAGGACTCAAAACTGCTAGCCGCTGCCCACTCAATATCTATATAATAAGCGAGAAAGTGTGTGTGTGTGTCCTTTATGCATGGTCAGAGTTTTGTACCTAGGGCCACACTATCACACAATCCCATAAAACCGGGACACTCTTAAAATTACACAGGTTCGGGGGTAGAGAGGCTGGCTTCATACACACACTGTCACACCATACTTGCCGTCTATCTGGCTGCTCCTTCCGGGAGAGAGCAGCCAGATTGGCAGAACAGGGGGCGTGGCCGGAAAAAGGGGGTGTGGCCAGGTGGGCTGAGGGCAGTTTGCGGGTGTGACAGGGGGTGGGGCCACGCGATCGTGTCATTTTGGCCCCACCCCCCGCTACACAATGCCGAAAAAACAGGCATCGTGAAGCAGGGGGTGGGGCCAAAATGATGCGAATCGCGTCAGCGGCCCCCCTACTGCGGGGGTTTAACAGGTACTGGCGGGGGGAGACGGGGGATCGGCGGGAGGCTTGCCTGCCTTTCTGGGGGGGCGGGAGCTTCACCCGTTTATCGGGAGGGTAGGCAACCCTGTGTCACACTCTCCACTCTTCCAAAGTGCTATGTTATATCACTTTTACAAAAGCCGCATACATGAAATACGAAGTTAATCAGCCCTCTGTGTTTGCCTGATAAACTTTGACATTAAACAGTGTGCATTATTAGCATTTCACTCACTGTCTCATCTTACAGCAGTCGCCCCAGAGTGCCTGGCAGGCTCATGAGCAGCTCAGCACTCTATACATTCAGACTGTGGCAGACAGTATAATCAATCCACAATCTTTGATCCTGGCAAAGCTTAGCATATGAAGATTACAAACAGCAGGGGTGATTGATCAAAGCCACACAGTGCCACTTTGGGCAGGCCCCCTTCTGCCCGGGAACGGGACTCCAGCCCTGCTAGACATGGTCTTGAATGTTGGGCTACAGAGCGATTTCAGGGGACGATTCAACTGCGGATGATTATCGGGAATCTGCGGTCTGTGATCCCGCACACAGTCCGGCAGCTGACTGTCAGTGATTGACAGTCTGCTGCCGTTTCTGGACAGGGAGGGTGCGGCGACGGCCTCAGTTTCCCAAAACAGAAGCGTGTCGCCATTGGGGTGGGGAGTGGGGAGACCAGGATCTCCTTCGGCTGAGGTAGATTTCCTGGCTTCTTTTACTCATCTGCAGCGGCCGGCTTGCGTGACCCCACTCAGCCAGCTGAAGGGATCGCAGATGATCTGATGCTGTGTACTTGGACGCAGCTCGGATCAGTAATGCATGCAGGAGACGTGACGTCTGCTCCTGCATTACCAAATGCCAACTATCGCAGCTGCGATAGCATACCCATACGCAGCTGAATCACCCCCTCTGTTCTGCAGGGATTTCTGAAACTCAGGTGATTTTGGAAGCTATACAGATTTCTGTTCTGTAAGTCAGTCTGCTCCTGATATACCCCATTCCTAACAGTATGAGAATACGCTGCCTGCACTGTCACTTACTCCTAATTTGCATCGTTATCCAGGTTATAGGTGAGGACAATGTAAAAAAAATAAAGGCTGCAGTTGCACTTCAGGGTCCAGTCTCCAACCCGGGCAACACCGGGTATCCCGGCTAGTACAAATAAATAAATAGAAGTGCTGCATGGATTTATCATTTTCATTTATTTATAAAGGTGCCACAAGGGATCCTTAGCACTCTAAAAAGGGATACAATTTACTTTCACTGAAATAGTGCAGTGTGCAGCTTTTTTATTTCCAATCTCTGCTCTGGAATTTACTGGAGCTCACAAGGGCAAAGGACTTTTAGGGGTCAATCCTATTAGGTGCGAATTGCGAGGTGCTATTTTCACTTCAAATTAATTCATTTTGCAATCCAATTAGCAACTCGCACTGAATCAGTCAGACTGAATTCGCAACTTTCCACTTGCACCTCCCTGAACGTGAGAGATGGAAAGCTAAATCTTTATTTTAAGGTTAAATTGTGGGGACACTGTGCTGAACCCCTTGGACAGCCCACCCCCCCCCCCCCCCCCAATGACTAATTAGGCATTTGGAAGTTTCCAATTAGCTTAATTAGTCCAATAATTACATGTAATTTTTAGAGGTTAAAAAAAAAAAAAGGCATTAAAATCAAACTTTTTCGTTAGTTTAGGCACCCCAAATTTAATTCCAATATTTTTTTAGTTGAAAAATTGTTTTTATAATTTTATTTTTTTTATTTTTCAAGGTGCCCCAAAAGTACCCCCAAATCACCCTGTTTCCTACTTTTTTTTTTTGCATTTTTCGTTTAATTCGTTTGAGTTTAAACGAAAAAAGTATTTATTTTTTTTTATATCACTTTCTTGGATTTAACCCCCCCCACAAATCAGCCATTTGACACCATTTAAAGACCTAAAGCACCTTCCAAATGCCCACAAACTGCCTTCTATACGGTCCTGCTTACGAAATGATCCATTTTGGGGGGTCCAGGATGGTCTCCCCAAATTTTCATGCATTTCTCGTAAATTTCATTTGGCAGTCAACTCGCACCCCTCCGATGCGAGTAGTGCGAATAGCGGGCAAGTCAATTCCCGGCAGCCCGACAGATGAACATATCCCGGCAGCGGCAGCCCGACAGCGCTGGAAATCCCGATCGTCCTCAGGTAAGTAATAACTAACCTGACCCCCCTAACCCTCCTTAGGGATGCCTAACCCTAACCACCCCCCAAGTGCCTAACCCTAAACCCCCTTCCCCGCTGCCTAAACCTAAGTCCCCCGGACGGGTGCCTAACCCTAAGTCCCCCCCGGGCATGCCTAACCCTAACCCTCCCTCCCCCTAGCCTAACCCTAACCCTCCCGGGGGGGCGCCTAAGCCTAAGTCCCCCCCCAGGTGCACTAGCCCTAACCCTCCCCCCCCCGCCGCGGCTGTCCGCTCGTCGCGCCCGGCATCCCTTCGATAAATATAGACGCCTGTCGTTTAACCCACGCTGGGATTAAGCAGTCGGGAAGCTGGCTGTCGGGATCACGTCAGCCGGTTTCCTGATTGCATCCCGTGCGAATAGGGTTTTTTAATTGGATTGGAGAATTCTCGGGAGCACGCTTCCCTGCGAAGTGTGCGAGTTTAAAGAAGCAAACTCGCTACTTGCAATTCGCACCTATTAGGATTGACCTCTTAGAAGGAAACTACCCATCAACAATAACAAGTCAGTTGCTGGACCAGATGTTTGGCCTTTTACATACAGTACCGAGAGTGATTGTTTCATAGTGTTTGGCCTTTTCCTATAACGCAAGGAGACGTATCATGTCCCCTCCCAGGCAGGGCAGCCAAGACTTTGGACAGGCCAGGGTGTGTAGATGCCTCCTCCTGCCTGTATACACTACTACTGTGCGCAGTTTCGTACCAAAGAACAACCGGTTACATCTCCCTGGTACATTGGTCCTAATTACTTTTGTGTTACAATCACATGTAGAGCACAAGGCACTGAGGGGTAAATTTACTAAGGTGAGAGTTTTTAGAAGTGGAGATGTTGCCCATAGCAACCAATCAGATTCTACTTAACATTTAACTAGCACCTTCTAGAAGATAATAGCTAGAATCTGATTGGTTGCTATGGGCAACATCTCCACTTCTAAAAACTCTCACCTTAGTAAATTTAACCCGAAGGCCTATATAAAGAACTTTATCTCAGAAATGACAGATCCCCTTTAAATCTAAGTTAAAAATAAAAGGAAATTGCATCGCTCTAAGCAGAACAATGGAACTCAGAGCTCTGAAAGTGATGAAGACTTCCAACAGAGCATAATAATTCATGTGCAATACTAAAGAAACACTGAAGGCTTTCAAATCAGGACAGACTGCATAGATGCAAAATAATAATAAAAAAAGTCCTAAAAAAATATTTAAGCCATCCTTTATACTGTACAACCTCCCTACCCCCCCCACCCCAAAAAAAAATTACAAAAATACCCCTGCCATCTTACTAAAGTGCGGATTTTTAGAAGTGGAGATGTTGCCCATAGCAACCAGTCAGATTCTACGTAATCATTTATCTAGCACCTTCTAGAAGATAATAGCTAGAATCTGATTGGTTGCTATAGGCAACATCTCCACTTCTAAAACCCGCACCTTAGTAAATATGCCCCTAGGTCTCACGAGGAGCATTTCCAATTCTCTGCGTTGTGCAGCCAGACATGACCATGATAGTCTTAGGTAGGGTGCCGGATAGGGCATCCTTTGCGATGCCTAGCGGGGCGGGGCCGAGCAGGGAGGGGGCGTGTCATTGTGACACGCCCCCAATTTGTCACACAGGGGGGGCATGTTTCTCCCTTCACGTTGAATTGATTCCGTGCACATGCGCACAACGTCTATTCACCAGACGGTGAAGGGTCGCCGCAACTTTTCGGAACGCAACGCAGTGTCCCACGGGTGGGAAAGGCTCAGGGCAGGCTGTTTTAGGGGGGCGCCGCTGAAAGGGCGGGGCACATTTTGCCCTTTTCAAATCGGGCAGGGCCCAGCTAAAACAGCCTAGCGGGAACACTACCATGACGTCCAGCTGCAGAAATGACCATTTAATACGGCAGACAATCTTTGCACATCTGACACAATAGGGCGCAATGGAAAATTAGCAACTATATTGGTGGCATAGTGTCTTTGCCAGACGGTTCCACTCGGCGCACATTGCTAGGGAATGAATCGCCCCCATATTGAAGTCACCAGGTATTATAGACTATGCATGGTGAAAATCTACATTCCCTACAATTCTTCATATAGTGGACTAGGAAGTGGGACCAGTCTTACTACGGAACTGCCAAGTCTCCGGAGGCCGCTTAGGCCTCTAGAGGATGTTGGCCATACAGAGTGCATTGACAAACCTGGAGAGGGGAGAAGGAATGCTGGGACAGACAAGGGGTCTCATTCGGAACCACTTGCAAGCGCCGATGCACTCGCAAGCGGGTCGATGTAGAGGTCCTGTGCATGCGCAGTGGCCGCACTGCGTGTGCGCAAGCCCCAGAGCAAGAGAAAAATTCTCTCGCTCCGAGGCTTACTACAAAAGGGGCGGCTGTCGATGGTGATCGACAGCTCGCACCGTTTTGTAGGCGGGGTGGCTTGCCAAACAGAAGCGTTTCCGACGGAACGCCTGCCATTTGTGCCACCACTGACTCGTGATGTCAGTGGTGAGCTTCCGGCTCTAATAGAGCCGAAAGCTCACTGGGGCTTACGGCAGAAGAGACCCTACCACAAGGGTTTCGTCGCAAGCCCCGATGGTCGTGATGGTCTTGACCATCGCGACCATCAATCTGGCCGCTCGCTAAAGCTGTGAGTGGTCACCCACAGCCTAGCGAGCGGCCAGGAGGCCGGCTCAGAAAAAAAATGCGGCCGCCCTCATTCAGAGCGAGCGCTCACATTTTGCGAGCACCTCTGAATGAGGTCCAAGGTCTGAGGGTGTTGTCAAACTGGTGCTTTTCCAGCTCCAGAAGGGCTCACGTTTCATTTCTTTGTTGTATTTAGTTTAAAATGTGCGCTGAAAAAGCTCTATGTGATGCCTGACTAAAATATTGCTTTCAAATGGAGAGAATTTTTTGTTTAAGTGCTTTGGACACTTATCCAAAAGGCTGCTGTCCAGCGATGAATGAGCTGGTGTGACCTGTTTTATGCTTTACTCAATAAAACTAGTAATTTATATTTGGAGCAATTAGATAACCTGTGGCACAGCTCTAAGGGGTCAATTAAACCGGGAGCGAGTTTACGTATTGAAACTCGCATACATCACGTGAATGCACGCAACCGAGAAGTGGAATATTCAATTAGAAATGCCAAGTCCCAGGACTCGTGGCGAGGTTGCAAGCCTTTTCTACAAAAAGCAACCTGGGAGAAGTTCATGAAAAAGTGGAGAAACCATCCTGGACTCCAAAAAATTGCCAAACTGAGACAGCAGGACCACAGAGAAGGCCGTTAGCGACCATAAGGATAGCAATGGCTTTTCATACAAAGGTGTCAATTGGCTGATTTTTGTACTTTTTATTAATGGGGAAGAAAATAATAGCAAGCAGTCTTCATTCTAGCACCCTGCACCTGTCACAGCCCATGCAGTTCCTCTTTCCTGCCTGGGGTGTCACTCTCTGCTCTGGTGCCTCTAGCACACACTGGTCTGTATATCAGAGGTCTGTTGCATCAGCTGAGTGGGCTAGAAGCACCAGAGAAGAGAGCGAGACCCGAGGTTGGAAAGAGAAACAAGCATGGGTTGTGACAGGTGCAGGGTGCTAAAATTAACATCTCACCATACCCGTCCCACATCATTTACCCCATCACCATACCCGTCCCACATCATTCACCCCTCACCATACCCGTCCCACATCATTCATCCCTCCACATACCTGTCCCACATCATTTACACCTCCACATACCTGTCCCACATCATTTACACCTCCACATACCTGTCCCACATCATTTACACCTCCACATACCTGTCCCACATCATTTACACCTCCACATATCTGTCCTACATAATTTACACCTCCACATACCTGTCCCACATCATCATTTACACCTCCACATACCTGTCCCACATCATCATTTACACCTCCACATACCTGTCCCACATCATTTACACCTCCACGTACCTGTCCTACATCATTTACACCTCCACGTACCTGTCCTACATCATTTATACCTCCATGTACCTGTCCCACATCATTTACACCTCCCCATACCTGTCCTACATCATTTACACCTCCCCATACCTGTCCTACATCATTTACTCCTCCACGTACCTGTCCTACATCATTTACACCTCCACATACTTGTCCCACACAATTTACACCTCTACATACCTGTCACACATCATTTAACCTATTACTGAGCTTTTTAGGGAAATTCACCTGTAAATTGCAATTTGCTGTGGGACTTCGCCGTGAGAACGGCTCGCAGAACCCAACACGTAAATGGTATCCTAAGACTTGGAAGGGAGGGTCCCTACTGAACTGAGGGTCTGATTCAGCGATGGACACAAATATCATTGCAGCTGCGATCTCTCACTGATTGCAACTGCGAAAACATGCTAATGGCTCACCCACCATGCAGTGCTTAGAGACGCCCACAGAAAGCATCTCACACGCACAAAGCAGGAAACATCACCCGTCTGAGCAAGTCTAAAGCTGCGTACACATGCAACGACAGGACAACGATCAGGTAACGATAACGTTTGTTATGTAATAGGAAAAAATATCAGATGGCGCTGTCTGACAGCTGCTGGTTCAAGGAGGATGTCACTCTCCTAGCTAGTAGAAAACCGCAAATAATGAGAGATCCTGCGCTACAAATAATATACATAGACCATAATAAACAAACAGTAATGTGAATGTGAATATATCACTAGGCTTAAGTTAATTTAGGAGGTAATTTCACAAATCTCAAGTATATAAAACATAAATATTACCAATAGATAAATGTAAGGCTTGACTGACGGTATAAATATATCATTTAATGTGCATGTTTAATCTGCCAATAAGAACACATTAGTGCACAAATAATTCAATAAAACAGTATCATACGATTGAAAAATGAATTAATGCAGAATAAAATCAAATTTATACCGTCAGTCAAGCCTTACATTTATCTATTGGTAATATAAATGTCTTATATACTTGAGATTTGTGAAATTACCTCCTAAATTAACTTAAGCCTAGTGATATATTCACATTCACATTACTGTTTGTTTATTATGGTCTATGTATGTTATCTGTAGCGCAGGTTCTCTCATTATTTGACGTTTGTTATGTGTTGGATGATCGTTATCAAACATCCAACACATGCATTAACCTATAACAACCCGCTATTAACGATCGTGGGTCCCTATAAGAAACCGGCTAACGTGCTCGATATCGATCATGTATGACGTTATTTCCGGATGATGGTCGTTAACAACCATTCGTACCCGCGCATCGACCATCATTTGCTTGTTGCAGGGGGCATTAAAGTGAATGATGTGAACGATAAGATCCTTATCGTTAACTTTATCTGAACATGTGTACGCACCATAAGATGCCGCAGACTCAGCGTGTTTCCTGACACACAGAGGGCTTTCCTGCTGTGAGCAGAAAACGCAGTTTATGGACGCCAACGGTCCCAACGCGCCTTTTTTTTTTGCATTTTTCTAACCCCCCCGTTACCTCCCCCCAAATGCTGACTACGGGTCACTCACTTTGCGAGTGAAACCTCTGTGTGAGTGTATTCGCAATTCATTTGCTGCGCAGGCTTACACACATGCGGAATGTCTAACAATCACTCCATCTGTGTAAATATCGGAATTGCGTCCATGTCTGAATGAAGCCCTGAGATCGCATCGCTACAGTGGGCGGATCATACCGTGAATTTGATCATAAAAAAGCTTTGGGTGGAAAAGTTTTAGTTGTTTTTTTTGTAATCACTAAACGGAGACTTTCAGGAAAACAAATGCTTTAAAGTACATAAAACACAATTCATGATGTGAAAATATAAGATCACAAAAGAAATGCAAAAGGCATCAACCATGGGATATGGGATTTAAAACAGAGTATAAGGTACAAGTACATATAGAATAATCTATGCAGACATTTCATGTGTACAAAGTACATGACACAAATATATGAGTAAATCAGTGTAGCTATATGTCACATGTGTGAATCTATGTGTGGTATGCGTGTGCATGACAGGTGTCCTTGCCTGTGTGCAGTGTGTGTGTGTTCTTACCTGAGTGCAGTGTATGTGTGTGTGACAGGTGCTCTTACCTTAGTGCAGTGTATGTGTGTGTGACAGGTGCTCTTACCTGAGTGCAGTGTATGTGTGTGTGACAGGTGCTCTTACCTTAGTGCAGTGTGTGTGTGTGACAGGTGCTCTTACCTTAGTGCAGTGTGTGTGTGTGTGTGTGTGACAGGTGCTCTTACCTAAGTGCAGTGTGTGTGTGTGTGTGTGTGTGACAGGTGCTCTTACCTTAGTGCAGTGTGTGTGTGTGTGTGTGTGTGTGTGTGACAGGTGCTCTTACCTAAGTGCAGTGTGTGTGTGTGTGTGTGTGTGTGACAGGTGCTCTTACCTTAGTGCAGTGTGTGTGTGTGTGACAGGTGCTCTTACCTTAGTGCAGTGTGTGTGTGTGTGACAGGTGCTCTTACCTTAGTGCAGTGTGTGTGTGTGACAGGTGCTCTTACCTTAGTGCAGTGTGTGTGTGTGACAGGTGCTCTTACCTTAGTGCAGTGTGTGTGTGTGACAGGTGCTCTTACCTTAGTGCAGTGTGTGTGTGACAGGTGCTCTTACCTTAGTGCAGTGTATGTGAGACAGGTGCTCTTACCTTAGTGCAGTGTATGTGAGACAGGTGCTCTTACCTTAGTGCAGTGTATGTGTGACAGGTGTTCTTACCTTAGTGCAGTGTATGTGTGTGTGACAGGTGTTCTTACCTTAGTGCAGTGTGTGTGTGACAGGTGTTCTTACCTTAGTGCTGTGTGTGTGTGTGTGTGTGAGACAGGTGTTCTTACCTTAGTGCAGTGTGTGTGTGTGTGTGTGTGTGTGTGTGTGTGTCAGATGTTCTTACCTTAATGCAGTGTGTGTGTGTGACAGGTGTTCTTACCTTAGTGCAGTGTGTGTGTGACAGGTGTTCTTACCTTAGTGCAGTGTGTGTGTGTGTGACAGGTGTTCTTACCTTAGTGCAGTGTGTGTGTGACAGGTGTTCTTACCTTAGTGCAGTGTATGTGAGACAGGTGCTCTTACCTTAGTGCAGTGTATGTGAGACAGGTGCTCTTACCTTAGTGCAGTGTATGTGTGACAGGTGTTCTTACCTTAGTGCAGTGTATATGTGTGTGACAGGTGTTCTTACCTTAGTGCAGTGTGTGTGTGTGTGTGTGTGTGACAGGTGTTCTTACCTTAGTGCAGTGTGTGTGTGTCAGATGTTCTTACCTTAGTGCAGTGTGTGTGTGTGTGTGTGTGTGTGTGTGTGTGTGACAGGTGTTCTTACCTTAGTGCAGTGTGTGTGTGTGTGTGTGTGTGTGACAGGTGTTCTTACCTTAGTGCAGTGTGTGTGTGTGTGTGTGTGTGTGTGTGACAGGTGTTCTTACCTTAGTGCAGTGTGTGTGTGTGTGTGTGTGTGTGTGTGTGTGTGTGACAGGTGTTCTTACCTTAGTGCAGTGTGTGTGTGACAGGTGTTCTTACCTTAGTGCAGTGTGTGTGTGTGTGACAGGTGTTCTTACCTTAGTGCAGTGTGTGTGTGACAGGTGTTCTTACCGTAGTGCAGTGTGTGTGTGTCAGATGTTCTTACCTTAGTGCAGTGTGTGTGTGTGTGTGACAGGTATTCTTACCTTAGTGCAGTGTGAGTGTGTGTGTGTGTGTCAGATGTTCTTACCTTAGTGCAGTGTGTGTGACAGGTGCTCTTACCTTAGTGCAGTGTGTGTGTGACAGATGTTCTTACCTTAGTGCAGTGTGTGTGTGTGACAGGTGCTCTTACCTTAGTGCAGTGTGTGTGTGACAGATGTTCTTACCTTAGTGCAGTGTGTGTGTCAGATGTTCTTACCTTAGTGCAGTGTATGTGTGTGACAGGTGTTCTTACCTTAGTGCAGTGTGTGTGTGTGACAGATGTTCTTACCTTAGTGCAGTGTGTGTGTGTGTGTGTCAGATGTTCTTACCTTAGTGCAGTGTGTGTGTGACAGATGTTCTTACCTTAGTGCAGTGTGTGTGTGTGTGTGTGTGTGTGTGTGACAGATGTTCTTACCTTAGTGCAGTGTGTCTGTGTGTGTGTCAGATGTTCTTACCTTAATGCAGTGTGTGTGTGTGTGTGTGTGAGTCAGATGTTCTTACCTTAGTGCAGTGTGTGTGTGTGACAGATGTTCTTACCTTAGTGCAGTGTGTGTGTGTCAGATGTTCTTACCTTAGTGCAGTGTGTGTGTGGCAGATGTTCTTACCTTAGTGCAGTGTGAGGGCCATATTCAATTAGAGGCGAAAAGTTCGAGGTCAGACCTTTCGCCATCATCTCAGGTTTTACTGGGGATAAAGTATCGGACGCGTGCCTGCATATCCCCGTATTCAATTAGGAATCGGCGAAAACGGGACCCGACGGAAAGGTAAGTATCGACAAGTCCTGTAACTTTTGGGAAAATCAGCCTGTTACACCCCCCCCCCAAAAAAAAAAGATGGTCTGACATGGGGGATCACTCTGGGTACCCCCAAATTGGCCTGCTAAAGGTATTTGGGGATTTTAAATGGCATGGGCAGGTGTTTTTATGCGTCTTTGAATAAGTGGTGAATAATAGTATTTAGCAATTTTTTTTTGTAAACAACTAGTCCCATCAAATTTGGGGTACATGAAAATGGGTGAAAGCATATTTTGAAGTCCCTAAAGTGAACTTTTGAAATTCTTCAAAAATCCACCTGCCGAAACCACCCACATTCTAGAAAACACCTGCCACATACTTGGGGACCCCCACCCCCAGTCTATTTCGCTAACTTTTTTTTTTCACTCCAAAACAAAACCACTTTTTTTGGGGTACCCTATGCTACTTTGTAGAATTTTTTTGACACATATAACTTTTAGGGGACATTCCAAGGGCTGCAGGGTACTTTTTTAAAGTCTGTACCTCAAAACTCCAATTCTGCACTTTTTTTCGCCACCTATTCTATGGTGAAAAGTTATCCCCGTTTTTTGACAAAGACTTTTCGCACCTGCGAAAAGTCTTTGAAACTGAATATGGGGAAAGGTGAAAATGGCGAAAATGACATCATCAGCGATAAATTATCGCCGATAACGGACTTTTCACTTCTAATTGAATAGCCCTGTGTCCATGTGTGTGTGTGAGCCAGGTGTCCTCACCTGTGTGCAGTGTATGTGCCCCCATGCCTGTTTGTGCGACGTGTCCTTACCTGTGTGCATTAAATGTCTATGTGCTGTGAGTCCTCATGCCTGTGTGTGTGACAGGAGTCCTTACTTACATAGAAACATAGAATTTGATGGCAGATAAGAACCACTTGGCCCATCTAGTCTGCCCCTTTTCATGTATCCTTTAGGCAACTTCAACCCTATTTGCGAAGTATTTGAGTGCAGTGTGTGTCCATCCATGCCTGTGTGTCTGGCAGGTTTTCTTACCTTAGTGCAGTGTGTGTGTGTCCATGCCTTTGTGTTTGAGCCAAGTAACCTCACCTATCTGCAGTGTGTGTGTGTGTGTGTCCTCACCTGTGTACAGTGTGTTTGTGTGTGACAGGTGACCTCATCTGAGTGCAGTGCCTATGTACAGTGTGTGTGTGTGCGTTTGTCAGGTGTCCATCTATGCACAGTGTGTGTGCGTGACAGGTGTCCTCACCTGAGTGCAGTGTGTCTATATACTGTGTGTGTGTGACAGGTGTCCTCACCTGAGTGCAGTGTGTCTATGAACAGTGTGTCTATATACTGTGTGTGTGTGTGACAGGTGTCCTCACCTGAGTGCAGTGTGTCTATGAACAGTGTGTCTATATACTGTGTGTGTGTGTGACAGGTGTCCTCACCTAAGTGCAGTGTGTCTATGACTAGTGTGTCTATATACTGTGTGTGTGTGAGTGCAGTGTGTCTATGAACAGTGTGTCTATATACTGTGTGTGTGTGTCAGGTGTCCTCACCTGAGTGCAGTATGTCTATGAACAGTGTGTCTATATACTGTGTGTGTGTGTCAGGTGTCCTCATCTGAGTGCAGTGTGTCTATGAACAGTGTGTATGTGTGTGTGTGTGTGTGTGTGTAACAGGTATCCTCAGCTGAGTGCAGTGTGTCTATGAACAGTGTGTATGTGTAACAGGTGTCCTCAGCTGAGTGCAGTGTGTCTATGAACAGTGTGTCTATATACTGTGTGTGTGTGTCAGGTGTCCTCATCTGAGTGCAGTGTGTCTATGAACAGTGTGTATGTGGGTGTGTGTGTAACAGGTGTCCTCAGCTGAGTGCAGTGTGTCTATGAACAGTGTGTATGTGTAACAGGTGTCCTCACCTGAGTGCAGTGTGTCTATGAACAGTGTGTCTATATACTGTGTGTGTGTGTGTGTGTGTGTGTGTGTGTGTGTGTGTGTGTGTGTGTGTGTGTGTGTGTGTGACAGGTGTCCTTACCTGAGAGCAGTGTGTCTATATAGTGTGTGTGTGTGTGTGACAGGTGTCCTTACCTGAGTGCAGTGTGTCTATATAGTGTGTGTGTGTGTGTGTGTGTGTGTGTGTGTGTGTGTGTGTGTGTGTGTGTGTGTCAGGTGTCCTCATCTGAGCTGCGTGTGTCTATGAACAGTGTGTATGTGTAACAGGTGTCCTCACCTGAGTGCAGTGTTTCTATATACTGTGTGCGTGTGACAGGTGTCTTCATCTGAGTGCAGTATGTCTATATACTGTGTGTGTGTATGACACATCAGAGTGCAGTGTGTGTGTGTTTGTCAGGTGTCCATATCTGTGTGCAGTGTGTGTGTCGCCATGCCTGTGTGTAACAGGCGTCCTTACCTGTGTGCAGATCTTGCTGGCTCCCTGTCACACACTGGCAGACAATAGGACACTGCTTGAAGGGCAGCAGCAGCCTCTCAGGACTGAGTGACTCCCACCACAGCAGCAGCCAGCAGCAGCCGTGCGCACTGCCTGGCGGGCTCTACCAAGTCATCAAGAAGGGGGGGAGTAAGCTGCTGCACCACCAAACCTCCAAATCTATTACTCTCACTTGCACCAATGCACCCATGGGACTATTATCCTGTTTTATAATATAGGAGTTGTGATTTGCAGTTAGTGTTCTATCGGATTGCTGCACCCGTTTATTATGTGTAAATTAGTAGGCTCCCCCTTTGAGGAAGCAGAGTGGTTTGCTCTGTGAGCTGCCTCATCCCCGTGAAGCGCACATGCCAGTAGTAGTAATGGCTGCCTGCAGACACTGATACATTATCAGGGCACAGCTTGTTAGTTGTGACATTGTTACACATCGTCCTCGCAGCTGTGTGCCCGGCGTGGTCACAGCCCAGCAGCCCGTAGCATGGCCCCGAAGAAAGGAGACTTGAGGGAGGAGGAGAAGCAGCTGGTCTCAGTCATATCCAAAGGTGGGTGTGCCAGGTACTGGGGTGAGCTCAGGGTGCTGCTATGGAGGGTGTCTTTCATGGTTCAGAAAGCTGTCTCCTCTTCCAGTTGTTGGTGGGTAAGGCTGGCCAAGGCTATGCTGGGGTCGCTGGTGGGCCATGGGTTGATGAGCTGGGGCCTGGCAGGGGTGGATTTAAGTGTCAGGGTGCCCCCGCCTAGGCACAGCAGTAATGGTTTATTATTTAATTAATTTGATTATTAGCCCCCATTTGGAGGTTGGCAGATGAATATAATAATAATAATAATACTACAAGCCATGAGCTATGACTTTCTATTTTTAATTGTGAATACATATTTATTGTGTAAGACCTCTTACAGGTGCATCCTGTGCATGTCTTACCCATCCATACTCTACGTAAGATGGTGCACGGTACAGAACAGTGGGAATGTTTTCTAGCTACTGGGAAATGTTATACTGACAGTAACAGTGTCCAAGTGCTGCGCCCTAGCAGGTGGCACCCCCTAGGCACATGCCTCGCATGGCTCGGAAGCATTCTGCCATTTGTCCGCTGCAGTCATTCTTAGGCGATGCGGTCTGCATGTCGACTGTCACAGTGTCGACACCTGCACGATGTCATGCTCAATGTCTAAAGGTGCCCATCCACTAGAAGACATGAAAACGACTGCACGATTACGACATTGTAATCGCGCAGTCGTTTGTCAGTCTGTGATGAGCTTGCACTGAACGAGCAGTTGTTCAGTGCAGGCTCATCAATCATCTGCAAACATGCTCAACCTGACGTTATCGTTTGCACGATGATAGATGTCTAAAACACCAGCGGGCACGCGCATAGCTGGTCGTTATAGACATTTTTGCAAACGATTTATGAACAATAACGATCGTTCAATTGCTCAACTTAATCGTCTAGTGGATGGGCACCTTTAATGATCAATGTCCACATGTTAACATTATGACCATGCTGACATGCTAGCTGTCAGCAGAATTTACCAAACCCATCCATGGTCCATCTGAATTTAATGTGCAGCAACAATGCATTGTGTGTCTGGTGCTAATGGGATTATGTGACCTTTCGAGCTGTGAGCACCAGAGGATTAGAGGCTGACAGACCTTTTGTCTGAAAGCCTAACCCTCAGATATCGTGGCCTTTCACTGTGAGATCCTTCAAGTGTATGTCCACAATACCTACGCTCCTCCCATGTGAAGGAACAGGGGAATTGTTGGGCGGTTGACCACTACACCGCGTATGCTGCCAGATGTTGCCTGCCTATTTTCGTCTCTGTCGGAAATTATAGACTATTTCAGCATGTCTGGTGGATCGCTAATTACTGGTTAATCAAAGCAATAAACTGTTCATTTATCAGGCCGATAACTGAACATTGTATGCCTAGTATAAGTAATAATGGAAATTGTTGTTTGTGAAAGAAGATCACGATGACTCCCGATTGATCGTTGGTGATTTAGCGCTGATATGCTTTGATTGGTTTAGGACAGAGGTTCCCAAACGCTTTCATCAAGGCTCCCCAACAGTTCAGGTTTTAGAGATAGCCATAGATGTACACAGGTGGTTAAATCAAATTGACTGAAGCTTCGTATATACGGAGTGATCAGATAACGATATCGTTGTCTGATTGTCCTGCGCCCTCCCTGGTGTACTGGATGATCGATATCGATCATCCAGCACCCCAACCACAAGCTATCGACCCGCGATCAACGATCACGGGTCCCTTTATTAACCTGGTCGATATCGACCAAGTTGACCTGCATGTCCATATGTGCCCACGCATCGCAGGTCGTTGGTGGGTTGAAAGGGGCCAAAAACTGAACGATAATGATATGAACGATATCGTTCAAATCGTCCAGTTTTGTCGTACCGTGTGTACGCAGCTTGAGGTACTAATTAAGTCACCTGTGCTGAACTAGATATCTCCAAAACCTGGACTGCTGGGGAGCCTTGAGGACCGCGTTTGGGAACCTCTGGTCTAGGACATGGTGACTGAGATCAAATATTTGGTTGCTCTTAGTTACTGCAATTTGCTTCAAGTTAGTAAACTTAGGGTTGGGCTAGGCCCAAAGCCTCTTAGGAATGAAAGGATTAAAGCGTTCCTTATTAAAATTATATATAATGGGGGCATTAACACTGCGGGCACTACTAATGAGGGCACTGCATGGGGGGCACCACTACTGGGGTAATTGTGTAAGGGGCACTACTACTGTGGGCCTTGTGTATGAGGAGCACTAATTTGGGCATTGTGTAAAAGGGGCACCACTGTGTGTCATAACATGAATAAGGGACTTCTGTGTGGCGTAATTCGAATTGGGAATAATGTATTCTAAAGGGAATTACTGTGTGTGGCACAATGTATTATACAGGGTATTACTGCATGTGGCACAATGTATTATACAGGGTAACTGCATGTGGCATAATGTATTGTACAGGGCATTACTGCGTGTGGCATAATGTATTATACATGGCATTACTGCGTGTGGCATAATGTATTATACAGGGCATTACTGCGTGTGGCATAATGTGTTATACAGGCCATTACTGCGTGTGGCATAATGTGTTATAAAGGGCATTACTGTGTAAGACATACTGTGTAAGGTGCATAACTGCACATGGCAATTATTCGCCACGAGGGGAGAGCTTGAGGGATGCCCAGCACTTTCGTAAGTGCTGGGCATGCCCCACAGTGTGATGAATTGGGGGTGTACCGCAAGGACACGCCCCCTTTCCGGAAGCGCTCGCGCTTCCAGCACGTGCAGAGGAACGCCATCTAAAAAAAGTATTTTTTTTATTTTTTTTTTGGGGGGGGGGGGCCGCAACTGGGAACTTTCGCCCTGAGCTCCACAATGTCTAGAACTGGCCCTGGTAACATGCACACCTCATCTATAAAGGTAAAGGTAACTTGCACTCCTCATCTATAAAGGTAAAGGTAACTTGCACTCCTCATCTATAAAGGTAAAGGTAACATGCACTCCTCATCTATAAAGGTAAAGGTAACATGCACACCTCATCTATAAAGGTAAAGGTAACATGCACGCCTCATCTATAGAGGTAACATGCACACCTCATCTATAAAAAGCGCTGGTAGTCATTTTGTACAAATATCTATTAAAATGTGTCCTGTACATTTTATAGGAACTAGTCACATGACATCTGCAGGAGTTTCTATAGGTAAGATTTTCCCATTTATTTCTGTAGGATTAATTTCAATGGGGTTTCTATCATGCAACATAGAAAAACTAGGCTAAAATCAATGAGAGAAAATAAAATGATCACCCTCCCCCACCAACTTCTTAGTCTATCACAGCGTTACACTGGTCTGGTTTCTGGTAAAGCCTGGCAACATGTGCTGGTTTCCACTATTAAACACGATGAGGTTCCCCTGCTTTGCCCAAGCTGGTCAGAGTGGGATAGGAGACTCTGGGTAAAATTGAAAATGGGGAAAAATGCTGTGGTCCGTCCAGGGCTGTCAGTAATGAGATGAGGAGAAAAATTGAGCAAAGGAGCAACAAGTGACAAGTTGCACACATGCCATTCCTCTTTTAGCTTTGTTCTCGGTGGAACGAGATAAGATTCTTGGATGCAAAGACGTTAATCAATCCACAAAAACAAATATCAGTTAAAAAGACATTTATTACAAAGTAAAAGAAGAGGTAAATTATTAACACTTAACTTGATTGTCCGATCATCTACTCGGGACATAAATGGTTTCCTTCCCAGGAGCCCCTCCAATACCTTGGAGCTGGAATCTCGTACATCGAGAGAATGGCGGCTGATTCTATACTGACAAATTACAACTTATATAGGCTGCTCTCTAAGAGAAAACCTTCTACATAAGCATTTTAACAAGTATAAAGATCATGTTTGGAAATGTACATAAATATTAATAGACAGTAGGGAGGCACTGTTGCCTCAATTATGAATGTTGGAAATCTCAACAATTATTTATGGTGTGTATCTAGATTAACTGAAGATAACACAATGTTTATTCAGGATTAAGTATGTCTGGTAAGTGATCTTTGCCCTTTCTTAACTTCTCTCTGTCAAAAACACCTAATGCAATATCTGATTACCTCCTAATGTGTGACCATTATCTAATGCCTGATACATTTATAAAATCACTGCACACAACATGGCTTTCAGCAGCCATTTACTGCACTCCCATTACAAGCTTGGTGACTTTAAAGCAGCATTTTCATGTGGAACCACTCTTTGGTCTGGCTAGTCATTCACCTACTACTAAGAGCAATCAAGAGACAGTGCTGCTCCTCACTAGGGCATAATCGTAGCTGGGATTTAGGGGTCCATTTATCAATAAACTAGCGACCTGCCCTTGCTTCACACGGGAGCAATTTAGAATTTACGGCAATAGTCTTTTTTTTATAAGATTGCCTTGTAGACGACATTAGTTAATGTTCATTCTAGCATCCTGCATGTAATCAGTGAGGAGGGCATATTTTAATTTTGCAGGGTAACATTTTAGACGTTCTGTATCGCTATAGTTCCAGGCGCCCTCCAGCCAGTAGCAGGGGTCGTGTGGTGGCAATGATGCCGCCCAGACAGCATTGCACACCGTACGGCCGCACTGGTCGCACACCCCTAGTTACGGCCCTGTGGTCTGGATCTGGCGTATGGTCCGACTGGTCGCTATCAGAGTTTTTCCCGGGACTTGCGCCCCAGGTTGGCGACTCGGCTCATGTCCGAAGGTGCGACTCGGGTCTTTACGACCCGGGTCACACCTACAAGAAATTGATTGGTTGAGGACAGTAGCGCTTGGAGATGACATAATCTCCAAGTGCCCACTGAATGCCGGAAGACCAGGGTCTGGTGTGAAGGGTGATGACCTTGGGAATAACCTGTGTCATCACCCTTGTGTGAAAGGGGTAACGCCAGCTTCAACACGTGCTGAGATTTTATGTCTGAAAGGGGTTTTATTATTTTATTATTTTGCACATGGTGCCGCAAGATTTCTGCTGCGTCATGCACAGAGGTAAACGCCTTTAAAAAATTGCATAAGAAGAAACCTCTTTATTAGCAGAACACTACATTCATATTTTTAATACTGTACTTGTCCCACTTTTGAAAGCACTGGGGCTATATGATTCCATACATACAGTATACATTGAATGTAGCAGAATAACACAGGATATGGCAGCATAAAACAAAATGGGTACAAGTGGGGTAGACCGAAAAGGCTCACAAGATGCAAGGTAATGAAAGCCCTGCATATGCAAAATACAGGGAGGGGAAGGTGGTGACCCTAAGAGCGATGGGCCGCAGGCGGGCAGTGCAGAGGAGGTAATCTGGAGTGACACAGGAGGGGGTGAGATAGGCATCGGACTCTTTTAGCCCTGGGAATGTTCTTATCTGGGCATCTGTAGCCATGAAGCAAGATGTTTTCAATTGCATCTAATGTCCTACATAGGATTATAAAGCCTGTTACTGTAGCAGAACAATCTGTGTCTGTTGCCAGCCGGTGTGTTTGTGTTTTATGACGAGACGGCATTATGTAGATAATCTCCGATAACCCGGGAATACCCGACTCCTTTCAATCATAATTCTTTAATCAAATGTTCTGCAGCTGGGCTGAGTCTAACGTTGGTATTATAAAATCTAATTAGTGTTTGAGTTCTTTAGTTTGCAGAAATATTTTGTCTAATGGGCGAAAACAAAGTAGTCACTAACGAGACCCTCGGCACGTTACCGAGAGAGCTAGAAGGCTCATCTGGGATAAAACTCCCTCTGGAGAGTGCCTGCTGCAAGATTAATGGCCGTTATCCCAGAGTACGAGGCTGGATTCAGAGCTATAACTGTGCAGAGCGGTCAGAAAATAAGCCCTGACATCTCTGCATGCTCATCGTTTTATTATTATAGACTCCAGAACATTGTCCAGCACTCGGTCCAGTCATTGTATGATAAAAAAAAAAATAGAATCTACGAAAAATAAAACTCCATTTACATAATACTAAAGGGTGTTTCTCTGTGGGACGCGCGGGACATTTACATACATTTTAAGTACGTAGTGTTCATCCTGGCACCCTGCACCTGTCGCAACCTATGCAGTTGGCTGGGGTGTCGCTCTCTGCTCTGGTGCTTCTAGCACACTCGTCTGATGCAACAAACTGAGATACAGACCAGACTTGTGCTACAAGCACCAGAGCAGAGAAGAAAAGAATTCACTACAGTAAAACATTCCTTCTGGAATTTTTGAGAACTGTATAATGCACGGGACTCTCTCTGAAGTAAAAAACTGCTTCAAACAAACGAAGACCTTTTTGATAGCGTAGAGGTTGTAGGTAGAACACTGAGTGAGTGAAGTATAGTAACTGAGGGGCCTATTCATGATGTTAACTACAGTGGTCCGAACGGACCCCAGTAATTAACATTCTAACTCGCCGCGGCTGCCGGAGCAATCAATCATTGCTCCGGCACGGTGACAACTGATGCGAAATCTGCTGCCCCCACGAGCGGCTTCACTGCTCCTTTCCGGAGGTCACACATGGGCACAAGAGCCCCGGCGGAAGGAGCCGGACAGGGGTGGAGGGATCTGAAAGGATCCCTCTTCACAACCCGGACCTCCTTCCCATAGGGAAGGAGTGGGTTGCGAGTCTGGGCAAAATATATAATATTTTCGGAACTTGATTAATTCTGTCACCATACTAGTGTATGGGGACAGCGGGCCGTTCCGCAAGAAGAAGGTAAGCAGGAGATATCTGTGATACTAGTGTATGGGGACAGCGGGACATTCCGCCAGAGGAAGTGAAAATGTGCATTTTCACCTGCTTTTGTAAAAATTAAGTGATGATGATGAATAGGCCCCTGAGCCACAAATAGTAACTACAGTGTATCTTCCCCCTACAACGAACAGGATAGGTACCTTGGCTTGATCAATATCTGTCCGTTGTCTGGATAGAAGTATAACCCAATTGGACAGAGCTTGAGCAATCATGTGACGCATGGTTACCACAGCCTGGCTGTCAGGTAATACCATTGTACACAGATGGCTTATCCCAATAGTACATGTACCAGGTTCTGTCAAAATCTAGGTGGCGCACTGGTACTTCAGGATGTCCAATCGGTTGTGGCTGTCTACAGTTATTCAAAATACACCTGTAAGAGTAATAGACAATTTGTGTATTGTGAGTACCTGCATCTCTAATCATTTAGCTAGTCTGTGAGTGGAAGATGTGAATGAGCATGTGTCATGTAATTTGATTTCCAAAATAAACGTTTCTAATGCGTGCTTATATAAAACAACTGCTCTCTACAGACAATATACTTGTCCGATTTTACAAGCATTCGCACATAGAGGCTTGGTCACAAAGCTGAATCTGGCCTCTCCACAATTACAGCACAAGCGGAATTATCCACCTTCTGTTAGGCTTGGCTATAATCACTGCATGTTCATCTCTTTTAATTATGTCAAGTGTGGCTTACTGATTTCACAACCACTGAGTAACACTGTCCTAAAAAAAATTTTTTTTTTAAATATTAATTTTTTTTTCCCTTGATGGAAAAACATTTTGTTTAATACATGAAATAAAATAAAAATGTGCTGTTGAAACATGTACTGTGTGTGTGTGTGTGTGTGTATGTATATATATATTCAAACAACAAAAGAAAATATATGATTTTCACAGTGCACAGATGGTACCTAAATATTTAGATTCCAAGTGTTTCTCTGAGTTAATATTAAAACATGACTTTTATTAGGTATTGCTTAAAATAATGGTGGTGAGGTCTCTAGTATAAGGCGAAATATTGTTAAAATCAGTAGATATAGTTAGAAAGTGTATACATATGTAGAAAAAATTAGAAAAGTGATTAAAATATCACCTGGTCCGGACTGTTACACGTTGTTAAATATATGTCCCTAGTACTGGAATAGGGTGACTTGTAATCTTTATTGATATCAAATTTTACATGTACCAGGATTACACTTAAGGGAGGAAAGAGTAGGAAAAATGGAAGATATATATAAGGTATATATGTACTATCAGTATAGTCTTAATATTGTTCAATCTATATCTTTCCCATTTCCACAGCGTTTAGATGTTATAATAAATAATGCACATGTAGGTAATCACGAAGTAAAAGGGGGGAGAGCAGTATAGATGGAAGATCAGTGTTTTATAAAGTATTTTCAGTAGGATTTCAGTGCTGTTAAATCAGTATCTATCCTATTTCCACAATATTTAAATTTGATTCTGAATGGTATTCAGAAAAAATTGCTTTCATTCAGCAATGATGTTGGATTTTATTGCTGAGTATTGAAGGCTTTTATCTCTATTTAATCAAACTGCTCACATCTAGAGCTTATCAGCAACTGAATTACCTCAAGTATTATATTTTAGGTATATAACATTCACAGACTTATTAATAATTGATATAGAATGTGACTGGCTGCTGGTTTCAGTGTTATTCTGTAATAAGTGTCTAGGACTTTTAATATCTTGTCCTGTTACAGCGTTGAATTGATGACTCAGTCAGGTTTGATGTGCTCGTATTTCACAGTTTCTGCTCTTCAAATCAATGATAATAAATGAATGGTATCATATATATTGCCAGTGACATTACACCTATTGACTCTGTATATCCCCCTGCAATTACTACATGCGTTTCTGAGTATGGTAATATTAGAAGACTCAGACTATATTGGCAGTGTTACATACATCTACAATGTTGCAGTGTTGTAACAAACAGTCCAGATTTATACAATGTGCTCATGTCTCATTGCCGGCTTCTCCTGCGCTAGCGGAACTATAATTCAGTTCGTCCGCTTACAGCATCACATTGTTATTAGTATGCATCGTCCCCTTAAGGCCCAGTACAACAATAGGGTGATTTTATCAGTAACGTATGTAGCATGTATTGGTGCTACAGTCCGGCGGCAGCGTGCTTGCCGACGCGCGTTTCGCCGATAGCTGCTTTCTCAGGGCAGTGCAACCAGAGCATCTGCCGTATCCTGTTTTTATCCCCCCTAGTGGAGTTCCATTGGTAAATTTGAATTTGCCTCTCTGCAATGCCGTTTTGATTGGTTCCCCTGCGGGCTCTATGGTATGATACTCTATCAGGCTTGTTAATTACAAACGAGTGTGTTTAGCAAATTAGTGAGGTAATATTCATATTTGCATAATTCAAATATGATTACAGCATTATAATTTTAACATTAAATTGTCACGATATTGTTAGTTCTTATAACACTTATATATAGTATGATTAAAAAGTCTATTTAACATTAACCCCTTATTAATTGGACAATTATCTTATAAGTCTCAAATATATTTTAAATATCTATTTAATCAATATGAAAACAGTCATATATTAATACTATACATTATAGGGCATGTTTGATTGTATTAGGATATATCTAGATCTATATTGTCTTCCATGTGCTTTTAAAAGGCCATTAATTCCCTAATTGATGTTTAGAAATCTTGTTTCCTCCATAATAATGCTTGTGGTATTCATTAATGCCATTAAGGCAAAACAGAGTATTTAAATTAAATAACAAGATAAACTTTTTTAAAATATTTACACTTATAAATACATATGTGTAAAACACCTGCAAGACCAATGAACCTATAAACAGGTTTTACGATGACAAAAAAATAAAAATATATGTGTGTGTGTGTGTGTGTTTTTCTAAATGTAGATAACATCTCTCAAAATTAAACAAAAGTATTATCTTTATACCCACTTATTAGGTTGCTGATATATTCCACTTCTAATTTATGAAATAAATACTAATATCTAATCACAGGAAAGTGAAATTGAAGGGGGGAAAAAACCAAAAAGTGAATAAAACATGCAAATTAAAGTGCTTAAAGAAAATCCTAATAAATATACTAAAAGTGAAAAAATTATATTAACAGACCAGATTAGTATCTAATAAATATTACATTGTTATTGATCTATGTCAAATTTCTATTATTAATAAATAAATTCCTCTTATCTTCAGTGATTTAATGAATTCAGCCAGTTTGCTGGTTTATTATCATTAGTGTTACATACCTGAAAAGTATATTATCTGTCTAATATTTTCGTGATTTCATATATATGATTAAATCTATATGACAGATATGAAATATAATATAAATATTAACAAGAAATAATTGCTGATATGTTAGTGTCAACTAAACCTATAAAGTGAAATGAAAAACAAAATAATAATATTTTGGTGCAATAGTATTGATGCAGCATATTAATATTCAAAAATAACTAATAGTTATTATGTGATTACTAAACCTATATTGTGAAATAATATGTTAGTGCAACCATCCACTTTTTATACAATATGGACTGATCAATTAATATAGTGATATAATGAAACTTAAATATCATACTAAATATGTGATTGTATAAATTAGTCAAATATATATATATATATATATATATAATATTATATCCTGAGATTATCATCTACCGACCCTCCCACATAACCTCACCTCCCACTATTTCTTTATCGATTGATGGCACAACTATCTCCTCTAGCCCCAAAGTGTGCTGTCTTGGAGTTATCCGCGAATCATCCCTCTCCTTCAAACTACACATTCAACACCTCTCACAGTCCTGTCATTTCCATCTTAAAAATATTTCCAGGATCAGACCCTTTCTCACCCAGGATGCTACTAAGACCTTAATACACTCACTGGTCATCTCCAGATTGGATTACTGTAACCTTCTCATATCTGGCCTCCCCAACTCCCATCTCTCTCCACTTCAGTCTGTCCTCAATGTTGCCGCTCGACTCATCTTTCTCTCCAAACGCTCTTCATCTGCCTCCCCTCTCCTACAAGCCCTCCACTGGCTCCCCTTCAGAACCCAATTCAAGGTTCTCACACTCGCTTACAAAGCCCTCACACACTCCTCTCCCATTTACATCTGACCTCATCTCCCTTCACTCTCCTGTCCACCCTCTTCATTCAACAAATGCACACCACCTCTCATGCCAACTGATTACTTCCTCCCATTCCTGCCTCCAAGACTTTCTGGTGTTCCCCACCTTTGGAACTCTTTCCCTCTCCCCAGCAGACTCTCTACAATCCTTCAAACGGGCTCTCAAGACCCACTACTTCATCAATGCTTTCCAGCTCTCATCCTAACTTGCTACTACATGCTCCCTCCTCCCTGTCTTCCCCATCTGCATCATGCCCGTTTGTCTGCCCCTCCCCTTGAGAATGTAAGCTCTTGCGAGCAGGGCCCTCTACCCTCTTGTTCTTCTCCTTACTTTATGTTCATCTACTTCTTACTCACCACTAGGACACCTAACACTTGGTGCCTATGCTTTGTTGCTTAATTGGGTGTTATGGCCACCTATGTATCAATGTATATTATCCATGTCCTTGTCCTTCATTGTATTGTATTTTACTGTAAGTCACTTTTTGGTTATGTACCTTGTAAGGCGCTGCGGAACACTTGTGGCGCCATATAAATAAACAATATATTTAATCTTTAAGGTGTATTTCATAAGCTGGATATTTAGCTAAAGTCAATGTATGCTGAAGAGAATGTAATCTATATTATATATCTATAGTCGCCATGTTCTCTTGTCGTCGTTTTGCACCATCCCTGCAGCTTTGGCATTGTTGACACCTGTAACCGCGGTGGATGGTCTCCCAGAATGCGCTTCATCAGTCACTCGCGTAATACCCTCTTTTGAAGTGCTTCCAACACCGAAATTCTGCAGCACGGCTGATTGTTTCTCCACCGTATCTTGCCGTCATGAGTTTCATTTACGCTTTTTTCCAAGTTTAACACAAAATTTAATCACAACTCTCTGATGTAATCTCTCAGACACGTTTTCCTCATCCGCCACGATGAAACGTGTGAAGATCTTTCACTCGCTGTGACCAAACATAGACAACTACAGCAGTCCAACCGCAGGTTTAGACACATCGATGAACTTCACAATGACCAGCGTTGCCACGTCTACCTATGGGACAGAAAACAGAGGGAGTCTCATTACTTTTCAATCAGCCCCCGTATATTGCATATATGGGTTTGGAGGCTGTGTTTCCTACATGCCCATTAGCCATTGCGTGAAGTTTGACATGCATGCCAAGATTAAATGTAAGAAGCATTTTGTAAAAAACAACATGTTGAGAACATACACCACTGATATTGTGTAGGTTCTCCTCGTGCCACCAAAACCATTCTGACTCTTCAAGGGTCTACAAGACCTCTGAAGGTGCCCTGTGTTATCTGGCATCAAGACCTTGGCAGCATATCCTTTAAGTCCTGTATGTTCCGTGGTGAGGCCTCATAGGCTCTGATTTGTTTTTCCAGCACATCCTCATAGATGCTCGATCGGATTGAGAACTGGGGAATTTGGAGGCCAAGTCAACACCTTGAACTATTTGTCATCTTCCTCAAACTGTTCCTGTGTTGCAGGGCGCATTATCCTACTGAACGATGCCACTGCTATTAGGGAATACCATTGCCATGAAGGGGTGCACTTGGTCTGCAACAAAGGTTAGGTAGGTGGTACGTGTCAAAGTAACATCCACATGAATGGCAGGACCGAAGGTTTCACAGCAGAACATTGCCTATGCCGGCTTGCCCTTTTCCCATCATGCATCCTGTGGCCATTTCTTGCCCAGGTAAACTACGCACACGTTCCCAGTCATCCACAAGAAGTTAAAGATAATGTGATTCATCAGACCAGGCCGCCTTCTTCCATTGCTCCATGGTCCAGTCTGACACTCCATCCCCATTGTAGGCACTTTGGCGATGGACAGGGGTCAGCATGTGGCAGTCTGCCCATAGATTCTAAGCTCCACCGGGGACTGATGTGGATGACTAAATATTCCCTGTAATGTGTCTCACAATATATATAAATATAAAAAAATAGATATCTCTATCTAGATATCTAGTAACATAAAAAGAAGACTCGGCCTGACATTCCCCCTCAGTAAGTGACATGCAGGCTGGATTCTGTGAGTGGAGTTCCCAGCATCATGGAAATTTCCCTGAAGGCCTCACATAAGCCCTAGCTGGTTCTCCAGTCATTTTCAAAACCAGTTTTGAAGGGTGCCAGAGCGTGGAAGGAACTGAGGGCCTGATTCAGACCCACTCGCAAGCGGCTGTCCGCTCGCAAGTGGGTCGATGGTGTGCACTGCGCACGACGGCGGGAGCTCCGTCGTGCGCATGCGCCAGACGCGACGAGCGAAGGACTTTCCTTCGCTCGTTGTGTCTGATCAAAGGGGGCGTGCTGTCGATGTTGATTGACAGCACGCCCCCTTTGGTGGGCGTGCCGGGGGCGTGCCTCCCAGAAGGGGGTGTTCCCAAGGGAACGCCTACCGTCAGAAGCCGGCCCACTGACATCACTAGTGATGTCAGTGGGAGTGATTTTGGCTCTGATAGAGCCAAAATCACTCCGGGCCTTGCGGTTGAGAAACTCAACCGCAGGCTCTGGCTCGCAGTGGCGATGGTCAAGACCATCGCGGCCATCAACCTGCACGCTCGTATAGGCTGTGGGTGGTGACCCACAGCTATACGAGCGTCCAGGAGGACGCTCCATAATTATGGAGGACGGCCCTCATTCAGAACGTGCGCTTTGCTCAGAGCGTCCGGCTCCGAATGAGGGCCTGAATTCCTAGTTTGACACAATGGCGATCATTCATTCATTGTGCATAATATAATAAAGACCAGGGGCGTAACTAGGTATTTTAAGGCCCCATAGCAAAAGTTTGTAAGGGCCCCTATGTACCACCCAATGGTGAAAAATGTATATAACACAATCACTATAGAGAATATTGAAAAAATATGAAAATCTTGTGATACTTAAACCTACAGGATTAAAGCAAAAACCAATACAAACTGGGTAACAGTGATGCTTTACCACAAAGTGCCAAGTGACCTACAGTAAGCAAAACAAATAGGATTTGCTTAGGATTCATTTCACTCGGAAGAGAACATTTTATTCAGGACGCTTCTTCCTAAGCTGGGCTGTATAGAGGACGCAGACCAGGAGTGAGCATGGTGTTCTTGGGCAGGTTGTTTTCTAGAAACTGTAGCGAACATTCTGATTTAATAATTGAAGGTGATCACATTGGTAAAAGTTCCAGGATGGTATACAGTGAGCAAACATAGACAAAATTACAACCCTAAAAAGGCAATAACTAATGTTTTTTTTATACATTATTAAGCACAATGGTGCGTACCAAACGTTTTGTTATTTTGAAGACCATAAATGTTTGATCAAACCATCATTGTTTAGTCGATACCACTTAAAAGTACTTACGTTGTTGTTGTTGGGGGGAGGGGGAGCTGTCCAGCATGTTTAAATAAAATAAACTACATTTATGTGTATTTTTTGTTCCTTCCGACAGGCAATGTGCAAGAAGCGGTGAGACTACTGGGTAGTAAAGATGTTCGGGTGAACTGTTTGGATGAGGTAAGAGACTTCGATGTTATCACTGTACAGCTGGGGACAGATGGCGCCTTAGGAATTTTAAGGCTCATTAATGGAATTGTTCAAGTAAAAAAAATAAAACTTCTGCACTTCTAGTTTTATTTGCCGTTTACTTCTATTTTGACACTGCAGTATTAATACTCTTTAGTACTTTCACCCTTGTTGAATCCATTAGATCTGCTTAACTTATGCTGGTTACACACTTAAATGACCAGTCAGCAGACCGATCTGCTGTCCCAGCGGCCGATTTGTGAGCTATACACACTTACCAAGCGGTTGCTCTATGTGTCTGAGCTGACTTCACAACTGGGTGGGAATTTAAATTTGCCCTGCCCTGTTGTGACGTCCGTGTCGGCGGTCCCTGAAGCCAGTCTTTGGGCGGTCAGCAAGTTGCCCGTACACCCAGCCAGATGTATCTAGATATCTGCAAGATATAACAACATCGACTGTGCTGCAGGGCCGACCTAAAATGACTGTGAATGATTCCGTTGGCAGACACATGGGGCGTACGCACCCGCCGATGCACTCGCGATAACTCATTCGTCCATTAAACTAATGATATATTGACAAGTGTGTACCCTGGTTAATACTCAGAACTTTAGGGTAAGTGTCTCCATATAAGTATATTGCAGTCAGTATGTGGTTGATGATGGGCAATGTCACCCCGTGTATAGCAGTCATCTCGGGAACAACTGCCCCAGGCTGAGTACAGCTGAAATGAGAGAGTTGATCATCTGTAAGCCCAGATTCTGCATCTAAAGCTTGTAATTATCAGGTTGTTCAACCGATATCCGCTGATCGGCCCAATAATAGCCATATAGGTGTGTATGCAGGAGTGTTAGCCGATAAATGGCTTCAAACGTTCGGTCTGATCGGGAGGTCGCATCTTATAAGCTGCTTTAAAAGTTGAGATGCCCGACCTACCGACAGTGAGCTAAACATTGCATAGTGGGCCTGATTCAGAGCCGAACGCTCTCACCAGAGCGCTCGCTCTGAATCAGGGCCCTCCTCCATGAAAATGGAGCGTCCTCCTGGACGCTCGCATAGCTGTGGGTGACCACCCACAGCTATAGCAAGCGTCCATGATGATGGTCGCTATGGTCAAGACCATCGCGACCATCGGGCTTGCGACGGATACCCTGCGGTAGGGTCTCGCTGCCGCAAGCCCTGGAGTGATTTTGGCTGTATCCGAGCTAAAATCACTCCCACTGACATCACTAGTGATGTCAGTGGGGCCGGCTTCAGACGGTAGGCGTTCCCATGGGAACGCCTCCGTCTGGCAGCCACGCCCCCGGCACGCCCACCAAAGGGCCAATCAACATCAACAGCACGCCCCCTTTGGTGCGAGACCTGGAGCGACGGAGAGCCCGTCGCTATCCGGGTCTCGCGCATGCGCACGACGGAGCTCCCTCCGTTGTGCGCATGCGCAGTGGGGCAACATCGACCCGCTTGCGAGCGTCCTGCGCTCGCGAGCGGGTCTGAATGACCCCCAGTGTGTGCTGGGTGCACGCTGATCGTATAATCCCTCCTAGGATCGGAGCATTTATCTGATCTGCAGTGTGATCTGCGCAGTTTGTGTGAGGCTGAAGTTAACAAATCGCATCACTGAGGTCCTCTGATAATCTGCGCCTGCCATAGCGCTGGTACAAGTTTTGTTGTGGCGGCCGATGGTGCGACTATAGACGTACTAGCGTTGTTGCCAGTGGGCGTCTCAGTAAGAAATCATCGGTCGTGGCATTAGCGTAAAGTCGCTGCTATGCGTCCACCTCTGCTCGACGACTGTGGAGGGCTTCTTTTACGGGAGCTGCTGATTAATTTTAAAGTCAAAGTTAATATTCATTGCCCTATTACAGCAGTTCCCATGACAACTCAGAGTTATGACATGCTTCACGCTGGCTGCCCAGTAATTCTGTGAACAATCACTCCGGCAATTTGTCTGCCTCCTATGTGCTTTTATCTTAAAGGAAATCGTGGGGTTTTGAGAGCTCGGTGCCTTAGTAGACAAATCTCTTTCCTGCTGATCTTTTCATACATATTACTTGCCACCGCTAACAAGTGCGATGTGATGGAAGACGCTGGAGATTGGGTGGGTGTGGGGTTAATGTTTACTTATGCCGCATCAGGCAAATAAATAATGGAGGCATCACCACGGCCGACTATTAAAAAGGTTTTTGCAGAGTATAAAATTTGAATACAACTAAAATTAGCGATGACCATAGTATGAGGAGTAATATATTTAGATTTTGCTTCTTTCTATGGCCTTTCAAAGCATAGGAGAATTAGATTTGTGGAATTGCTAAATCTTGTATATTGAATCAATAAAAGCAAGTTGGCCGTACGAACTTCGATTCACGTGGAGAGGAGTTTCAGCTCCAAATCCTTCCAGCAGCTCTCTCCACCATATAACTCTGAGGGGTATATTCACTATACCAGTGAGTTGTTTAGGCTTGCTTAGCATTTATTTCTATTGCGGTTTTAAATCACTTTGACAACCCACTGGTTAGTAAATAGACCCCTGTAGCTTCCTGCTCGCTCCATTCCCCCCCTCACATCATGTCACTGCCCGTGTCACATGCAGCCCTGTCCTCACTGATACATCACTCATCTGCTGATATACTCTGTGCTGCTGGGGGAACCTGCTCCTCCCACTATATAACTCCCAGTCTGTGGTTTCCTGCTGCCTCCATTCCCCTCCTCACATCCTGTCACTGCTCCTGTTGCATGCAGCCCTATCCTCACTGACACATCACTCATCTCCTGACATACTCTGTGCTGCTGGGGGAACCTGCTCCTCCCACTATATAACGCCCAGTCTGTGGCTTCCTGCTTCCTCCATTCCCTTTCTCTCATCATGTCACTGCTCCTGTCACATGCAGCCCTATCCTTTATAACACAAAATTAATCTCCTAATATACTCTGTGCTGCTGAGAACCCTGCTCCTTCCACTGAGGAAGATAAATGTCCCCCTTTGCAGCGGAGCGTCACAGCGCAGAGCATTTATATAGTTTTGTTTCGGATGGGGAGTGACCACGCTTCCCAGATTTGGGAGTCTGACACCTGCGCCTCTCACAAGGCCTTTATATTTTAATCCAAAAAGGATGTTCTTTGTAAGCAAATGATAAATTGTCAGGAAGAACTACTTCGTATAGCGGACAATACGTTGAACAATGCAGAGCGTTACAGAGCCCCTGATTTTCTAGTTCACACTCTTAATGTGCCTATAGTAACAGAATAGGGAAACGCTGTGTGACAATGATTTCATTTACAAAATCTTCTAGTATTATACGCGGGATACATTCAGTATCCCGACAAAGGGGATGCCGGCACTTACAATACCGGCGCAGGAATCATGATACCCGTCAGAATTCCGGCGCCGGCACCCCGAATGTAAGTATTATGTTATAGCTGTATGTAGTCATTAAGTAGACATTCAGAATGTCAACACCAGCCACAATGTCGACATTACAGGGTTAAGCTGCAGTTGGGTTTAGGGCTCTAACAGTATAAAAACCTTACGTCAACATGGCGACTGTCAGACCATGCCGGCATTTTTTACCACACCCGTTATAACACACACACACACACACACACACACACACACACACGGTTCAATCCAATTAGCCGCGATGTGCTCGCTGGTGCAAGTCACCACGGCAACAGCAAGATGAGGTGCCGGTGTCAGCCTCTTAACGCCGTGGCAACGGAAACTCGCACCCTTCGTGACTAATTGCATTGACCCCATAATGTACATACAGGTAGGACATCAATAAATAAATATATCTATGAATCTAACTGTCCGGCGTTTCACCATACACTATAAATAGAGTAACCGTAAAGATCAGTAAGCACTCGCCAAATAATGATAAATAACAGAGGTTGATCATTTGGTATATGGGGTACAGGGGACTAAATGTGGGGGACAAGTTGGAGGGTCAGTAAGACACAGATTCACTTTTCCGCTGCTACCTTAGATTGTGGCCACTCCTAAATTTGCATAATTAGTCCTTTTACATCAAGGGCCAAATATATGTACGACGGTGATTATTAGCTTATTATACGTTCTGGAAAAGTTTTTTTTCGTGTTCTCATTTAACTCTTAATGGAGCATCTGCTAGAAAACGAGGCTGCACAATCTGTGTGTTCTCTATAATTGTACAGTGACTGATGGCGTCTTCTGTCTCTTACAGCATGGTATGACCCCTCTCATGCACGCAGCCTACAAGGGGAAGGTGGATATGTGTAACCTGCTGTTACAGCACGGCGCAGATGTAAACTGTAACGAGCATGAACACGGATACACGGCACTGATGTTTGCTTGTCTTTCAGGTATTGTGCGTTGTACATCGGACTCTGCGTCATTTCATTTTGTGCTGATAAATATGCCCCTTAGTGCTCTGTGTGATTTTATCACAATCCGCATTTCAAAGGTAGGTGGGGTGTGACTAATTGGCATTGCGATATTTCAGTACAACGCAAGGATGTATTAAATATCTCATGCATGGATAGAGCGTGAGAGAATGCTCTGTCCATGTGAATCCTCTCCCCACTCTTCTCCTGTGCAGCTACGTTTGCATTTATCTCCGTTCAGGTGATCGGTGAGCTCCTCGGTGATCTGGTCATCTGATGGCTATGCATGACCCCGGTCATCAGATCCCTGCAGTAAACTGAGGATGCTGCCAGGACTTCACAGCATCTCCATTTACCGATCAAATGGCCAGGTCACTGATCACCTGAACGGAGCTAGGGGCCTGATTCAGACCCACTCGCGAGCGGCTGTCCGCTCGCAAGTGGGTCGATGGTGTGCACTGCGCATGCGCACGACGCGACGAGCGAAGGACTTTCCTTCGCTCGTTGTGTCTGATCAAAGGGGGCGTGCTGTCGATGTTGATTGACAGCACGCCCCCTTTGGTGGGCGTGCCGGGGGCATGCCTCCCAGACGGGGGCGTTCCCAAGGGAACGCCTACCATCAGAAGCCGGCCCACTGACATCACTAGTGAAACTCAACCGCAGGCTCCGGGTCGCAGTGGCGATGGTCACGATGGTCAAGACCATCGCGGCCATCAACCTGCACGTATAGGCAGCTATACGAGCGTCCAGGAGGACGCTCCATAATTATGGAGGACGGCCCTCATTCAGAGCGTGCGCTCTGCTCAGAGCGTCCGGCTCTGAATGAGGGCCTAAGTGTGGTTTTGTTTAAAAAAAAAATAATGTTTGACTGTGTTTACCCTGTGGTCTATCAGACACACATGGCTGATCACAGAAAGCTGAGCTGGAGTAGGGGAAACTATTTATTTTAGTAAATCTGAAACAAGTATCCCTTTACAAGTATGGGAAATGCGATCTGCTTACTAAAAGAATGCAAATTTAAGGGCTTGGAGAAGGTTTTTAAGAAAACTGCTCTAAAAGCCCTTTGATACATTTAAAGTTGGATACACACTACACGATATTGTTAAAGATTTGGCCAATTCCAACGCATTGGAGCGACAAATCGCTAATATCGTGCAGTGTGTATGCACTACATCGTGTAGTGCGCGCTGCCATGGGGTCGTCAGCTGCATCACCTGATCTTTTGTACATGCAGTAAAATCGGGTGATCCCATGCAGCGCTGTGCCGCTGGGGCCGGCATATAAGGTCGGGCATCGGGTCACCCAGTGTGTACTGACCTCCCGATATGTCGGCCCATCAGCAGGGGGGTCGCCGGTCGGATCACTGGGTACACACGTCATTAAGTCTGTACCCAGCTTAAGTGATACTAATCTAATGTGAAAACAAGGTGATAGAGTGATGACAAAACATCGGGTCTCCCGGTGAGTGTGACGATCACTCACTTTCGCGGTGCAATAGCGTCTTCCGTGTCAGGTGATGCAGAATTAGGAATGGTGTTATCTGATCCAGCGGTTCTGATGGTGGGTACCCTAACCCACAGCCTAACCCTCCCTCCTACACCTAGCCGACATTATGAACATGTCAACATTCTGCAGATGTATAGTTCCTTGCCAAAATTTGGACATCATATTTGTTGACATTCTGATGTCGACATGGCTGTCATCATGGTGACTACATACCTCTCCTGCTTACTGTGACATTTGGGGAATAGGCCTAGAACTATATCCTAGCCTATATATCCCGTTCTAGATACCATTAAGCAGAAGAGATCCAATACCTATTGTCATGTTTTGTGTGAGTAAATGTTCTGCCCGATATAATTGTGTGTGTTACTTATGTTCACTTTTTCTGGTTACATTTATAAACTCGCCGTGAGCGGTCTCAAACAAAGACATCCCGCAAGCGCTCCATTATCTGGTTAGTCAGAGCACTTGGCCCTAAATGTCAGACCCAGAAGTTCAGCAGCAAAGCACAATAGCTAATAATTATGCGTGGGCTGGAAGCCGTCTTCTGTAGTTTTGTGGCTGCTTATTGCAAATGATTTATACTAGTCAAGGAATGCCTGATTGGAACCAGCTGAGATGATCCGCTCAGATCTACTTGTTACCATCTTACCTGGTCTTAGCTCTCATTAGTTTGACTACACCAAGCTGATAACTGACACAATTCTATAATGGAGAATAAATGTCTCAGCATTTATATATGCAAAGTCTTAGCGGCGCGCTGACAGCTGCAAACTTTGGTTCTTTGTTTGGACCCTAATCAGGGCAGCCCTACCCAAATTGGGACCGTTTGGAGGTACGCATTTTCTACAGATGCCCACATATGTGTCAGTACAAAAATATGTCTGAATACCGTCACTAAAAGAAACTAAGGGCCTGATTCAGTGGTCGACCCTAATGCCATTGTGACTGCGTCTTATTACTCTCTCTGCATTCAATTCGTTCTGCGGCCCCCGGCGGTAACCATCGGGATGCATTGCGCACTGCAGGGACTGAAAACATTGCCCTAGTCCCCCTGTACCCCATATTTCCTTCCGCAATGTTCAACCCCGTTATTATTATTATTATTATTATTTGCTGACTTTGGGCCTGATTCAGAGCCGGACGCTATTTGCGCTCGCTTGTTCAGAAAAAGGGGCCGGCTATTTAATTTGAGCGCTCGCTCTTTGCGGTCTGTTGACGCCTCTATGTCTGAGCGAGCGAACGAAACATGCGCTCGCTATTTTGTAAAGACGCCCCCTGGCCGCTCGCATCCTACGTCATCTCTGCTATTTATTAGATTAATCGAGTACATTGAAAGGCGTATGAACTGCTCGCAGCGCTTGTGGTTGGATTTTCCTACCGCAATCATGCGAACAGTTCAGGCTAAGAAACAACCAAGTGACGTGGTCGATGATGCTGCTTTGTTAATTATGCACACCCTTAAAACGCCCGTTTTGACCGTTTGGCACGCCTGCGCTCGGATCTCCACTCCCCGTTTTCAAGCACCTTCCCCTGTTACCACCCACAAACGCCTCATCCTGTCACTCAAATTAGCAGGCACTCGCTATTTTGCGAGTGCTCGATTTCCGACCGCAATGACTGGTTGGCGCATGGGGATATCCTCCTCTATGCGAACTGTGCCATCAAAGCCCACTAAACAAGTGACAGAAGCAACTTTCGGGAGTGTTGTGTGGGATTCTGGGAGGACCACCTGCTAATTTAGGAGTCTTGTGGACATTTTGGGGGAGAAGGCAAGCATCGCTGGGACAAAATAAATCTACCTCTTGTAATGTAGACCTCAGGATGCATGTTTACAGAAGCAAAGAGTAAGTGCCTAGCCGGCAGGCTCTAGTCTCTCTCTCTGTCTCTCTCTCTCTGTCTCTCTCTCTCTGTCTCTCTCCTTTTATCATCCATTTCCAAACATCCATCAATGTGTAATTTCAGGTAGGTAGCTGTCAGGCTGGTGATTCTTCCCGACCCCACTTATCTCTGGCACAATATAAAGCAAGCTCCAGCCATCTTCACCCTGAGCGTAATATGTTTTATACTGTTTCACAAATGGAGCCTAAAGTGAGACCATTAGCGGCGGCTACGTGCGCCGCAGCCGTGCACGGGACTCAGCAGTTATCGCCTCTCAGGGGGAGTAACATCTGTCTGTTGTGTCGCAGGCAAAAAAGAGATTGTGTGGATGATGCTGGAGACCGGCGCGGATACAGACGTGGTCAACTCTGTTGGAAGAACCGCAGCGCAAATGGCAGCTTTTGTAGGTAAAACCTTTTTTTTATTTCTACTAAAAAGTGTTATCAAGAGAGAACCTCACACTGTTCCTACACCTGGTTTATTACTTTACTGCAAAATAAAACTATGATGAACTAACTCTCCATCCAGGTACACCCTAAAGTCAGTGTCTACGTGTCATGGAGGCAGGGTGTAAAGTGCACGTGGGCCCAATGTTCCAGGCGGCCCTGCGCTGCACACTTTGCACCCACAACCGACCACTTTGCCTCTTGCGCGGCGCACAGGCTCCCCGTGCTTCTCCCACAGCACCATCTTTCTAGTGATGGCGCCTGACAGGAGCTTGCAGACTCTGGCTGTGTGTCAAAGACTTTCCTCTCTTCTGCGCATGCGCCATCTTTCCCAATTTATTACCGGAAAGAAGGTGACGCAGGAAAAGTTGGGGAGCTGGGGCACTGCGCGTATATATGCACAATCAAATTGTACATTATGTTTATCGCTTATTGTAGACAAATATTATGACTTTCTATTAGAATATAAGATCCCAGTGACCACAATTCCACTACTTTCAAAATGTATAAAAACAAAGCGAAATGTCGACGCAGAAGGGGGAGATGTATCAAACTTTCTAGAGTAGGGGGAATGGTTCCGGCGCTGTCTTTAGCCTATGGGTAATGGATTACTCTTATTAATTATTTCAATAGTGTCCTCCAAATTCCCAGAAATATGTGAATGACAAAAGTGCAATAATAGTGTCTAACGTACTAGTACTCTTGGTTTTACAAGAGAGTACACGCAAACTCGCCCTTTCTAAAAAGAATGGTTAGGCGTTGGACAAACTCCCTATGTCCTATGGTGGTTGCGGAAGCAATGTAGACGTCGTCTGGGCTGTCGCCTGTTGTTCTTAATAAATAAAGTGACAGGGTACTGCAGATTCGTGTATCCAATGATACTTTGGGTCTTCTATAATATACTAACCCCCAATAGGATGGAAGAGTGCTTTGGACATTAGTTTAAAAACCCGATGTCTGTTGGTATTATGAATAATGGGATCCTATAGTCCAAAGATCCTATGCCAATAAGATAGGTCGAATAAAACAATTTTAATGATATATGGCAATATACAATAAAATATCTTAAAAAAAAGTAAATAAAATAATGGATATAAGTAAAGGAAAGTATCGAATAAACATGAATAGGTAGATACCAGTAAGCCGTGGTAGCAATGCGTTTCACAGAGCCTACGTCTTCTTCCTCGGGTGGAGAATTTACCCTTAACAACCAACCAGATTCTAGTGATCATTTTTTATAGAATGTATTGGATTAATGATGGCTAAAATATGGTCTCTACGGGCAACTTCTCCACTTGTCCTCTTTATAAGGTTTGATACATCTCCCCCAAAGATTGATTGTGAAGGTTGAAGAGACTCTGGTCCTGAGGAATTGGGCTGAAATATCTCAAAATGTACCATTGGTATCAGGAGAAAAGAAAACCTACTGACATTGCTCCACGACAATGACCACAAGCAATGTTTCAGAACTCCTCCAGCCTTACTTGGAGGCTTTGTAGGTGGACACACTGTCCCACATCCCTAAATCAGGCCTAAGGGAGAGCCACACTTAACTAGTTGATTCCTCCTCTGACGTTCAATCCTGAGCATTATTAATCGCACCCAAAAACTCAACTGGCACATTCTCCGTGCCGCTAAATGTCTTGTAGAGTCCACTGGCAGAACCCAAAATCTCCTTAATTTTTGGTCATAATAAAGGGAATGTAGAATACTTACAAAATGGAACATGTTAGTAGCCTATTGATCAATTTCCACTGATTTATTTTTCTCTAAGAATCTCTGAGAAGGGCAATTACTTTTTATTCTGGTCCGCTTATTTATTTATTTATTAACAGTTTCTTATATAGCGCAGCATTTGCCGTTGCGCTTTACAATTGGAACATTAACAGAACAAAACTGGGTAATAACAAACAGATATATAGGTAGGAAGGCCCTGCTCGCAAGCTTAAAATCTATAGGGAAATAGGCATTGATACACAAGGATAGGTGCTATATATTGCATTTTGGTCCAGCCAGAATGCACAGTTTCTTGGTTGGCTGCATGATCCAGTCACACAGGAATATTGACCAAATGTCATGAGGATGTGTGAGATTGTGTGTGGACTGTAAAAGGGGATGTAATTAGATATGGAAGCTATGAAGGTTATGTGGGAGGTTCTGGAATCTGATAAGCTTGCCTGAAGAGGTGAGTTTTCAGGGAACGCTTGAAGGATTGGAGACTAGAGGAAAGTCTTATTGTGCGAGGTAGGTTATTCCATAGAGTGGGTGCAGCGCGAAGAAAGTCCTGTAACCGTGAATGGGAGCAAGTAATGCATGGGGATGAGAGACGCAGATCTTGTGCTGAGCGGAGAGGTCGGGTTGGGAGATATTTTGAGATGAGTGAAGAGATGTATGTTGGTGTGGTTTGGTTAATAGCCTTATGTGTAAGTGAAAGTATTTTGTATTGAATACTGTAGAAAACCGGCAACCAATGGAGGGACTGACAGAGCGGGGCAGCAGAAGAATAACGTTTCGCAAGGAAGATAAGCCTTGCAGCTGCATTCATAGTGGATTGTAATGGTGATAGCCTGTTTTTGGGAAGACCAGTAAGGAGGCTATTGCAATAGTCCATGCGGGAAATAATAAGTGCATGGATTCGAGTTTTTGCAGTGTCTTGTGTGAGATATGGTCGAATTTTGGATATGTTTTTTAAATGTATGTAACATGATTTTGAGACAGATTGAATATGGGGAACAAAGGACAGTTCAGAGTCAAGGATGACACAAAGGCAGCGAGCTTGTGGGGCGGGGTGGATGGTCAAGGTATCAACAGTGATAGAGAGATCAGGTTGGTAACTGTTATTGGCCGGTGGAAATATAATTAATTCTGTTTTAGAAATATTAAGTTTCAGGTGGCGAGATGACATCCAAGATGAAATGGCAGAAAGACATTCAGTTACACGGACCAATACAGATGGAGATAAATCTGGAGAGGATAGGTAGATTTGAGTGTCATCCGCATACAGATGGTACTGAAATCCAAAAGAGCGGATTAGTTTGCCAAGAGAGGTGGTATAGATTGAGAATAGTAAAGGACCTAAGACAGAGCCTTGCGGTACTCCAACTGATAGAGGTAGTGAAGAGGAGGCAGAATCAGAAAAACGAACAGTAAAAGAGCGATCAGATAGATAGGAAGAAAACCAAGAAATAGCTGTGTCCTTAAGACCTAGGGATTGCAGTGTTTGTTTGAGAAGAGAGTGGTCAACAGTGTCAAAAGCAGCAGAGAGATCTAGAAGAATTAGGAGTGAGTAATGGCCTTTAGCCTTGGCAGTGACAAGATCATTTACTACCTTAGTCAGTGCTGTCTCTGTGGAGTGTTGGGAACGAAAGCCGGACTGAAGTGGGTCCAATAAGTTGTGTGAGTTAAAGTGTGTGAGGCGGGTGTAGACAAGTCTCTCAAGTAGCTTGGAGGGGCATGGGAGCTGGGAGATAGGACGGTAATTTAAGAGAGTATTAGGGTCAGAATTTTGTTTTTTCAGAATGGGAGTAATCACTGCTTGCTTGAACAGTGATGGAAAGTTGCCAGTAGAGAGAGAGATTACAGATTTTAGTTAGTGTTGGAATAAGCACAGGAGACAGAGCTTTACTGATTTGTGAGGGTATAGGATCTAGAGGAGAGGTAATAGAGTAGGAGGATGAGAAGAGTGTCGATACTTCATCTTCGTTTGTGAGATCAAATGAAGAGAATGTGCCAGAGGGTTCAGGTAGGGAATTGAGCAGGTCACTAGCTGTGGAAGAGTCTACCATTTCATTTCGGATCTCATCAATCTTTGTCCCTAAAATAGGAAGCAAGATCTTGCACAGATAGTAGTAGGTGGTTTGGGTGATGGAGGGGTAAGAAGCAGTTGTATAGGGGTATTCAATATGGGAGCGAAAACACAGTTTTTGCGATGTTTTCGCACCTATGACGTCATTAACGCAGGTTTTGCTTTTACACTGTATTCAATTTCAAAGACTTTTCGCAGGTTCGAAAAGTCTTTGAAAAAAAACGGGGATAACTTTTCACCACTGAATGACCCCTTGAAACGATCTGTGTCAAAAAAAATAAATAAATATCAGGACACCCCAAAAAAAGCACTTTGAATTTGGGGGACAAAAAAAAAATGTTGGGGAACAAAGTTAAAAAATAGCGAACTTGACTCTGGGGGGGGTCCCCAAGTATGCCCAGGTGTTTTTTTTTCATTGCAGCTCGTTGCGCAAGTGGGTTTTTCACGATTTTTTCAAGTCTCTTTAGCAACTTTAAAATATGCTGACCCCCATTTTCAAGTACCCCAAATTTGCTGGGCATAGTTATTTTTCCCCCAAAAAAATTCTAAATGCTCTTCTGCACCACTTTCTTCAAAGTCGCATTTATGCACTTGCCACGGCTATTAGAAACCCCGACTTCCTTCAGGAGTTAAAAATGGGGGTACCCATAGTGATCCCACATGTCTAGACATCATTAGGAGGGTCCCTAGAATATTTCCTGCAAATTCACGTTTTTTTTAAACCTGTAAAAAAAAATTAAAAAAATTTAGAAAAAAAATGACATAAGGTCCCCCCCCAAAAGCCAAACCAGCCCCAGGCTTGCAGCCAGTGGTGGTTTCTAAAAATACGGGGAACAAAATGTGTAGGTTTCCACCGTATTTTAGAAACCAACACTAGGCTGCAGGGACTAGTGCTGATTTTAAATATAGGGGGCAAAGATGACGTGGAGTAAGAGTAAGCCTGTGGTGCTCGGGAGAGGGGGGGTCCTTTTTTGGGGGGTCCCCGACTCCCCGGAGATCACCGACTTGGGGTGTAATGCTTTGGACCTGGAGCCTCGGTGATTGGGTCTCCGGGCTGTGGCATTACACCCCGATCGGTTGGGTCTGGTGCTGGTCTTAAATGTAGGGGGTACCCCATGTCGTTTTTGCCCCCTATATTTAAAACCAGCACTAGTCCCTGCAGCCTGGTGTTGGTTTCTAAAATACGGTGGAACCCTACACATTTTGTTTCCCGTATTTTTAGAAACCACCACTGGCTGCAAGCCTGGGGCTGGTTTGACTTTTGGGGGGGACCTTATGTCATTTTTTTTGTAATTTTTTACAAATTTTTTGTACAGGTTAACTAAAACGGGAATTTTCGGGAAATATTCTAGGGACCCCCCTAAAGATGTCTAGACATGGGGGACCACTATGGGTACCCCCATTTTTAACTCCTGAAGGAAGTCGGGTTTCTAATAGCCGCGGCAGGAAAAAACACCTTGCAAAGCTATTTAAAAACCCGACTTTCTTTTGCAGGCAAAAACAGGGTTACCCATAGTGATCCCCCATGTCTGGACATCTTTAGGGGGGTCCCAGGCATATTTCCCGAAAATTCCCGTTTTTTTTCCTTTAAAAGGGGTCATTTTTTAAAAAACAGGGATAATTTTTCTAAGCACTATAGCAAGTGAAAAAAAATGCAGAATAGGTGTTTGGTTGTGTAGGCTTATAAAAAATAGCCTGTAGTTTTGGGAATGTCCCTTAAAAGGAAATGTTCAAAAAAAATGTCTTAAAAAAAAAAAAATGGAACACCCATAAAAAAAATTTGGGTTTTAAAAAAAAAAATGAGGTAAAAAAAACAACAAAGTAATGAAATTATATCTGGTGGGGTCCCCAAAAACGGGGGTACCCATAGTGATCCCCGAGGTCTGGACATCTTTAGGGGGCTCCTACAATTAATTCCTGAAAGTTCAAATTTTTTTTCGCCGATCCAAGTATCGCCGGGTCCCGTTTTCGACGATTTCAAATTGAATACGGGGATAAGCGGGAGCGCGCGCGATACTTTTTTGCTGGCAAAACCTCCGATGTGCGGCGAAAACCTCGCTGGCGAGGTTAACGTTTCATATTGAATACCCCCTCTTAATGTATTAAAAAGTCGCTTGGGGTTAGAAGCTTGAGCAGAGATTAGAGATTGGAAATATGTTTGTTTGGCAGTGTCCAGAGCAGTACGATAAGAGTTGTAGATAGTCTTATATGTGAGGAAGTCACTTGGAGTATGAGACTTTCGCCACTGACGTTCAACTTTACGCGAGAGTTTTTGTAGATGCCTTGTTAAGCTAGAATGCCACGGTTGACGTCTAACTCTACTACGTGGTGTGTGATGGGTAGCTGGAGCTACTTCATCGAGGGCTTTTTCTAGAATCTGGTTTAGGTGTGATGCAGCAGTCTCAGGAGAAGTGAATGTAGAAATTGGTGAAAGTTGTTGTTGTAGAGAGGTAGATAGTTGTTGAAAGTTAATGGCATTAATATTTCTACGGGGTTTAGGTTTGGTTGATTTCAATTATGTTGATGTAATGGAGGAGAGTGTGCAGGTGATAAGGTTCATATTGAACTTTATTGGTATATTATACCTTGTCTTTTTAAAAAAAAAAAAAAAAAAATTTTTAGAAAAGGAACAAAAATATAAAGATACTGCCAAATCTGGATACTAATTAAAATCAAGCATTATGGCCTAAATTAAGATTACTTTTGGTATTATTCATTCATTGTAATATGCACAAATATCACAGGGAAATCGGGATTCCAGTTTGACTGGTTAAATCTGAAACCAGCTAAAAAGGTGATAAACAGACTCCATATCTTGCCATAGATGCATAAATTCTGAGTGAATGTAATTGGGTCAGATTTTACAAAACTGACGATTGTTCTGCCGTTTTGCAGGATCCAAAACAGTCATTTTATTTTTTTTATATAGTTTTCTGAACCAACACAGTTTTTTTTTTTGCCTTTTGAAGAAAACCTTCAGTTCTATCCTGCAGGAAAATCTTTTAATATTATGATGATATTTGACACTAGATTAAATAAAGGATTATTTCTTTAGTGTCAAGGATATTGTACGTTGATGAATTTAATTAAAGAACATAAGAGACCTACAACCATTTATTTTCATTAAATCTATTTTTATCTTTCTATGAGCGCCTTCACTTTTTTGCAATTTAACTATTTTATTTTGCTTTAATATTTGGGACTTGAGGACAGTATAAGACTTTGAATCCAACAAATTAAAGATCGTTTTAAATATTTTTCAAGCATGCCCCAATCTTGGACTTACGCTGCTTCCCTACTACAACTATACAATAATAGAGGATAGTGTCCCCCTTCCACCAGTGCTCCCGTTGCCGGCACAGCCATAGGCTAAGTATAGCGAGACTGGGTGGGAGCAGACCCAGACCCATTATAAGACGGGTCAAACACTGCTAATAATACAATCATTAATCATAGATTAATGTTTTATTTATTATTATTATTATTATTGTTAAGAAATAATTATATATAACTAATTCATGGGAGGCCTGCATTACAGTACTCACTTTCTTTATTTGGAATACTTGCCATTGTTTCGGAGGTGCACCTCCCAATTGTGCAGTAACAATAGACATTTAGAATGAATGAGAAAAATGTGTTTTCTATTGTTTGCCACTAGTGAGTCTGCCCAAAGCGCAATGGATGAATGAAGAGGCTACAGACACTGGTTTTGTGCCCGATACTTATTCTGATGTTATAGGGTAAATTCACTGAAATAGTATTTTACCAGATTAAATTTATTATGCTGGGTACTGCAATTCACTGACATAAATCCTATTACTTGAAATGGGAAGTTTGCCTGAAATAGTCTGTTGAAATAGGGAAACATACTGCTACTGTTAGTTGACCGCTATAATGTGCACAACTGACCGTCCTTAGCGACATCGGTGCCAATTATTTCCATGATTACAGATGTTGCTAGGAACCAGTGGGCCCCTGTTTCAGAAGTGGACGCTGCGTCGATGGTCACCGCCGAGGGATGCAGAACGAATTTGGATGCGTAGAGCGCCAATTTCAGTGGGCGTTCCTGGTAGTAATGGGGGTTGGCGTGTTGTGGCCAGCGACTGCATCTTTTTTTAACAGTTGCGCTTGTGGCCATGTTCACACGGACATTCTGAGCAACCAGATCATCACTCTAATGTCTAGTGATACGACCGATGTGCGCTCAACGCTGCAACTTATTATGCAAAGCGGCAGATTTGATTCGCAGCCAGTGAGCTTCTCTGTATCTATCCCACCGGCTGCGGAATTAGCATAAAGACGTAGTCACGCTGTGTAAAGAGACGCAGTTGGGGCTGCATTCCCATTCGTCTCTGAATCGGGCCCAGTGTTTTCAATGATTTCAACAGGCGATTTCAGGCAAAAGTCCTGATTCAAAGAACAGGAGTTATTCTGGAGTCACGGCATGTCTTAGACTTTCTTTATAGTGCTTTTTGTGTTTTAGGCCAGCATGACTGCGTAACTGTGATAAACAACTTCTTTCCACGCGAAAAACTGGATTATTACACCAAACCGCAAGGACTAAGTAAAGAACCAAAGTTACCTGCTAAACTAGCCGGTCCTTTACACAAGATCATTACAACGACTAACCTCCATCCTGTAAAGGTACATCCCCACTTGCAACAAGTTATCGTGAACATGGCTCACTCTGCATTTACAGTACTATAATTTAGCAAGTTATAAAAGATGTAACTACTGTAGTTACAATATTTACCCAATAGTTTTGGCTGCTTTTAACCCATCCTCCAAACGCATGCAGAGTATTCTGCAATTTTAGTATGCTAATGCATCTCTTTCTCTGTAGTTTATGTCTCCTTTTTAAGAAATGCCAGTCGAAGGGCAGGAATAATCATTAGGAGTAAACCGCCATGGCATGCTTTTCGTCAATGCGCTATTGTTTTATTTTTGTTTGCCCTGTGATAGAACACCACTGTGCTTTGCTCTCTACAATTGCCCATTTAAGCATATTTTATAAGAAGATGTTTTGCTACACTTAACGTATGTTTTGCCGCTGAACCAGCTGCCGTCCGCCATATCTCTCCTCTGCAGGAGCCTCGGTCAGTAACGACACTCAGTTGAACAGTTTCCGAGCAGTAACTAGACAAAGAGACGATTGCAGATAAGCGCACAGGGCGGACAGTGGCTCAGCCGGTCTCTGTCGCCACATGAAAAGACATCTCACTGTAAAATCCTATTAAAAAAAATTTGATTGTTTTACAAAGCTAAAGGCTTATTTCACAGGGCTGCTGTGCCGTCTGCATCAGATAGGAGAGAATCTTTAGGTCTTGCTGAAGCAATCAAAAGTAAACATTTCTGACTGATATAAATACGTGACTGAAAAAGCACAGAACAAAAGCGAGACAGATCGCCAAGTGTCCAGTGAGTGTTGCTGGCTGGGGCACACATATAATATAAGTCGTCTGAAGGTGGCGGAAACAAAAAAAAAACACTTCAATGTCATTTTGATATGTGGTTTCTGGAACATTTGATGTGAGTCCTGTAATATGGCAATATAACCTCCTGCGACTAATATAGAGTTGCTATATTTAAAAAAAAAAAAAAAACAGGACACATTCGTCGGGATCCTGCTGGTGCAGTTAACCCGCACCACGCCCTACTACAGGTTGTATATAGAATTTGGTAGTGTTTGGACTTTTAAAGCGCATTTAAAGTTCACAATTTATCCTGACTTTATGCATTTTCATTAAAAAAAAAAAAAAAAAGTGTCTACTAAACCAATAAAGAAATATTTTTTAGAAAACTCACATCATGATGTCCATTGTTGGTTCCCAAACTGGGTGCCCACGAGTAAGTGTTCCAGGATCAAATCAAATTGTTTTATGGTTAATGTGATAGTCAAAACCAGTGCTGGTGGATGCCAATCATAACATTTACGAACAAACAGAAGCGCAGCCCTGTCCACCACCACATAAGTGGACCTAAGGATGACCGTACAAAGCAATTTACTTACTTTAATAATTTTTTGCAGAATTTTTTAAATGTGAAACTATTGGCCTATGGGGTGCCGTGCTGCTGATCTAGGGTGCCGTGATTCAAAAAAGTTTGGGATCCACTGAAGCAGATGATGTTCCCTTGTTTTCATTTTGGTTTAGAGAGCAGGAGACTCATTATCCACTTTTGCAGGTGTAAAAAAACAGGATTTTGGTACTTACCGTTAAATCCATTTCTCCGATTCCACAGGGGACATTGGAGCGTCATGACAGTGGGGTATAGATGGTGGGTTGAGTAGAGCCCTGGCACTTTAAGAATCTAAAAGTGTGACTGGCTCCTCCCCCCTCTATGCCCCATCAGCCCCAGTTTTTAAGAACTGCGCCCGAGAGGAGACGGAGAACAGACAGGACGATGGAGAAGGAGAACAGGACAAAGAACATTCAGTCCAACATACCAACTCACTGCAAGAACACAACAGGCTTCAGGAATATAACAGTCACACAACTAGAACAGACCAAAAACTGCAACAGAACTGAAGCAGAACAAGGAACGGGTAAGCAGGTAAGAAACACTTGGTGGGGAGTCCAGTGTCCCCTGTGGAATCGGAGAAGTGGATTTAACGGTAAGTACCAAAATCCTGTTTTCTCCTTCATCCACTAGGGGACACTGGAGCTTCATGACAGTGGGGTATAGATGGTGGGTTAAGTACAGCCCTGGCACTTTAAGAATCTAAAAGTGTGACTGGCTCCTCCCCCCTCTATGCCCCATCAGCCCCAGTTTTTAAGAACTGCGCCCGAGAGGAGACGGAGAACAGACAGGACGATGGAGAAGGAGAACAGGACAAAGAACATTCAGTCCAACATACCAACTCACTGCAAGAACACAACAGGCTTCAGGAATATAACAGTCACACAACTAGAACAGACCAAAAACTGCAACAGAACTGAAGCAGAACAAGGAACGGGTAAGCAGGTAAGAAACACTTGGTGGGGAGTCCAGTGTCCCCTGTGGAATCGGAGAAGTGGATTTAACGGTAAGTACCAAAATCCTGTTTTCTCCTTCATCCACTAGGGGACACTGGAGCTTCATGACAGTGGGGTATAGATGGTGGGTTAAGTACAGCCCTGGCACTTTAAGAATCTAAAAGTGTGACTGACTCCTCCCCCTCTATTCCCCATCAGTCCCAGTTTTAAGACCTGCGCCCGAGAGGAGACGGAGAACAGACAGGACGATAGAGAAGGAGAACAGGAATAAGAACACTCGGTCCGAACATACCAACTCACTGCAGGAACACAACACACTGCAGGAATATAACAGTTGCACAACTAGAACAGACCAAAGTGCAACAGAACTGAAGCAGAACAATGAACTGGTAAGAAGCACTGGGCAGGCGTCCAGTGTCCCCTGTGGAATCGGAGAAATGGATTTAACGGTAAGTACCCTCCTGGGGGGGAGAGTGCTGAACAATTTGCAACACGCTGCGACCAAAACTCGAAGCAGATGCTGCAAAAGTGTCAAACCTCTAGAAACGTACAAAAGTATGTACCGAACACCACGTAGCTGCTCTACCAAGCTGTGAAGCCGGGGCACCTCTACGTGCCGACCAAGAAGTACCCATGGAACGCGTAGAATGTGCAGAGATGGATAGAGGCGGAGGTCGAGCAGAAGCAACATATGCCTGACGAATGGTCAGACGAATCCACCTGGCCAAAGTCTGTTTAGATGCAGGCCAGCCACGCCGATTGACGTCATAATGGACGAACAGAGCCTCCGATATACGGAGTCCTTCAGTACGGGCCACATAAATTCGAAGTGCCCGTACAACATTCAGGGAGTGAGTAACCCCCAGAAGAGTCCAACAAGGCCGGTACCACAATCTGCTGATTCAGGTGAAAGGCCGAGACCACCTTGGGCAAAAAAGAAGGTCGGGTATGCAGTTTTGCAGGATCCTCGTGAAAAATTAAATAAGGGGAACGGCAGGACAAAGCTCCAAGTTACGACACTCGCCTAGCCGAAGCCAGGGCCAATAAAGGGACCATTTTCCAAGTTAAATATTTCAATCCACATCCTTCAAAGGCTCAAACGTGGACGACTGAAGGATAAGACTAGGTTTAGGTCCCAAGGAGCCGTGGGTGGCACAAAGGGGGGCTGAACTCTAAGCACCCCTTGAAAAAAGGTCTGTACCTCCGGAAGAAGAGCTAGGCGACGCTGGAAAAAAAATAGATCAGAAATCTTTTTTTTTTTTTTGTTTTTTTTTGTTTTTTTAATCCCTTTTATATTGCAGGGTAATACAGGTTGAGTCTGCCATTACCAAATATTCTGAAATACAGAATTTTTGGAGCACATCTGAGATGGTGACACTTTTTTGCTTTCTGATGGTTCAGTGTAAACAAACTTTTAAGGCACAATATTGTTACAAATATTGTATAAAATTACCTTCAGGCTGTGTGTATAAGCTGCATATGAAACGCAAATGCATTCTGTGCTTAGACCTGGATCCCAATCTCACGATATCTCATTAAGGTGTGCAAATATTCCAAAATACGGAAAAATCTGATAGCCAAAATATTTCTGGTCCCAAGCATTTTGGATAAAGGAGGTTCAACCTGTGTTTGTCAAATCAAGCTAAGTCAGAACGTAGATCAAGTAATAAAACAAACTAAAACAACGGGTCTGGCCAGGCCCGGCAGTCAGCAGATTCGGAGGCACCAAGACAGCCACCGGAAAAGACTATATATAATATACTTCTACAGTGCGCAGCCGGACGGAGAGGAGGGGGCACGGGCCCCCTCCTCTCTAGAAATGCCCCTGTTATACAGTATGTATTTTCTATAGTCTGTGTTGAATTGGGTTGTAATTGTACAATGACTGTGTGTGTCACAGCCTCAGCACTGCAGTCTATCTATGGCTACTCTATACCATCTATATTCTCACAACATCTAAATGCAGACTGTCCGCCCACCGTGAGAGACGGGAAGAAAGAAAAGGATGGATGCCGTTGACGTCCTAACATGCGGCTGGCCACTGGGGACCCCCTCCACCCAAGTCACCAGACCTTCTCTTCTGTTCTCCAGTGCCCACCCCCCTTGGTTTCCTCCAATGATCCCCCCTCTGCCCCCTTTGGCTTCTCTTCCGCCCTCCAGTGCCTGGCCCCGGCACCACTGTAAACCAGGACATTTTTGCGCCTGTACACAGTTGTCAGGACATTGGGACAGATGCACAAAAACTGGTGCGATCCCAGGAAAACCAGGACGTATAGCATCGCTATACTAATACCTCTTATTCCGCAACTGACTATTACACAGGCATTTCTCACTGACTTACTACACCTGACGTCTATTTCCTGGGTGTTTGATATTACACTACTGTTTGCTCTGTTATTTTCCTCTCCAATATATGAACATTCTTCCTCCAGGTCATTTTCCTGATAAAAGAGAACCCGCTTCTGATGGAGCCGGAGGCCCTGAAGAAATGCAGCACGGTCTTAGATCTGATCTGCGAGAAGTGCATGAAACAGAAAGACATGAATGAAGTTCTGGCCATTAAAATGCATTACTTCAGCTGTATATTCCAGAAATGCACCAGTTCTCTGCAGGAGCAGGAAAACAAGCTGGAGGCACTGATAAAAAGGTACTCACCATAATGCTGGACCTCAACCTATTCTAGTCACTTTGTCGTCTCACGCAAATATTATCGTTTATTTATATGACGCCACAAGTGCTCCACAGCGCCCTACAAAGTACACAAATAAAGGGAATAAGCCAGTGACTTAGAGTTCTGTATTGTATTGTACAAGGACATGGTTTATATACATTGCTGTATTAGCGATCATAACACCCAAATAAGCAACAGGGCAAAAGCAACCAAGTCTTAGGTGCCCTAGTGGAGAGTAAGGAGTAGATGTAAGGAGAAGCACAAGAGGGTAGAGGGCCCTGCTCGTGAGAGCTTACATTGTAAAGGGGAAGGGCACACAGACAGGCATGACACAGATGGGGTAGACAGGCAGGAAGGAGCATTTAGTAGAGGGTTAAGGTGACAGCTGGAAGACTTTGATAAAGTAGTGGGTCTTGATAGCCTGTTTGAAGGATTGTAGAGAGGCGGAGAGGTAGAGATGCGGGAGTAGGACACGCCTAGGACAACAGTCCGTAATGCTCCTTTCTACTTCAGGGTCCATAGGGTATCCACAGGATACCTTGGGGTATAGGCGATGGCGGCAGACATCCAGGCACCACAGAGTTAAATTTTCAGCCTCCCAGGATGCACTGGGGTCCCTCTCCTATACCCCGCCCCCGAGCCTCAGGCCACTCAGTTTTCGTAGGTGCCTAGCCGGACCAGTCGCACCGTACAGAGGGGGGTCTTTTTAAGGCCCCTGAATATTTCTTCGCAGCTGTGGCTGCACAACTAGAGTGCTCCAGCATAGGACAGTCAGTATTGACGTCCATGCTGTCACTCCTACACCCCGCCGGTACCGATCCGGGGATGCTGGTAGGTAGCTGGGGTCACAGCTAGCGGTGATCCCCGGCTACCTGGACTGTGGCCGGATGCATGGGGAACAAGGTAAGCGGCGGGGTCCCGCGGTGGGCACCCGCCGGTAACACAGTCCTGTTTGGTCCCCAGGCAGGGGGCTCCCTGGGGACCGGCTGCGCGTGGGGCCAGGTACTGATCCTGCGCCTTCCACTAGACCACCAGGGACAGCGGGCCGCAGCATGTGCGGTACAGCGCGGCGTCCCAGGGGTTAATAGCACGCCAGGGGAGAACGCCTTCCCTGTCTCACAGCCGGCGTCTCCCCCGCTGCACAGTGCCATTCCACAGCGGTCTGAGCGGGCTGTGTCAGCGCTCCTCTCCCGGGCCCTGCCTTCTCTCTGCTCCTCGGTGGCCATTTTCTCACTACATGTGCTGGGGATGGCAAACGCTGCTGGAAGCTGATACAGATGCCATTGCGGTCCGGGTCCCCCGCATACCTGTCCTTCAATTAAGGTCAGTGTATGCAGCACTGTTTCCTACCAGACTCTGGTCTGTGTAGTTGATCGCAGTGCTTGTAATGCAGGATGTTATCTGTGCATTATATGTGACTTAAATGCTAGCGCTGTTTGCCTGTACTTTCATTTCTGACTGTCAGTCTTTTCCTATCCCTGTTCTTCTGCTACAGCCCTTGCGGTGCGGTGTCGCAGGGTGTTTATTACCTCACAGTAAACGTGGTTTTTCTGTGTGGGAGGTCACATACGCTCCGTTCACACTCCTCATGTCGGAAAGTGAACGAGGATATCCTCTTCCAGCTATAATGTACTGATATCATGTGCAGTTAGCGGAGGGATATGTAGACGCTGAGGTTTAATGGAGGGCATGTTGTATTATATATCACGCCCCATTTCTGTCACTGTGCCTGCACAAAAAAAGGGGACCGCCCTATGCTGGCTAAGATGCTTACAGCCTTTGTGGGCAACGCCCCCTGCGTTTCCCCATAGGGGTTATCGCAGCCTGTGGTGGTCTCATCACATGCAGGGGTCCCTGGACAGTTGATGGTACCCCAGTGTATCCTGTTTTTCGCCCCCCCAGGTCTCGCAGGAGCCTGTGTGGGTGAATTTATTGTCCAAATGGTATAGCACCTGATGGACGTTTTACAGGGGGAGTCACCATATCGGCCTTCTAAACGGCCTTTCGGGTCTCAGACGGGTAAAGACATGACGTCTGATGACGGTGACATTATTGACTTTTTCAGACACGAGCCCCTTAATGCAAAGGAGGCGTAGTCTGGGTTTAAAGTCTATATACCTGGCCTTCTACGGGCAGTCCGTGCGGCTTTGGTTATTACATATCCCCCGTGGCTAAATCCAAATATGCCTTCTTTAAGGATAAGGGTGTTGCCACTGTAATTCCTCTATCTGGTCAGGTGGATCATTTAGAGGAGGCGTGGAAATTCCGGGTAAGCGGTTCCAGCCTCAAAAACGGTTGACCTATTGCATACCCCTTTTGCGGATAATTACATTTCCGAATGGGAGTTACCTTTACGGGTAGATTCTCATGTTCCACGCCAAGTGAGGAGTGCTACGTTGCCCATGCTCTCCAGGTCCTCTTTGAAGGAGGTTCCAGATTGCAAGGTGCAAATATATCTAAAATCCAATATTCCCTTGCTGGAGGGGCTTCCAGGCCGGCTATGGCCGTGTGCTGGGGGGCCAGAGCCATGGAACACTGAGTAGGTAACTGGATCTCTGCACACTGACTCTCCAGCAGAGCAGGTGGATAGTGGCAAATTCTCAGAGACTTTGCCACATTCATAATGAGACGGTCTTACATATAGCCTACTCCTTTCCAGAATCTCCTCGGCAGCAGTAGCGGCTTGCCGCTCCCTGTGGTTGCGCTCTTGGAAAGCGGACGCAGATTTCATTTGGAATGCTTTGCCTTTTACGGGACAAGTCCTGTTTGGCCCTCGTCTGGACGCAGTTGTGGCCCTGCAGGCAGCAGCTACGTTTGCGTGTCTGCCATCGGCTACAGTCCCATCAGGGTCTGGGACTTTGTCTTTTTGGCCCTGTGAGGCCAGGGTAAGTCTAAAATACAGCTTTCCAAGACAGTCAGTAGCCAGGAAATCTGCTCAGCCATAAGAACAGGCTTGGAGTACAAGACATCCTACTCCCAAGTTGGACTATAAGCCTTCAGCCTCACGGGACTGGCCTCCTCTCGGGAGCCCCCAGAGTTGGAGGCCGGCTTCTCCAGTTCGCCCAGTGCTGGTGTCTGACCACCACGGACACTGGGGTAAGAGAAGTATTTTCTTGAAGGTATGTCCTCTCTTCCCGGTAAAAGCCTCCCAGACAGTTTTTCGTTACAGGTCTTCTGTCAGTTCAGGACAAGGCACTGTAATTTTTGAGGGTGTTACACTCTATGCTCCAGGCAGGAGTTATAGTACCTATTCCGTTGCCCCAAAGGGGAACGAGGTATTACTCCATCCTCTTTCTGGTACAGACACCCAATGGGGCTTACCAGGATATTCTCAACCTCGAATCCTTCAACAAATTCTTAAGGGTTCCTCGGTTCGGGAGGGGGACCCTGCATTACATCATTCAATGGAGCCTGGGAATTTTGTGGTGTCGTTGGATATATTCAGGGTGACTACCTGAATATCCCTCTTTTCTTAGCACACCAGTGCTTTCCTCAGGTTTGCAGTGGTCGATAAGCGTTTCCAGTTTCTGGCATTGCCCCTTGGTCTGGCCTCCGCGCCTCACGGTTTACCAGGGTCATGGTAGTTATGGCAGCCCACCTGCGGATGCAGGGGGTCCGCTTGTTACCCTATCCGAGTGACCTCCTGTTGTTACCACGGTCTCCAGAGATACTTCAGCGCCATATGCAACGGACAATATCTGTGTTGCTACGTTAGGGCTGCCTGATAAACTGGAAATGGTCCTCTCTGATTCTTCACAGAGGATGCTCCATATCCCAACATCTGAGGATCTTTGTGATTAAGGAAAAGATCTCTGCATTACAGGCAAAGGTACGCAGTTACCTGCAGAGTCGCCGAGTGTCTATTCACTTGGCAATGTGGTTCCTGGGTTCCAGGATGTCGCTGTTCGACATGGTGGAGAGTACCCAGCTTCACTCTAAAGAACTTGATCCTCTCCGGATGGGATGGGTTGCCCCATAGGATAAAGTCAATAGGCTTTCCCCGGAGGTTTGTCTCTCTCTGGCCTGGTGGCTGCAGAAAGCTCACCTAAACAAGGGGCACCCCCTTTGGGATTGCGGACAGGGTCCTTCTGACGACGGACGCCAGTATCCGTGGCTGGGAAGCAGTGACGGGTCCACACTTGTTCCAGGGCAGGTGGACACCAGTAGTTTTTGCGCTTCCCATAAACATCTGAGAACTCTGAGCAGTATTCAAGGTTCTCCAGCATGCAGGACAGGTCCTCCACGGAAATACCGTGCAGGTACAGTCTGACAACGCCATCATGATGGCTTATGTAAGCCACCTAGGAGGTTCCCGAAGTCAGGCGACACTAACAGTGGTGTCCCGAATTCTGGCTTGGGTGGAAGGCTATATCCCTGCCGTCATCGGCAGTGTTCATTCAGGAATCCTCAGATGGAAAGCAGGCTTTCTCAGCCATCAAGACGTGCATTCAGGGAAATGTCCTCTTTATCAGGAGGTGTTCAATCTTCTGGTGAACAAGTGGAGCCTTTCAGAGATGAGACTCTTCTGATAGACGTAGGTAGGTCCAGTGGACCTTCCAAGTTGTGTACCTCGTCCCTCCGTTATCCCTTCTTCCTCCAGTAATAGCAAGAAGGAGGCACGCTCCTGCTGATAGCTCCAGCGTAGGCCAGATGGCACTATTACTCAGATCTTCGGAACCTCTCAGTTAACACTCCGAAGCTGTTGCCTCTACGCCCGGACCTGTTGTCTCAGGATCCTGGCTGATACCCAGACCTGGGTTGTCTGTCCTTGACAGTGTGGCGGTGGAGACTGCCCTCTTAAGGTCTAGGAGTTTTTCCAGCTCTATAGTTAACAGGGGCTCTGTCCATGCTAAGAGCTCGGAAGTTTTTATCTGCAAGAATTTACCATTAGGTATGGTATACTTTCTTTCAGGTGTCGCCCTAGAGGCTAGGCTCCTCGGGTATTCCGGATATCCAGAGGTTGGCTTTCCTACAGGTGGGCTTAGATAACTGTCTTCGCCTTGCTTACCTGAAGGTGCAGGTTTCTGCCCTGTTAGTATGGTTTCAGTGTAGGATTGCTACTCTTCCTGATGTCCGCACCTTTGTGCAGGGTGTACGTTACATTCAGCATCCCTTTGTTCCACCTGTGGCTCCTTGGGATTTGGCTGTGGTCCTTAGGGCTCTCTGAGGACCGCCATTTGATCCACTGGGCTCAGTGGATTTCAAATGGCTTACGGCTAGGACTGTATTCCTTCTGGCTCTTAATTTGGCCAGTAGGATCTCAGAATGGGAGGCTCTGTCATGTAGACCTCCCTTTTTCTCATCTTTCCTAGGAACAGGGCAGTGCTTGCCTTTACTTCCCCAGTCCTGTCTGCTGGTGAGGCCTATTTGGCTGTGGTACGGGCGCTAAGAATTTAAGTTGACCGTACCAGTCCATTTAGGAAATCAGACTCTCGGTTTTGTCCTTTCTGATTTCCATAAAAAGGGTTGGCCCTGCCACTACGCTAACTTTGGCAGGATGGATTCACAGGTCTTCCTGTTCCATCCTCTATTAAAGCTCTTCCACTAGGTCTGTGGGTCCTTTGTGGGCAGCTTGACGTGGCGCCTCAGCAGTGATTGGCAGCCACGTGGTCATCTGTCCATATTTTTGTAAGGTATTATGCTTTTGATACCTTCGCCTCTCAGGATGCTTCCTTTCGGCGGCGGATTCTCCTTACAGCACAGGAGCGTCCCCACCCTTAAAGGATACTGCTTTGGGACATCCCCAAGGTATCCTGTGGATACCCTATGGACCCTGAAGTAGAAAATATGAGATATGGTAAGAACTTACCCTTGTTATCTCTATTTCTACGAAGTCCATAGGGTTCCACAGGACTCCCGCCCTGTCGCACCTGTACTGCAGATGGGCTTTGATCTGGTCACCGGTTTCTCCGTTTCCTTCTGGTGAGAATGTGATTCTTGTGTGTTCCAGACTGTCTTCTCTCTCTTTTTTGCTCCTGCTCCGGCCTATGGCTTGTTACGAAACTGAGTGGCCTGAGGCTCGGGGGTGGGGTATAGGAGAGGGACCCCAGTGCATCCTGGGAGGCTGAAAATTTAACTCTGTGGTGCCTGGATGTCTGCCGCCATCGCCTATACCCCAAGGTATCCTGTGGAACCCTATGGACTTCGTAGAAATAGAGATAACAAGGGTAAGTTCTTACCATATCTCATATTTTCTAAATGTACAAAAGCACAACTTTTACATATAATAACATGAAATGATGGATGGTGTCTGTGTGGTTAGACAGAAGCTGGACTATCCTCTGCTCTTTTCTGCCCAGGTCACCTTTGCGCTGTTTTCAGGTTGGAATATAAAATTAAATGTAGATTGATTTATTTATTTTTTTTGGAGGGCAGTTTCAGCACCGGAGAGCCGGACAGCGGTTTTGCACAAACGGGTCCAATTTGCAGAGTCTAAATAAATACGTCCTAACAGACTTGATTTTCAATTGTTCGGGGACTTGGCTTGTCAGATTGAGGACTTGATAATGGTAAAATGGGGACTGGTTTTGATGTATCGGTGCATGGCCATTTTTTTTTTTCCTCAGTCATTTTTTAAAGTCTGTAGATCTTCCGATTGGGATGACCATAACTATTTTTAATGTTGACTGCTCATGGGTGGATAATTGAAATGTACAATTTAAACATGTTACGTAGAAGAAGCGTTTAACGCTTTCACGCCCTCTGTAATTGCGCGGACAGATTTGGGAATCATCCCTATAATGGGGATGCTAGAACTGCCTGTTTAATCCAGATTCTCCTGGTCAGTGACAGACACTACTGGTAGTGAGACTGGTAAAGATAAACCTCACACCTCATACCATTGCTACATGTTCTATACACGCATCATGCCCTGAGAAATGTAACTGCTTTCGCTATACTGCAGAGAACTGGCCAATAACAGGGAAGGAAGCAAGGAAAGGGTGTTCCTAGTTATTCTGTGTCCCTTTCTAATCTGCATATAGTGATGATATTTAACCCAGTATGCTACGGAATAAGAGCCCTATCACCACTGACAAACACAATATGAAATCAGATTAATTAGACTTATAAATTGGAACCTTATTCTTGGCACAGCCAATGCCATGCAAATAGCCAAAAATGGCTCTGGTCATTAATGTGCAAACCACCTCCAGTTATCAAGGGGTTAAAAAAAATAGTCAAACACATTTCCAACCCCCACCCCTCTCCCATCTTGTGCCGTGTTGATGAAAATAATGTTGGACGATTGGCGTAGTGCAGTGGTGTCAAACTCGGACCCTCCAGCTACTGTGGGACTACATATCCCAGCATGCCCTGCCACAGTTTTAGCATGCCCTAATAGCAAAAACTCTGGCAGTGCATTCTGGGATGTGTAGTTCCACTGCAGTTGAAGGGCCCGAGTTTGACACCACTGGCGTAGTGGTTAGCATTACTGCCTCACAGCACTGTGGTCTTGGGTTTCGATTCCCACTAAGGCCCTAACTGTGTGGAGTTTGTATGTTCTTTACGTTTTTGCATAGGTTTACTCCGGTTGGTTCGGTTTCCTCCCACACTCGAGAAACATACTGGTAGGGTAAGTGGGTTCTGACCAATTCTAATTTCAGAACAAGTACTTTCACAATATACACCAAACCTACAATTTAATGGACATTGTCCACCAATACTTAGGGGTAAATTTACTAAAGTGAGAGTTTGTAGAAGAGCATTTTAAAAGTGATGTTGCCCATAGCAACCAATCCGATTCTAGCTATTATCTTCTAGAAGGTGCTAGTTAAATGTTAAGTAAATCTGATTGGTTGCTATGGGCAACATCCGTTTTAAAACTCACTTCTAAAAACCCTCACTTTAGTCAATTTACCCCTTAAAGTTATTCGCCCCTCCCCCCAACTAGCAGAATGGCGTGGAGGAATGTCGCTGCCATGATTTACGTCCATCATTACATTACTGTCAATTTACTAATCACACAGCGGAGTAACTGTCTCATTCTGTGATTGCCCAGTTTATTGAAGGAGCGAGACGGTGACGGATTCCCTGTGTTCCAAGAGAAGTTCATCCGAGAAAGCATCCGGAAGTTCCCGTACTGTGAGGCCACACTCCTTCAGCAGCTGGTCCGGAGCATCGCTCCTGTGGAGATCGTAAGAGTCCTGCGCTCATAATGGGGATATCTGGAAAAGCTGCAGCTGCTTCTCCTTTGTACTATTCTGTAAATGTTCACTTAAAAACCGTTAAAAAAACGCCTGCTGCGGCCATGTGCGATGTTTAAAACCCTTGTCTCATCCATACGGCCCCCCGAAAAACGAGACCCAATACTTTAAACCCATTTTCAACTGGGTTTTTTTTTCAACAAAAATTTGCGCACCCGTTTATCGCCAAAGTACGCAACTTACAAAAAAATTTTGTGGTAATTTATCATTAGGTGGGATGGCCAAAGGGTTTTGAAAGAGATCCCCAAATTTTTAGTCAAAAATAGGGATTTTGCATTTTTTTTTCTCCAGGTCTGAGATGGGGAAAACATTTTCACCTGTTTCACACCATAAAAGTGCGATAAATTCTCGCAGTTGTGATACAATCAGCCAATATTATCGCCACTAATTGAATACGGCCCTTAGTTGCAACTAGACGCTTCACAAGTCTTTATATGTGATCTGACACTTGTTTATTTGTGTGCGACTGAGTCTGTATACGAAGCACAACAGAAACTTGGCGGGGAGAAAAGTTACAGCCGCTACATTGTAGCACTTCAAGTTCATATACAGACTCGGACACACACAGATGTACAATATGGGGTATATGTACTAAAGTGCGGGTTTGCCCATGGCAACCAATCGGATTCTAGCTATTATCTTCTAGAAGGTGCTAGATAAATGTTAAGTAGAATCTGATTGGTTGTTATGGGCAACATCTCCACTTCTATAAACCGGCACTTTAGTAAATATTCCCCCTAAGTGTTGCATATCAAATTAATTAGTGTATTTTCTTATGCTAATTGATAATAGCACATACATTTAGTTATTTCTAAATTGAGCGCTTAACTCACTTGGATAGACCAATACATTGATATGAGCAGCTGCCATTCTGTGTATTTAATGATTTGTGAGGCAGCTATGGGATCAGTAGATGGAGGGCATGCTGATCCTTGTAGTGTCATACTGGATATTCCTGGGGTGCCTCCAGGTGAGTTGGCTCTCAATTTAGAAATAAACCAGTGTATGTGCTACTATCATGTAGCATAAGAAAATGCATAAATGTATGACCCAAAGTGTGTGCTATTATCATGTAACGTTAGGACCACCAAAAGATATAGATATATATATTATATAATGAACTGAGATCTCTGCATTGCTGTTATTATGTAGGATGAGAATATCATTTGCTGGTGTGTTGGAGGATTCTGTGTTGTTTCCTGTATGGATTAGCTGCTTCCTAACACTGCAACTGTGATGGACCAATAGATTGATTTCAGCAATTACCGTTCATTTCACCTTTTAACTACATCCCACAGTTTCTTCATTTCCTACTTTGCCTAAAAGCTTCAGCGATTGCTCACAAATGCCTGGATTTCCCACTTTGCCTCTAACATATACACTATGGGGGGAATTCAATTCTGCGCGATGTTGCATAGCCCCGGGAGGGAGCTCCCGCAGCTATTCAATTCAACGCGCTGTTTGGGCGGGCAAAGGATTTCTTCTCGCACTCCCCTGGGGATGTGAGGAGAAATCCGACAACAGTGCCGGGTACGCAGCTGTTTGCCGGCTTAGTGTGGTGCGAACAGCCGCGCGTCCGGCACTTTAGTCAGAGAATGCCGCTTACCGCGCCTTCACACCCAGGTTAAGTCACGAGAACCGCCATTCTCAGACTTACCTGCTTCCCGACAAGGCACACAGGGCCTGATTCAGACCCGCTCGCGGGGAGGTCGATGTTGACCCAGTGCGCATGCGCACGAGGGAGCCGGCTCCGTCATGCGCATGCACGAGACCCGGATAGCAACGGCCAAGCCGTCGCTCCGGGTCTTGCTACAAAGAGGGCGTGCTGTCGATGGTGAGTGGGCGTGCTGGGGGCGTGGCTGGCTAGACGGAGGCGTTCCCATGGGAACGCTTACTACTGTCTGGGGCTGGCCCCACTGACATCACAAGTGATGTCAGTGGGAGTGCTCTCGGCTCTGATAGAGCCGAAAACACACCAGGGCTTGCGGCAGACGAGACCCTACCACAAGGGTCTCGTCACAAGCCCGATGGTCGCGATGGTCTTGACCATCGCGACCATCTCTTTGGCCGCTCGCTATAGCTGTGGGTGGTCACCCACAGCTATGCGAACGCCCAGGAAGCCGCTAACAAAAAACAGAGGGACGGCCCTGATTCAGAGCGAGCGCTCTGTCAGAGCATCCGGCTCTGAATCAGGGCCACAGCGCATTGAATAGCTGTGGGAGCTCCCTCCTGCGGCTATTCACCATCGCGCTGAATTGAATTCCCCCCTATGTACCCTATTGTACTGCAAATACTGCACAGCAAGTGCTCGCTCACACAGTCTTAGGAGCTAGTGTGCAAGCGGTACAAATGGGGACACCGCAAACTGATCTCCAAATGCATGGTCACTAGGAGTTCCCAGGTTACTTTACAGCTGACGGGACTGTCCTGACTGCGCCACTGGTAAAATGGGTCCAAAAGCCGCTGTGTGACCGAGCGTCGCCCATTATAAGGGAGGTGCGGTCACTCTGACAGGCAGCAGGTTCCCTCAGTGCTGAATACATGACCTTACCCACAGTCTCGTGTATTGTTCTGTTCCACGTATTACTGCAGTTGTGGACTCCTTTTATTTTAATTGATTAGTTTAATAGCTTTTTTTCCAGGTATGGCGTCATTATAGCAGCTCCTCATAGTGATACATGTCAGAGCCTCTAGATATATTGTTACTAATTACTGGTAATTAAATATTCCCTGCCGCAAACTTTATGGAGAGCAATAGACCCCACGGTGAGGATCTGACTGCCGTGTGAGACTCTTGTGTACCCGCACAATCACTGATTCCATATTGGCAAAAGGAGAAAAAAACATTGACTTAGGGCCTAATTCAGATGGACACTACTGCCGCCATAACCGCGTCTTTTTATGCAACGCGACTGCGTCTTTTTGCTCATGCCGCAGCCAATGGGATATTGCGTCGCTTTGCATACAGAGACATACCATCACTCCAAGTTTGATGACTGTAGTGGACTCGTGATCTTCTTTGTCATCCTTTCATTGTACCGCTGTCTGTCCTTTCAGGGTTCCGACCCCACCGCGCTGTCCGTCCTCACGCAGGCCATTACAGGACAGGTGGGCTTTGTGGACGCAGAGTTTTGCACCTCCTGTGGGGAGAAGGGGGCAGATAAACGGTGCTCTGTCTGCAAGCTGGTGAGTGTTCCCTGCGCCGTGGCGGCAGGCTGATCTGTGTCTCCTACACTGTATCTGCTGCATTCTCATTACACACTAACTGCTCTGTGGTGTTCTAAATAATTGTCAAATTAAACAGTGGTACAGGGAAAATGAACACAAATTACTGCATACTGCTAATTAGGGCTAACGAGTGTCCTAGTCCGTAGCTTTGAAATGCGCAGAACTGTTTTGATTACAGTTTTCAGAAGTGGAGTAAAGAAAAAATATTTCTTGTCCTGACACCGACTGCACTGCGTCTTATCTAATACACAAATGGAAATAATTCCATGTTTCAGGGGTCTATTTACTAAGCAGTGTTAGGAGACAGAGTGAAAAGTGATAAGGTGCCAGCCAATCACCTCCCAAATGTCATTTTTCAAACACAGCCTGTGAGATGACAGTTAGGAGCTGATTAGCTGGTACCTTATCACTTTTCACTCTGTCTCCTAACACTGCTTAGTAAATAGACCATTAAGTGTTTATATGCATAGCATATTAACGCAAAATACATTATGCCAGCGAGACTAAAGCTGCATACACACTAGACGATCGTCATCGGCGGGCCCGGCAGGGGTGCCGGCATCGGCAAGTGTATACATACTTGCCGGTCTCGACCAGCGATGGACGACGGCGGGGGAGGGGAGTGGGGCCATGTTGCATTCAGCAGCATGACAACGCTCACGATATCCCCAGATTGGGCTGCATGTACAGCCGACTGGGGATATCGTAAACGACCAGCGGGAGCGCGCATCGTTTGCAGCATACACACTGGCCGATATTGTGAATGATTGAAAGATAACAATATCGTTAACGTTGTATCGGCAAGTGTGTGTGTGCAGCTTAATACTAATCAGCCTGCAAATGTCTATGTGCTACACGCCTCTGTGCCATCCCCTCCCCCTCCCATCACTAATATCCCGAGATACCCCTGGTTAGGCACATCTCATCGTCCTGGATTTTTGCTCTGTGTACAGATTGTCTAACCGGGTAAGACGTTCTGTTCCTGGTAGTTTGGGTATGTAGTCATGTTGACATTCACAATGTCGACATGGACATAATGGCGACATGGTCTTTATTTTGACGGTCACAATGTCAACGTTACAGGGCCAGGGTTAGGGCTCCAACAGTAGATAAACGTGACATGACAACATTCTAACTGTCAATGGCGACAGTAGCATAACGTCCATGTCGACATACTGGTGTTGACATCCTGAATGACGACATTCTGACTGACAACATTTTGGACCACGCCGTGTAGTTTGTACTTTGCGTATATATAGAGATTCTCCCTGACCTCAGTCTGGGTCACTGTTCGCACCTGTTATGTCGGCTACTGACATTTAGGGGGCAGCTCTGTTAGGAGCAGTGGCCACGAGTCACGGTTTTGCATGCATCTCGCAGCAACCAATATTGCAGCTTTTTCCTCATGCCCCATAGAGGTACACAAGAAAACGTGCGATGGTGAGCCACCATCGCCCGACTGTAATTGTCCCCTTAGTGTGTTATACTGACCATGCGCTACCCGCTGGGCCGATTTTCTGACCCTCCTCGTATTAGTCAACCAGATGCCAGCGGGGAGCAAGATATAGGTACTACGCAGTACTTTCTTGTTTGGGGTTCCTGGTAAAAAGTGGGGTTCTGATTAGGTTACCCCGTTTATCGCACATCGCTAGCAGCATAGCGGGTCCACATCTAGATGGAACATTACAGCATTGATGAGACACGTACAGAGATGTCCTGTAAGATTTCATGGGAGCAAAACGCGTCTCTTCCAGGTGGTCTATTGCGACCAGAACTGCCAGAAGCTGCATTGGTTCACACACAAAAAGGTCTGTAAGGTCCTGAAGGAGAAGAGGGAGAAGCAGGAGCAGGAAGCTGCCAAAGAGAAGCGGAGGCAGGAAAAGTTATCTGCAAAAGGTCAGTGTATGAGGCGGCATTTCTCATGTAGTCAGCCGACATTTTAGTGACATTATTACAGCGCTCCCGCCTCCTGCGCGTTTTGTGGGCTGAAGCAATTGTCATAACTGTGCGTCTGGTCTGGTCACTAGGAACCGCAGACGGAATGTAATCTACCCATCCCATAGTCTGTAATAACACTGAGGGGGTGACAGACAGGGGAGCAAAAATCTGCAACGTACAAAACCTGACCGATGGCATAGGCTCTGGCGTCTCTTACAGCGATACTTCCCACTTCATTCAGTACCTGATTTATATTTGCCGGGAAACAGAGTCTAAGGTGCAGCCGTCCCCATATGGTGACTGGTGCAGAACCTCCTTTTTATGACTGGTGCAGAACCTCCTTTTTATGACTGGTGCAGAACCTCCTTTTTATGACTGGTGCAGAACCTCCTTTTTATGACTGGTGCAGAACCTCCTTTTTATGACTGGTGCAGAACCTCCTTTTTGTGACTGGTGCAGAACCTCCTTTTGTGTCTCCTAATGTATGTTACCAAATGTACAAAAAGAACAAGAAGCGGGTCGGTCAGGTGACGAGAGTTCTCCCAGAGAAGTAGTTTTATATCTGATTTGCTAAGAATCAGAAACTCAGCGCTAATTAGATAATTTGAAAATCTACAAATAATTGATATTAATCAATGTTATAACGAAATTCATCAAAATGTCCTTCTAATTGAAGCAGCAGATAAATTAATGCGCCTGTGGTAGCACAAAAAAAGAACACCTGGCAACCAGGTGTACCCAAAAATTTTAAAAATATATACTGAATATCTGCGCTAATAAAAATGTATTTCCAAGAGAATTGATATGTGCAAATCACCACTAAAACAAGAATCATAGTAAAAATATTTTTTATATATTATAATAAATTCTATATGACCTGTCAATTTATATACAAGAATATTCACATATAATTATTATTTGAAATAAATTCAGAAGCTGTTTGTAGCAAATATATTACTAATTAATATGAGAATACTAATAATAAAGAGATCGCTGGAGGAGGGGGATCCAAAAAAATAATAATAAAAATGGGAACATATGTGTTAATCCATGCTGTCCGCATCTGTAATAGGTGGTCTTCAGTCTCACCAGGAGTATTGAGCTGTTGTTATAAAGTTACAGTTTGCATGTAGCCGTGTTCCTAGCAGATATGTCACATATATTAACTTACAGATAACTAGGTTCGCATCCAAACAGATGAAGAGGCTGCACAAGCGGCGGAGGAGGTTCCGGAGAGACGGGATGTTAGCGGCTCCTTAATAGTCAGGTGTTGTTGGCATCGATCTGGCCGCGTCTCAATCCTGCCTCTACTCCAGCTACCGGCTAGTGTCCAGCGGGACCGCAGGTCTCGCGTTCCGATAATGGATGAGAAGACCAATGTAAGATGCAGATGGATAGTTCAATAGGTCCAAAAGAAAGTCCAGTTCAATAGGTCCAAAAGAAAGTTCACTGACGCGTTTCGCTCCACAAATCTGGGGCTTTATCAAAGAGTGAATAACAAACTCCACATGGACCTCTTTTTAAATGCAAGCTGCTCAATTTCATTGGTGTTAATCAAATAGATTGTTAACATCTGTGCAGGATCCACCTCCCGTCCACCTCCCCCAGTAAATACACAATTCCTATGAAGTCCTGAGAGAGAGAGATATCTATCTACACGGACCACAAAATATATAGTATAGAAATAGTGAATATTAAATCATCTATTATTTTTAATATATATACCTAAATCATTTAAAACCTTAATAAAATTTATAGAAACAAATACCAATACAAGACCCATAACCAAGAAAAACAAGAACTTGAAAAACTTGCTGGCACCCAGCATGCTTAGGAAAATCCCTAGGGAGAAGAGTACCAACAAGACTCTTTCATGGTTACCCACTCCCACAATAGGGTGTTTTAAGTGTGGGAAAACAAGATGTTTGACGTGCATGCACATTTCTAATAGAACCACAGAAATTAGGTCTTATACCACCAAAGAAATATTTCCTATAAGAGAATTTATCAGTTGAGACAACGCATACTGTATATACCTACTGCAGTGCCCGTACGGCCTGCAGAATGTAGGCAGAACTACTCGGTCTCTCAAAACCAGGTTTAGAGAACACAGAAATAACATGAAAAGAAGTTATACCAAACATAGTGTTTCTCAGCACTTTCTTAATACACATGACAGTGATCCAAGTGGCTTGGTGTTAACAGGTTTACAACATGTGGCTAACACCAATAGGGGTGGGGACAGATTCAGGTACCTATGTGAAAAAGAAGCGATATGGATATTTGAACTTGGAACTCTTTTTTTTTTTTTCCGTCAGGTCTAAATGACAACATAGATTTTGAATCCTTTGCTTATATTAGGTTGCCATACCTATGTTATGGATCTATGTCATTTGCTATATCCGTCAACTCTTTGGATATGGGGAAGACTGATATAACTACCTATACATTTTTACATTTTTTAGCCCATTAGTATGTTGGATCCAGCTAACATGTCTTTTTTGTCATCTAGGGCAAAAGACCCATATGAAAAGGCAGGCAATTGGGCACGTTCACATAACTATTCAGTTGGAGTCACACCATTTAGTAGACATAGTCTCATTGTGCATACATAATGGTTGGCACACTGAATGATATCCCTTAAAGAGTTAATATGATGTTTTTTCAATATGATGTTTTTTTATTAATACACCCAAGGGACTAGTTGGGATCCATGGTGTAGGGGCAACACCATGGACTGGGACGCACGAGGTTACGGGTTCTAGGGCCAACAAGAATTGATTATACCTGTATGTATATATATATATATATAAACGAGATATATATATATATATATATATTAGTCCAATGCTCTTCCAATGAAAGGTATAAGAACCCCCAGGGGTAGAACAAAACAGAGGAGGCACTCCCTTGTAGAATGAAAAAGAAGTGTAATATACTTATAACATGTTGAATTTCGGTACAGAGATTTGTCAACGTTTCAAGGTCCGCAGACCTTTTCGTCAGGACTGTACAACGGCCATTAAACAAACTGTGACAAGTGCTTACCTTAAATACTAGAGTGTGTATGTGCTGGAAGGTGCTGAAGGGAAAGAACGGCAGCAGCGGGCATCCATGCCGCCCGGCCTGGCATCCGGCAGAAGCAGGGAATTCCACAGAGGGTTGCCCCGCAACGCCCACGCGCATCCAGTGACGTCATCGGGGGACCCGGCTGCCACGATAAGCAGTGAAGAAAGAAAACAGAGTGTGTACTGTGTATGGAGACAGCCACGCTGTCCGGCTGTGAATAAAAGAAAAGAAGTGAATGAGAGTGGTGTGTAATAAAACCTAGAATGTGTTTAAACAAAGCAGTGCATAAATAAAGGAGACTACTGTATAGCAAGGAGTAAGGCTGGATGTAGGATGTCAGAGACAAGGAAAAGCAAATACTAAAACATATAAAGATATGAGTCAGGTATATACATATGCACGATAGAGGTAAATCAGATAAGGTCACCATCATATCTCGCAGAATTAAAGGAATCCAAATAGGTGAAAAAAACTGCATAGGAGTTGCCACGAACCATATCACTCAATGGGGAAAGTGATATGGTTCTTTCACACCTTGACAAAGGGGTTTACCACCCCGAAACGTTGCGTGATATGTGTTGTTACACACATTAAATGAACCTTTCTTCAGACTCCAAGTGCCGCTGATTTGTTATATATATATATATATATATATATATATATATATATATATATATATATATATATATATCTCTATATATATCTATATATGTTTATGTTTATGCATATATACGGATGGTTGATTTTTTTTCTGTAAATATTGGTATTAGAACATTCTATCTATACATGAGTCTGCATATATATATATATATATATTTGTGTGTGGTGAGTATAATAGAATATTTATAGATTAATCTCACCAACTATTCATTCATTCATTTATTTTTTTTGTACTGTCTAATGTTTAGTTATATTAGTAGGATCCATGTATCTACTCATTTACGTATAATTCTCTAAGATTGAGATATACAATATTAGATTTGTGGGTTTAGGTAACGTGATATATTAAATATGAGACCTATGCCCTGTATAGGAGCAACATACAGAGTTTACTTTATGGTTGACAGGCTCAGCAATTCACTTCTGGAGATAGCTCAAAAGTAATAGTGTAGAGGTAGGGCAACGCTTTGGGATACACAAGGTTATGGGTTCGAGACACATTTTTATTTTAAATATTGGTATTTGTTTTGTTTATATACATTTTATTAAGGTTTTAAATGATTTAGGTGTATATATATTAAAGATAAGAGATTATTTAATATTCACTATTTATTTCTATAATATATATTTTGTGGTCCGTGTAGATCTCTCTCTTTCTCTCTCTCTCCTATCTATCTATCTATATATATATATATATATATATATATATATATATATATATATATATATATATATATACATAAATTTATTTATTTTTTTTTTTTGAGAACTTTATAGGAATTGTGTATTTGCTGGGGCAGGTGGATGGGAGGCGGATCCTGCACAGGTGTTAACAATCTATTTGATTAACACACCAATGAAATTGAGCAGATTGCATTTAAAAAGAGGTCCATGTGGAGTTTGTTATTCACTCTTTGATAAAGCCCCAGATTTGTGGAGCGAAACGCGTCAGTGAACTTTCTGTTGGACCTATTGAACTATCCATCTGCATCTTACATTGGTCTTATCATCCATTATCGCAACGCGAGACCTGCGGTCCCGCTGGACACTAGCCGGTAGCTGGAGTAGAGGCAGGATTGAGACGCGGCCAGATCGATGCCAACAACACCTGACTATTAAGAAGCCGCTAACATCCCGCCTCTCTGGAGCCTCCTCCGCCGCTTGTACAGCCTCTTCATCTGTTTGGATGCGAACCTAGTTATCTGTAAGTTAATATATGTGACATATCTGCTAGGAACGTGGCTACATGCAAACTGTAACTTTATAACAACAGCTCAATACTCCTGGTGAGACTGAAGACCACCTATTACGGATGCGGACAGCATGGATTAACACATATGTTCCCATTTTTATTATTTTTTTGGATCCCCCTCCTCCAGCGATCTTTTTATTATTAGTATTCTCATATTAATTAGTAATATATTTGCTACAAACAGCTTATGAATTTATTGCAAATAATAATTATATGTGAACATTCTTGTTGTATATAAATTGACCGGTCATATTGAATTTATTACAGTAAAAATATTTTTTATATATTATAATTATTGTTTCAGTGATGATTTGCACATATCAATTCTCTTGGAAATACATTTTTATTAGCGCAGATATTCAGTATATTTTTTATATCTGATTTGCCAAAGGTTACAATATTTTATAGGTTCCGCCCCTTCCGGGCTGCCCAGGAAATATGGTACTACACCCCCTGGGGAACTTTTGATTCATCAGATTGAGCTGTGGCTTCTTAATTTGATTTGTAGATTTATATCTGCCTAGAGCAGCTTTTTATTTATTTATTTATTTCCCATTCATCAATGATCACAAAGTGTAGTGTTTTGTCTGTGTGAATACCCCACGCATTTCACCATTCACACTGATGATCTACAATAGACATACAGGCTGCTGATTCATCCTTGTTGAGGTGATGTGGGTATCTAATTTCGTTACATCCAACCAGAGCCTTCTCTGTGTGGAGTTTGTATGTTATCACCGCGTTGTGTGGGTGTCTTCCAACATTCCAAAAACCATACCGTAGGTTAATTGGCTTCTTACAAAACTGACCTGTGTTAGTGTTGTGTGTATGTATAGGAGTGTGGTAGAGAATTCCATTGCTTGGCAAGAAGCTCCGTATGAGTCGGATCTCGAGTGGATTTACCTTTACAGGAAATTGGTGTTTTGGGGAGGTTACCGTGCTTCACTCCCACAAAACAGATGCGTCTTGTGGGAGTGTACCCTGTCTTCCCTGCTTGTTCGTGATGTGCGGACGGAGGTGGGTGGCCTGTTTCAGACAGATCTTGCACCCAGCATGGGAAGGCTGCAAGTGCCGATACCACTGACTGCAACCAGACAAATGGACAGCGTGACCAATATGCATGAAGCCACAGGGACATTCTCATGGACAGACGGATACTGGCCTTAGCACAAGGTAGTAAATCTAACTTCCGCACTTGCAGCCACCTTGCGTCTTCCTTGGGATGAGGCCCAGTATGAGAAGAAATACAGGGATTAATAGCAAATGTCTGTTTTTATTTTTTATCTAAGTGGGAATGGAAAGATCTATACTCTACTTCTAACCAGCCTCCAATATAAAGCTATGACGTGTACCCGTGAATACAGGACTACAGTATACAGCAGGGTTGAGGAACCGCGTTACAACTCAGTCATGTCACTTTTGTTGCTCTTATACAATCGTGCCCAGAACCATGTAATCTTCTAACCGCACGGTAACGTCAGAAATATGTAAGCGATTATACCAGCGCTGTACGTCTGAGTATATTCCTGCCGCTCCTTCATTGGCTATAGCGGCTGTAAGGGTTAATCTGGCGGCAGCTTCTCTGCTGTACTCTCCTCCCATCTCCAGTTAAACAGAACATAGATGTGCTGGATGATGACATTGCCATGCAGACCCGCCTGCGCTCCCCCTCCCATCCCTCCGATACACATCTACACATTGCCGACGCTGGGAAGAAGTGTAAGAACATGATTGCGTGATGGCTGCTTGGCGGGAGAAGCCTTTGTGCGGCTTCATGCCTTCCTTTTGTGTAGCTGGTAACGGAGGGCAGCTGTAATCCCTCCCATTGTTATATTCTCTTACCCAGCAATATGCAGCATTGTCGTCCTGCGGGGATCCTCTGCGCTGGCTATTTCTATTCTCTGAGCTTTTCTTCTGCTAAATGTCTTCTTGCTGCTACAGTTTTCCCTTTCTTTGTAAATGTAGAAAGTGCATAATTGGTTCTATACATCAGAAGCAAATAAGTAACAAAATATGAAAAAATAAATAACAGTAATTTTATGCGATTTATTAGGCCTGATACAGAGGTGGTCGCTGCTGCTGCCGCTGGTGCGTCTATTGCCGGATTCGCGGCTGCGATAATATGCAGATGCTAATATCAGCCTTCTCCTGGTGTAGTATCCGGCGTGAGTGTGTAAGCGCTGAGACGCCCACGTTCTGGGTCTCCGCACGCTGTAACACTGCCGGTGATTCTGCACGCCACCATCGGCACTTGCACCAGCCCCATGTCAGGTGCAGTGTCTCTGTCTGAACGCGGCGCCCTGTGTCAGAGCTATTGCATTGTTGCACGCAGCCGCTGTAAGCAACACGTCAAACTAACAGCCACCCCCATTACATCCCAGGAACGCCCAAAGAATGCCACAGCGGCTTTGCACACAGTTAGCGTGCCCCTGTTGATCAGGCCCAATGGCTGTGAAGACCATTAATGGGGTTTGGTGTAGCGCTGAGAATCCTGGGTTAGGCTCTAACTCACCTCTGTGATTTTGTTCTTTTCCTTCCCTATTTCCGAGCTATGACAGACCCACGGTTTTGGGCCAAATACAGTATTAAATGCCAAATTCATATCTAAACTGATAGGTTTATTTCGTGTCTTTCCAAACCCTAAATTACCATTTTGTCTCCCTTTTTATATATGTCTTCAGCTCCGACATGCGGTGGTTTCCAAATTGGGCAGTTTGATCATGAAAGTCTCCCTGTGTTGCTTGTGAGAAATATTAATTGACTGGTCCACACAAAAAATCCTGATCAACTTATTAAGAGGGGAATCTATCCATAAATGTTCTCTGTAGCTGAAGGCAGGAAGACGTCAGTGCTGTAACTGAGGAACAATGGAGTGAGGACCTAGGGCTTCTATTCCGCCATCCTGGCCAGGGTGATTCTGTTCTAATTTACCACAGGGAGTTCCGATCTCTGGTGTGTTTCCATTCTATCGCCCATTCTCTTCCCCAGGACACACCTCTATGTCCCATGATATGGTCACCTCACAAAATGGTCCCTTTTGTCCTTGCACTCATTTTGACTATCCGTGGTATCCAAGGGGCCTTATACACAAAGGGGTCTCTGTTTAACCTATAGGAGGATCTGACCCCCTTTAAGGGCCGCCCACCTGATTCGATTTGTTTTTATGGTAAAAAGGTAATTGTCTTCGAAAATCTGACTACTTAGGGATGTTGTCTGTCCTTCATTAGCCCAGCCTTACCGTTACATGAAGCAGCTCTGTATATCGGCCGTGGTTCCCCACAAATGTAGGAGATCGTTATAGATGGCCCCTTAGCCAGCCCACCTCCTGCCAACTTTGTTCCCGGAATGTTGTTTTCTTTTGGATTTATCATGGAAAAATAAGTGGCATACCGTGTATTGTATACTTACTAAATTCAATGGTGTTCTGTCTTTTGGTTAGAGCTACCTTTATTTATACAATGTGTTTAAAGTTACTCAGTCACTCTCAGCTGGTAAAACCATCTGCGGTTGACATGGCGTATCTGGACGTTTGCAAGCAAGTTAAATTCAGAGAGGACGTGTTGACGGTATTGTGGGCTATGCAGAGAGGATTCAATCAGAATGTGGACACCAGAATGTCAACAGGTTCTTAATGTCGACTGTCACAAAGTCAACATGGACTTTAGGTCGAGAACCAATATGTCAATGTGGATAAAAATGTTGCCTTTTAACATGGTGACACCAGAATGTTGACATACAATTTTTTTTTATTAGGTTTCTGGTAAGGTTTAGGGTTAGGCTAAAATAAGAAAGGGAAAAAAAAATCAGTATGTCTACATGCTAAATGTCAACATAATCAGCATGTCGACATTCTAACTATGTCGATATATTGGTTGTCGACCGAAAGTCCATGTCGACATTTCATACCACACCCATGCAGCGTTACGGGTACGTGTAATTACGCCGGCTTTGTACCAGAGATAGGGCTGGTGCAGTGACTCATTGATGATGATGACTGGTGTCACACCAAGCATACTGATAGGGATGTTCCAGCCATAGTGATGCATATAACTCTGCGTAATGGGGAATATATGCATTTAGTTATATTCGTTACAGAAATAAATATATGGTCTTGTAATTTCAGAGGCCAAAGCCGCTACACCAAGTGAGAGGTGTGAAGCGCTGGAGGAGGGGGAAACTGAAGCATCTAAACCAAGCGAGACCCCGGCGTCCACCGAAGGAGCAAGCGAGACCCCGGCGTCCACCGAAGGAGCAAGCGAGACCCCGGCGTCCACCGAAGGAGCAAGCGAGACCCCGGCGTCCACTGAAGGAGCAAGAGAGACCCCGGCGTCCACCGAAGGCGGTGACGTGACACAGGAGCCTGCAGCCTCCCCGCCAACAGGTGACGCTAACCGATCGCTCACACCTGATGCATCAGAAGAATGAGCCCCTGATCACCGCTCTCCTCTAATGGAAGCAACCTGTCGCTTTCCAGATGTCATGGAACTAAAACTCCCAGAATGCCCCATCAGCAGGAACCCTGCAGGACACAATGGGACTTACAGTTCCACAACTAAAGGAGGTCCAAGGGTTGCACAAGCCGTCTGTAAATGTTCTAATCACAGTGTGAGAAACCCAGCCTTGTGCAGCTCCTTGGAGGGATCATGGACACCACTCTCCCAGCTTTAAACACATTTATAAACGTAATCCTTTAAGCTAGGAAAACTACCATATATAACTGGCCATATAAAGTGGAGAGATTTCTTTATGCTGTCTCTCCCACCGTATGTCACAAGCGTGGTTCATGTATAAATTATTCTGTATAATGAGGTAGGTACACGTTACATATTTCGGGGCCCCTCCTCTCACTTTGATAGGACTGTGATGCCCCTCTACTTTCTGTCCTGGCAGAACTTAGCCACACAAGAAAGCCTAACTTCCTCCCAAGAGCCACCATGATGGGCTAAGTGCTGCAGCCCCCGTCTTGTAGGTGGGAATTGCTTAGCCTGGCCAAATCGCGTCTTCAGTTTTTTCTCAAATAGGGGGCAGAACAGATTCCTTATCGAAGAGGGGGCAACATAAAAATATTTAAATTACAGCTACATCTTATAAGCGCACTTTTTAGAGGTATAATATAAGTCACCACCAGGTATTTGACGAGTTCATTGGGGGAACATTTCAGAAGATTGGTTGCTTCGGATTACATCACATTTTGCAGAGTTACCTTAGTATCAGTCTGATTTTACTCATTTTTATAGTACAACTTAGAAAATTCAAGTATTGGCATCTGGCTGGTCATTGACCGGTGCACTGTATTCATAAATGCCCCCAGCAATTCTTAAAGCAGCAGTTTGAGACTTTTTTTTTTAAGGACTTCCTGTTAAACTTAGGTAACTGCTGTAATATTCTTGTGCTGACTACATAAAGTAGCAACCCCACATGAAAGTTTTTTTTTTTCTCTAAGTGCATCTGAGAGTCCTTTTTCGTATCTGTCATCCTCCAAATCATTACCTCCTTTTCAAAATCTCTCCTGGAGGTAAACCCAGTATGGCTGCCAGTCACGCACATACACTCACAGCTCTCAGTATGCTATGGCAGAGGGAGATATTTCACAGTACACAGAGCACACCAAGCTCAGAGGGGTGTTCCAAAGCCTCTCTGCGCACTACATCAAGTGTAAGTGATTACCTTGGGGGTTACATGATACTGAAAATTTATTAATGGCAGCCTGAAGATACAATCTAAAGGAAAATGGTTATTGCCAAGTTGCTTTCTATAGCCCAAACACAGTGATCTACGTTAAAAAAGCCACATTAATACATAGGATTGCCGCTTTACAGGAGAACTTCACCCAAAGCTAAAAATGGTGTTTCGGTGGTAATGTTAATTAAATATGAGAAATGTGCCTATCTCCACACCCCAGATAGTCAGAGAAGGATGTTTTCCTAGAAGCATTTTTAGGTACCACTCCCTCCTCAACCCTCCCCAAGTTTCTCATTTATTCCAACTTTTTTATTTTATTTCTATTAGAAAAATACATTCCTGACCCTCTCTGGATCCTGCAAGGCTTCCGCCATTCCAGACAATGATGCTTAAACAAGGAAAGGATGCAGTAAACAAGTGGCTTTTATATGTCATAAAAAATGCAGAACCGAAAACAACTAAATCCTGAGTACAGGTTATGCAAATGTTTTTCTATTCAATTCAGATGAACTGTGGTCAGTCTTCCAAAAGACGTTCTGTTTATCGTCCCTGCATCTCTAAATGATGTGTGTGGCTGTTGTGTGTGTGGAACCCATCTCCACCGGCTCTGGATTATAACAGATGTTTTATTTGTTCTGTATTGCTTTCTTGTGTCCCGTTTTGACAGTTTATATAATAAAAATATTTTATGACGTGAAAGATATATATTTTTTTTGCTGTACACACAGTGGAGGTAGTGATTTGTGAGCATGGTTAATCCTTTTGGCCGGCAATGCATGCTGGGACTTGTAGTTCCAAACAGCACTAGGCTTCGGTGCCACAGTGGCGACAGTAGTAGAAAGGGAAGAAACACTGCGGGTATTAATATTGGGTAGGAAGGAACTCTGGTACACCTTCTGCCGACTCGCCTCTTTCTGTCCGTCGCTCGCAGCCGGCCATCTGCTGTGTCGTCATTACCGAAATACAACCGTTGTTAATTTAGGCAGTTCCCTGGGCTGCTCTTTGGTGTCTTGATGCGTTAATGGCGGCATTGTTCTCCAATCTAGGAGTGTAAACTGCATAATGGATCTCTGGTACGATCTTAGTAAAAGTTTATCTTCAAAAGTATCCAAGTCTCTTCTATATAGTAAAAAAAACAAAACATAATAATTGTTGATAAGTAGGATCAAAGATAGGTTCACACAGGGGGCCTGATTCAGAGCCGGACGCTCTGACAAGAGCGCTCGCTCTGAAATAGGGCGTGGTTTTTTTTGCGAAGCGGGCTTTTGGACGCTCTCATAGCTGTGGGTTACCACCCACAGCTATAGCGAGCGTCCATGATGATGGTCGCGATGGTCAAGACCATCGCGACCATCGGGCTTGCGACAAGACCCTTGGGGTAGGGTCTTGTTGACCGCAAGCCCTGGAGTGATTTTGGCTCTATCAGAGCCAAAATCACTCCCACTGACATCACTAGTGGCCGGACCCAGACGGTAGGTGTTCCCATGGGAACGCCTCCGTCTGGGCAGCCACGCCCACCAAAGGGGGCGTGCTGTCACTCACCACCGACAGCACGCCCCCTTTGGTGCGAGACCCATAACGACGGCTTTCCCGTCGTTATTCGGGTCTCGCGCATGCGCACGACGGAGGCGCCTCCGTCGTGCGCATTTGGGCAACATCGACCCGCTTGCGAGCACTCAGCGCTCGCGAGCGGGTCTGAACCAGGCCCAGTGTTTCTAAGCATCTTGTTAGGCTAATAGACCAGAAATCCAGCAGGGTTCATTGTCCTCCATGACTGAGTACGCACTGACCACTCTAATGTTATGTTACCGGCAAGAAATTATTTAACATAATAAATAAACAGTATATCTTTTAGCAGTCTGTGTACTCCTCTGCATAAAGGACAATTAATCCTGTTTGAATTTGATTTGCGCCGAGAGATGATCAAAGTTAGCGTACCGGGGGCGTCCTACTCAGCCGAGCAAAGCAGGTTACATTTTGTGACAGATCTGAAACTCTTCTTTTCGAGACAAAGGACCGGAACGGAACAAACATTTATAGTACTCCTTAAACGATACTTGCAGAAATAAACACGTATTCTGTTTTTATGACCTACCTGCTTGTCCTGCATGTCATATCCCGATCTCCTGCAATTAGACAGATGTTTTACTCTCTTACCTATAGTTCTCCTAAAAAAGGTTTTATTTCCTGTAGGTGAAATAGCTAAAGCACAACAGCCTGTAGCATTGCTGCTGTTTCCTGGAGTTACAATAGGACAATCTGTTTGATAAATGCTGCTAATAAAAGGACGTATAGTACAAGAAAGCATGACGCCGCCACGTGAAGGTCACTGCCCAAATCATACTCCGCATAACGGAAAGTGCTGCGGCAGAGAAACAGCCCAAAAATTGGAGCGTTGCATTGTGAATAATGTCCACATTACCCAGATAATTGCTAGAACTAGCTGGCTGATGGGACACTTGTCTTTACTGCAGTTCCCATAAGGAACTCCTCAACATACGGAAAACCACTAGGTTGTGCCGTAAGCCACGTATCTACTTGCCGATTAAACAGAGCGTTTAATGACATTAATCGCGCATACATCGGGCAGTATAATGTCGGAAACGACCAGCGATGCGCGCTCCCGCTGGTCGTTTCCGACCTCAATCATCGCCTGAACATGATGGTCAATCTGCCGATAACGACAGATTGGCCATGTTCGGGGATGAGGGAGGGTGCCTGCACTGAATGACATATCGTTCAGTGTGGGCACCTACCGGATGAGGAATGACTGAACGTTTGTGATGTCGTAATCGTTCAAACGTTCCTCAGTCGGCAAGTGGATACGTGGCATTAAACTGCACCTAAATCTCACGTCACGTGTGGACACTGGAACACTGCACCCGTGTGTGCTTGTTGGACATTTCCTGCCAAAACCATGGGCTTTAATATGGTGTTATGGTGTTGGTCCCCCCCTTTGCCCCGCTATATCAACCTCCACAGGGGTAGGGGTATTCAATGTGTGCGGTCCTCCAGCTATGGTGGAACTACACATCCCAGCATGATTCCAATTTTAGCATGCCATAATAGCAAATCATTGGCAGGGCAAGCTGTAATGTGTAGTTCTACAGCAGCTGGACTATTCCTGCTGTACTGGGAAGGCTTTCCACTAGATTTTGGAAAATTGGAGGAGGGGATTCAAATCCATTTGGCCACAAGATTATTAGTGCTGGGTAATGAGACCTGGACTGCAGTCTGCTTTTGAACTCAACCCAAAGGTGTTGGATGATGTAGTTGAGGTCAGGGCTCTGTGCAGGCCAGTCACCTTCCACACTCCACTCAGCAAGGTGTGCTGTAAAGCATGGCCATACACTAGACCAACTTTCATCCAACTAGTTGGCTGGTTGGAATGAAAATCTGGTATGGTAATGGGAACAAATGATAATCAGCAATTTGCTCCTAAACGCCAGAAAACAGACTAAAATGGTCGTTCATACAAGCTGGTTAAATGTTTTATTTAAATGACTTTTTGTCCGCTTTCCAGGGTATGGGAGCAAATTATTTTGATTTGCTTCCATACTTTACCAGATTTTCATTCCGACCAACTAACTAGTTGGATGTAAGTTGGTCTAGTACAGGCCTGGCCAACCTGTGGCTCTCCAGCTGTTGTGAAACTACAAGTCCCAGCATGCCCTGCAACAGTTTTAGCATTCTCTAATAGCAAAACTGTAGCAGGGCATGCTGGGACTTGTAGTTTCACAACAGCAGGTTGGCCAGGCCTAGTCTAGTGCATGGCCAAGCTTAAGTACACAATTCTCTAAATAGTCATTGTATACTTTACATTTCCCTTCACTGGAACTAATGGGCCCAGGTCAAACCATGAAAAACAGCACCAGACCATTATTCCTCCTCCTCCATCCGGCTTTACAGTTTGCGGGAAGCATCTCCTGGCACGTAGAACCCATCTCCTGGCACGCAGAACCCAGTATTGTCCATCAGACTGCCAAATGATGACGTGTGATTAGCCGCTCTGAGTGCCGATTTTATACTGGTACCGATGTTTAGCGTACCACACAGAGGGTCTGACTGAGAGTTGTACGCTATGCCGATGTTTACACAAATGGAGCCATTTTTTCTTTGCCGCTGTGCGTGTATCTGAGTAGCACTGCACATGCCTCTCCAGGTACATTACTGCAGTCGCACGCTGCGAGTCTTTATTCGCAGTGTGATTGAGAGTCTGGGATCATTTGGGGGAGGCTACAGGGATGTTCTGCTAAAAACGCATCTGCGATCCCGTACGCGCGGAATATGTCCCCGACGTCTCAGTTCCCACGCCCATCCTGCATGACCATAGGGCTACTCAGGAGTCTGTTAATCGAAGCATCTGCGACCGAACTGCCTATTTTTTATGCAGTTGCTTGTATTTGCGATGCGGCCAGTGGGCGTCTCTATGCAAACCCCAGCGGCTGAGACATTTGCATATTTGGCCGCACAGCTGTGTACAGGAACACAGTTGCGATGACGATAACGTACAATTCTGAATCAGGCCAAGAGATCCGAGGCTGGTGTGTGGCTTCTCGTCCATGGAAAACCGATCCATGAAAGTCCCAATGAACAGCTCTTGTGCTAGCGTTGCTTCCAGCGTAGTATGGAACCTGATAGTGAGTGCTGCACCTGAGGACACACTATTTATAAGTGCCACACACTATAACACTTAGTAGTCTTGTTATGTGAGCTTGTGTATCCTATAGCTTTGCGGCTGAGCCGTTATTGCTCCTAGACGATTCCACGGCACTTACAGTTGACCATGGATAGGCTAGCGGACTAGACATTTGCCAAACTGGCTGGTTGAAAAGGTGGTATCCTAAGACTGTGGCATCATGAAACTCACTGAGTTCTTCAGTGTGACCCATCCTACTACTAATGTATGGAGATCGCATAGCTGTAGGCTGAATTGTATGCCCCTATTAGTAATGGGTGTTACTGAAATGGGCAAACAAAATAATTCAACATTTTTACACAAACCCATCTCGCTTTCTCTACCTTTCTTTGTCATGCACCCCCTAATGATTGTAAATATCTATAATGTACATGAATGTAAAATAGATCATTGCGGTCGGCATTATTTACCACTAGTGTTAATATGTTTGTATTTAGCAAATATAAGTGTGAGCAATTTGTTCATATTTTGATCCAAAACCTTAAAGCTTGCAGCCCATCGTCACGGGTTCCTCATTTTTCCACAGACCGATGTATGGCATTAATATTGCTATGCAGCTGGTACCATGTATAATATGGATAAATCAGAGAGTGCCCATATTTCTTCTCTGTTAATGTACTGTATACCATACACCCCATTTTTATCCTTAAATGAAGTATAAAATAAAAATCTTTAGGATGCATGTAACTTTTTTTTTTTTTTTTTTTAGATTTCATTTATGGAAGTACCCCTTAAAACAGTGCTAGATGTAATACAAGTGATACTTTTCATTCATTTACAATGGACTAGACTGGTATACACAGTGAACACAGCCAATTTGTGAGATGACTCATATTTATTTTACAAATGTACTTTGGACTAGTGACCTCACTGAGGTATGAGGCACAAAGTTGTCTTTAGTGCCTCAATTATTGAATCAATAGGTACAAAAAAGGCTGTTAACATGGGGCCCGATTCACTACTGTTCGCAACTGCGATTACGCATACAATCGGGCTATTGTTTCATTCTGCGCATGCAACGCAGTGCACGAACTGGCCGCTGCGATCGGGTGTGACTACGCAGACCCATCGCAGAGTGATTGACAGGAAGTGACGTTTGTGGGAGGTGATGGGGGGTGATGGTCTGCAAAACGCAGGCGTCCCAATGCATTCGGACGCAGTTGCAGGAGGCGTGCATAAATTAGCCACTGTGATGCCGTACACAGTCTGAGGACTCGTAGCGTGCGATCAAGTTAGCAATTCCTAAGTAAGGTCAGACCTGGTGTAAGTGTGTGTGAGGCTGCGATGGTACTCTATTGTAACGATGGTTTCGTAGTCTTGCTAAACATTACGGATGTGTGCTAAGTAAAGTGGGTGTCCTTGTGTAGTGCTGCGACGGGATAGCGCAATCGCAATGGATTAGCATACTATCGCAGTTGAACTGTGTGCGTAATCGCAATTGCATATGCAATTGCAATCCGTAGTGAATCAGGCCCACTGTGTGTAGGTTACAGGTCCATATAAAGTACTGATATAATGTACCTACCTAATACACCAAATTAGCAGCACGTGTGTATAATAATATATATGTATGTAATATACATGCTCTTGTTGCAAACCATATCTGTCACCCATCTCACTACATCCGCAGAGACTCACGTGAAAGCTTAGATGAATGGCGGGCTGCGGAGCTCTGCGCACTGCGTCTAGTACTGAGAACAGAGTAGGTTCTTCTCCCAAAACCCAGTGACTGCATCACAGCTGTCCTCTCTAGGTTAAAGAGCTTGAACGCATCTTCTTTTTCCTTTTGTTTCACATCTACAGAGGGAGAATGAATATAATCACCTTCAATACATTGTGACTGCACTTTATTGTCATTTGTGAATCACAGTCCAATAATACTAGTACTACAATTCAGATCACTGACAAACAATGCCACGTTGGACCTGATTCAAAGATGTACGTTAATACGATGTTAACGTACATCTCCGATGGTTTGATATCTGCAGCTGGACAGGCTGCAGACGTTTGGTGGTGGGGATAGCCAACATTTTACAAAACGGGGGAGTGTCAACCCTAATTTGTAGGCGGGCTGAGGCCAGGGTCATCTGATGCAGATTTCCTGGACTCCGCAGTGTGATTACACAGGACATCCAGAATAACCTGAGGGTTACTCAGATGTCCGATGGTCATGCAAGTGATCCGGTGCTGCGTCCCCAGGTTCAGCAGAGGATCACATTAGTTGGTAGAATGTGTCTTTTTACACAAGACTCCTCCTGCAGCATTTGCAGAATTTCACACGCCCACTGCATACAAAGCCACAGCGCAATGGGGAAAGCGTACATCTCTTAATCCAGGCCCTTTGTTAAAGTGTTAAATACGTACCGACTACAACAGCGGTTGACAAATTTTTGTGCTTCGTTCCACTTTCAGTAATCTTTTTTCTTTTAGCTACTTTTTCTCTCTGTGATTGTGCAACGATAACAGATTTGCAGAGCATTTGGGCAAAGCTGTTATTACACAAAGCACCCCGAGTATCCCCTCCGTGTCGTACAAAGACCGTCACGCTGGGCTAATACGGAGAGCCAGATGTAAATTCGCTGCCACACAAGTTTAAACAACACAAACCAGCAACGGGGGATGCAACAGATTTTCTGCATTCTAATTGTGCAAATCCAAATAAAAATGTGCGGCTGCACTTTGTCACCAAGTACAGAAAACTTCAGCAATGTCAGAGAGGTGTGAATAGAGGGCAGAAAATCTGTTTCCATTCAGGGCTCGTGGGTTTGCTGCAGTGAGCTGGAGGGAATATCCCTTTTTTTTTTTCCCTCTGGTTCAGTGTAAACCCCACCTTTACAAGCACCTGGGCAAATATCATTAAGCTGATGTGAGCGACCACTATACTTTCTATTTGTAGTTCTGAGAGGCATGAAGGGAGCCAGCATTGGGAGGATGTGCTGGTCCTTATAGTGCCATTTGGAGGTTTCTGGGGTACCTCCTCGGTGAGTCAGCTCTCAGCTTATATATGTGCTGTTATCATGCAGTACATTAATTGTGATTATATGACCCAGAATGGGTGCTACTATTTGGTAGCAATAATTATTTTGGGGTGAGCGTTTGGGTGTGGGGCTCCTGGGGTTACTCTGGCTGGGCCTTTTTCAGGGCATCGCCACTTAATTCACACATATACTTTTTCCTCACTTTTCTATTTGTTTGTTTATTACTTATGTAATTTTTAGTCTTTCTTATTATATTAACACTTATTGATTATCTTTTACACATCTATACTTTACACTTCACTATAACCTTTCTTCCATTTTTCATATGATGCCCTGGGAATGGTCCTTGGCTGGGTTCTTTAGGGGGTGCCTTGCGCCTCGGCCTTGAACCCCTTTAATGTTAGGGACGCCGGTATAGCGGAGCCTTGACGTTAGCCCTGCGCTTAATCATATATTTGCAAATGTATGTAACTAATACTTCTGGGAATTTCTATTATAATATAGGATTCAAGTATTTTTGACAATATTGCTGGAGTGTGCTGGAGGGAATATTCCTTTGTTTTTTTTTTCTTTGGCTCATGTGGGTTTCATCTGGTTGCTTAAATATATTTACATCTAGCTAAAAACCTTTTCCTATCAAATTGTAGCTGGAAATCGTAAGAGACTAATGGAGCACTTACTCTCGCGATCGAGAATCTGTACTGACTGGAGATGGTGTATGACGTACGGGCGGTAACCGGCGTCCTGCTCCAGAGGGTTGTGAAATAAGTCTGCACGTACAGAGGGAGAAAAGGTGTCAGTGGAATAGGTAGAGAGTACATATAAGATCTGCACTTTGCAATGGCATCTTGTTATTAAGGTTCTCAAATCACTTACAAGAGGCAGATATCTCAATCAGCCTATTCACCATGTACAAGTGACATCACAGAGACACTAAGGGCCTGATGCTCAATCGCATGCAATGTCAGTGCGGCTGAGTGATATTACTACTGCGCATGAGTCCAGTGTCCGTGCGCACAGAGGCGCAGTTGCGATTGAGATGCACGGTCTTAGAAATGTCTTGAAAATACATTGGGCGATGAATGGATGGTGGCTATGCGGATGTGGGAGTGTCGCTCACATTGGAGGTCATACTCTGATGTAGAATCCGCACCAAGCAGTGGGCATGTTAGTCCTTGCACAGTCAGACACATGGCTGTACACCAGGGAAGGGCTTGTAGCCAGGGGTGTCTTAAGAGAGGAGGGGGCACGGGTGCACTCCCCGTGCGGGGCCCCCTCCTCTCTCCCCGGTGGCTGGCAGCCGACTGACTCGGCTGGCCAGCCACCGGAGCATTAGTAGACTTCGGGCACTAGAGTGTGCCCGGCGTCTACTGCACATGCGCAGAACACCGGAAAAATGGCCCCTGAGCAGTGCCGACACCTGACGCTGGACCACGGACAGGTAAGTTTAAAATAATATGGGTGCAGGGTGTGCCGTGCAGGGCCCCCGGGGGCCCATGTGCCCTGCACACACTGCACCCATTATAGATACGCCACTGCTTGTATCTGTATTTGCATAAAGTGGCAGAAGCAATACCGGCAATGCAGACACGGACACTGCTGCGTGCGACACAAAATGATCCCCTAAGTGTGTAGGCATGAAGCCGATTATAAAACTAATCAGAAGCGGGATTGTTAAAACGGAATGGGTATGAAATACTGGCGGCTAAACTAGCCGCCGGTTCAAATCCCAACCCCAGAAGCACGACAGGACAGGACCCCGACTAAGCTGGTAAATACCCTAACCCTCCCCTCTTTCATCTCCCCCCGCCCCCAACCCTCCTCAGTGGTGCCTAACCCTAAGACTCCCGGGGTGGAGCCTAAGTCCCTCCCTGGGGTGCCTAAACCTAACCCCCCTTGCGGTTAAGTGCTAAGACGCCCGGACTTACCTTGATCGGTCCGGCGTCCATCTGCGACGGGATTAAGATAAGCGTCTGTATATCGATGCCTATCTTAAGCCCCCCCATCGGACTTTCGTTGTCGTGAAACAGACCGGCGGCATCTCGTCCGCCGATCTATTAACTACATCCCGTTAACACATCTAAATGCAGAAGCAACGACTCAATGTGAATGTTAGGCCTTACTTTGAATAAACGCATTGTAATAAAAGCCATCTGGGACATGATCATGTGATTTGCAACAAATCCAGGAAGGCGGCCTACTCTCCCAGGAGTCGAGGAAAAGTCTCTGAGCTTTAGGAGTCTCCAGGACATTCCAAGAGAGTGGGCAAGGGGAAGATGAAGGAGTTCAAATCGTACACATGATTCCAGAACACTAAGAAATAAGTAGAAATGACGCTCTCGGCAGGTTCGGGGACTCTCCAAAATATTATTACATTTGTGAGATACAGGACTACAGAGTAGGCTGGTGAATTAGCTCGATTATTACTTAGAATACGGAGGTTAGTCATTCCCTTGAGTTCCTTTACAGTCGCTTGCAGCTTTGTGAGATGATTGCCATTCAACATCAGGGTGTGCAATGAGGTTAAATGCTTAAGAGACCCTGGAATTAAGAAAAATGCAAAGATTAACACTAGTAATTATAAGCATTTATCGGTCACTAAAGAGTGAAATCAATAAATGTAAGAGTAGTCAGAAGGATGTTCTTCGCATATATAGGGCCTGATTCAGACCCACTCGCGAGCGGCTGTCCCCTCGCAAGTGGGTCGATGTTATGGACAGCATGCGCACGACGGAGGGAGCTCCGTCGTGCGCATGCGCCAGACGCGACGAGCGAAGGAAAGTCCTTCGCTCGTTGTGTCCGATCAAAGGGGGCGTGCTGTCAATGTTGATTGACAGCAAGCCCCCTTTGGTGGGCGTGCCGGGGGCATGCCTCCCTGACGGGGGCGTTCCCACGGGAACGCCTCCCGTCAAAAGCCGGCCCACTGACATCACTAGTGATGTCAGTGGGAGTGATTTTGGCTCTGATAGAGCCAAAATCACTCCGGAGCTTGCGGTTGAAAACCTCAACCGCAGGCTCCGGCTCGCAATTTCGATGGTCGCGATGGTCACGACCATCGCGGCCATCACAATGCACGCTCGTATAGCCTGTGGGTGGTGACCCACAGCTATACGAGCGTCCAGGAGGACGCTCCATTTTCATGGAGCCCGGCCCTCATTCAGAGCGTGCGCTCTGCTCAGAGCGTACGGCTCTGAATGAGGGCCATAGTCTATACAGCCATGGCCAAAAGTTTTGAGCATGACACAAGTATTGGTTGTCACAAAGTTTGCTGCTTCATTGTTTTTAGACCTTTTTGTCAGATATTACTATGGTATACTGAAGTAAAATCACAAGCATTTCATAAGTGTCAAAGGCTTTTATTGACAATTACATTATGTTTATGCAAAGTGTCAATATTTGCAATGTTGACCCTTCTTTTTCAAGACCTCTGCAATTCGCCAATTCTTCTGGGCCACATACTGACTGATGGCCGCCCATTCTTGCCTAATCAATGCTTGGAGTTTGTCAGAATTTGTGGGTTTTTGCGTGTCCACCCGCCTCTTGAGAATTGACCACAAGTTCATAATGGGATTAAGGTCTGGGGAGTTTCCTGGCCATGGATGATGTTTTGTTCCCCGAGCCACTTAGTTATCACTTTTGCCTTATGGCAAGGTACTCAATCATGCTGGAAAAGGTATTGTTCATCACCAAACTGTTCATGGATGGTTGGGAGAAGTTGCTCTTGGAGGATGTTTTTGTACCATTCTTTATTCATGGCTGTGTTCTTAGGCAAAATTGTGAGTGATCCCACTCCCTTGGCTGAGAAGCAACCCCACACGAGTGGTCTCAGGATGATTTACCGTTGGCGGGACGCCTCCCGCCAGAAGCCGGCCCACTGACATCACTAGTGATGTCAGTGGGAGTGATTTTGGCTCTGATACAGCCAAAATCACTCCGGAGCTTGCGGTTGAAAACCTCAACCGCAGGCTCCGGCTCGCAGTTTCGATGGTCGCGATGGTCACGACCATCGCGGCCATCAAACTGCACGCTCGTATAGCCTGTGGGTGGTGACCCACAGCTATACGAGCGTCCAGGAGGACGCTCCATTTTCATGGAGGGCGGTCCTCATTCAGAGCGTGCGCTCTGCTCAGAGCGTACGGCTCTGAATGAGGGCCTTAGTCATTTCCTGCCCCAGTGGACCTTGCTAGCTATGCTCCCTTCTACATACACACACTAGGGTTAGTTTTATCAGAAGTCAATTAACCTTCTATTATGGAAGGAAACCAGAGGATACCTACATAAACATGGAGGGGTGGGAACATACAAACTCCACACGGATAGGCTGCTTGTTAGAAATTAACCAAAAGCCTCAGTGCTGATAAGCAGCAATGGTAACCACTGTGCTACACCATCAGCCGAGCCATATCTGGCACCAAATATAAGAAAAAGGCAAGTGCTTCTCACTGCCTGTGAAGGCTCCTCTCTGTCGCTGGTGCCTGTATGTGATGTTAGACACCAAACACTCTAAAGCTGCATACACACGGTACGATCTGTACCACCAACGACTTGAAAGACATCTTTCAGTGAAGTCATCCTGCCACATCTATGAACAGGCAAAGTTGACGATATCATTCAGATTGTCCTGCATGTACGAACGATCATAGATATCGTTATCGTTCATGCGGGAATGCGCATCGTTGGTCATTCACTGCATAAAAAATATGAGATATGGTAAGAACTTACCCTTGTTATCTCTATTTCTACGAAGTCCATAGGGTTCCACAGGATACCTTGGGGTATAGGTGTGACGTCAGTCGCAGGGCACCAAAGAGTTAAGCTTTCAGCCTCCCAGGATGCACTAGGTCCCCCTCCTATACCCCGCCCCCAGGCCAAGGCACCTCAGTTAGTTACCAAGCCATAGGCCGGAGGAGGAGAAGGAAGAGAGAGAACAAAGATCTGGACACATACAAGAATCACATTCTCACCAGAGGGAGACGGAAAACCGGTGACCAGAGCAAAGCCCATCTGCAGCACAGGTGCGACAGGGCGGGAGTCCTGTGGAACCCTATGGACTTCGTAGAAATAGAGATAACAAGGGTAAGTTCTTACCATATCTCATATTTTCTACTTCAGGGTCCATAGGGTATCCACAGGATACCTTGGGGATGTCCCAAAGCAGTATCCTTTAAGGGTGGGGACGCTCCTGTGCAGAAAGGAGAATCCGCCGCCCGAAGGAAGCATCCTGAGAGGCGAAGGTGTCAAACCTGTAATACCTCACGAAGGTATGGACAGAAGACCACGTAGCAGCCTTGCAGATCTGAACTGCCGAGGCACCACGTCAAGCTGCCCACGAAGGACCCACAGACCTAGTGGAATGAGCCTTCAGAGAAGGAGGGACCGGTAGGCCTTCATGAAGATAAGCTTCAGAAATAGCCATACGGATCCAGGCTGCCAAAGTTTGCTTTGAAGCAGGCCAACCCTTTTTACAGAAGCCATAGAGGACAACAAAGCGTCCGACTTCCTAAACAAAGAAGTGCGGTCCACATAAGTCCTTAAGGCCCGCACAACATCCAAAGAGGCCTCACCCACGGAAAGACCCGGTGAGTTAAAGGCCGGAACAACTATTTCCTCGTTAACCTGAAACTGGGAAACAACTTTGGGGAGAAACTCGGGCCGAGTGCGGAGCACTGCCCTGTTCCCATGAAAAAACCAAGAAAGGGGGTCTACAAGAAAGAGCCCCTAACTCAGAAACACGTCTGGCTGAAGCAACGGCCAGAAGGAAAACAGTCTTAGCTGTTAGCCATTTAATATCCACTGAGCCCAGTGGTTCAAACGGCGGTCCTTGGAGAGTCCTCAGGACCACAGCCAAATCCCAAGGCGCCACAGGTGGAACAAAGGGCGGCTGAATACGGAGAACACCTTGCATAAAGGTGCGCACATCCGGGATTGTAGCAATCCTACGGTGAAACCAGACAGATAGGGCCGAAACCTGTACCTTCAAAGAAGCAAGGCGAAGCCCATGATCTAGTCCCGCTTGCAGGAAGGCGAGAATCCGAGACAGACGAAACTCCCGCGGTGCATAACCTCTCGGTCGACACCACTGGAAGAACGTATGCCACACGCGATGGTATATCCTCGCGGAAGACGGTTTCCGAGCTCGTAACATGGTACACACCACAGAGCTGGCAAACCCCCAGGACCTCAGCATGGACAGCCGAGTCAGGTCCGGGTGAAGACAAGGACCCTGAGACAGAAGGTCCGGTCGTAGCGACAACCGCAGAGGACTGTCCACGGACAGACCCTGAAGGTCTGAGAACCAGTGCCGTCTGGGCCACGCGGGAGCTATCAACAGGAGCGTCCCTCCTTCCTGTTTGAATTTCCGGATTACCCGTGGAAGAAGGGAGACCGGAGGGAACAGGTATGCGAACCTGAACGTCCACCGGACGGACAGAGCATCCACCAGAGACGCCCCTTCGTCTCTTGTGCGAGACCCGTACACCGGCAACTTGTTGTTGTGCCGGGACGCCATGAGGTCGATTTCTGGAAGACCCCACCTGTCCACCAGTAGTTGAAAAACGTCCGGGTGCAGGGACCATTCCCCTGGATGAACGTCCTGGCGACTTAGAAAGTCCGCCTCCCAATTTAGCACTCCCGGGATGAAGACCGCTGATATGGCCGGAAGATTGCGCTCCGCCCAAACCAGGATCCGAGAGACCTCTACGAGAGCCGCCCGACTGCGAGTTCCTCCTTGCCTGTTTATGTAGGCCACGGTGGTAGCATTGTCCGACTGGACCTGCACCGGGTGACCCTGGAGAAACCGCTGTGCCTGCAGGAGAGCATTGAAGACCGCACGGAGTTCCAAGATATTTATTGGAAGCTCCGCTTCTGTCGGTGTCCACCTGCCCTGGAACAAGTGTGGACCCGAAACTGCTCCCCAGCCCCGAAGACTGGCGTCCGTTGTCAACAGGACCCAATTTGGAACCCAGAACGGACGTCCCTTGTTGAGGTGGGTCATCTTTAACCACCACGCAAGGGACAGGCGAACCTCCGGGGTGAGCACAATCGTCTGGAACTTCAGAGACTGAGGCAGCCCGTTCCACTTGGACAGGATCAGGTGCTGCAGAGGTCTAGAGTGAAACTGGGCGTATTCCACCATGTCGAACACCGACACCATGGAGCCCAGTAACCTCATCGCCGAGTGTAAGGACACCCGGCGGCTGTGCAGACAACTGCGCACCCTTGACTGTAAAGCAGAGATCTTGTCCTCCGTCACGAAGATCCTTTGCTGTCCCGAGTCCAATAAGGCTCCAAGATGCAGAATCCTCCGAGACGGGATTAGAGTGGACTTCTGCCAGTTAATTAGCCAGCCGTGCCGTTGCAGCAGTGCAATGGTCAGGTCCAAGTGGTGTAACAGGAGCTCTGGAGATCCTGCCACCAATAACAGGTCGTCCAAGTACGGCAACATGCGGACTCCTTGCAGCCGCAGAGAAGCCGCCATGACCGCCATAGCGTCCTGTATGTCCAATGACACCATGTAGTCCCCAGGTTCCAGCGCCAGAATGATGGACCGTAGGGTCTCCATCCGAAACTTCGGGACCCGCAAAGACTTGTTGAGTGCTTTGAGGTTGAGAATCGGACGATATGACCCATTGGGTTTCTGTACCAAAAATAGATTTGAATAGAAACCCTGGCCCCTCTGGGAGAATGGAACAGGCACTATAACTCCAGCCTGGAGCATAGTGTGCAATACCTTCCGCAGCTCCGTAGCCTTGTTCCGGTCTGATGGTAGACCCGTGGTGAAGAATCGAGCCGGGGGTCTGTGCCGGAAGGAGAGGGCGTACCCGTGAGAGACCACCTCCAGAACCCAAGTGTCTGTCGTAGTGAACGACCAACACCGGGAGAACTGCAGCAGGCGGCCTCCCACCCTGGGATCCCCCAAGGGGAGACCCGGACCGTCAGGCCGCAGGCTTGTCATCTGGCTTGGGGGCCGGACGTCTGGTACTCCATGCCTGTTTCCGGGGCTTGCCCGATTTCTTAGGGCCAGCCTGTCGAGGAAACGACTGTGGTTTGGGCCTGCCCTGGGCCCTAGATGACCGAAAGGACGATGGTCCAGAACCAGAAGGAGCAGCGGCCGACGGGAGACAAGCAGATTTGGCTGCCGCCAGCGTGGCCACAATCTTATCCAGATCCGGACCGAAGAGAACTTCTCCGGTAAACGGCAACGCTTCCAGACCTTTCTTGGATCTGCGTCCGCCTTCCAGGATCGCAGCCACAAGGTGCGACGAGCAGCTACCGCTGCTGAAGAAATTCTAGACACCAGAGTACTAATGTCTAGAGCCGCCTCGTTGATGTAGGTGGCCGAATCACGGAGATTGCCAATCAACTCCGCTTGTGCGGCCGGACAGTCGGATTCAAAAGAAGCCTCTAATGAATCCGCCCAGCGCTCCATCGCTCTGGCAACCCAGCAAATGGCCATAGCCGGCCGTGCTGCCCCCCCTGCAAGGGAATAAGCGGACTTCAGGCAGATTTCTACCTTGCGGTCCGTAGCATCCTTAAGGGAGGACATGGATGGCATCGGCAATGTGGCACTACGGACAAGACGGGTCACGTGAGAATCCACCTGTGGAGGGGATTCACACTTAGCAAAATAATTATCCGGATAAGCCACCGCCAGGCGTCTCTGCGGCTGGTATCTTTTGCCAGGTTGTTTCCACGCCTCCTCTAAATGGTCCACCAACTGACCCGAAAGAGGAAAGACTGTGGCATCGCCCTTCACATCTTTGAAAAAGGCATACTTAGATTTAGCCGCTGGGGGAACTTCGTCCTCAATCACCAAGGCTGTGCGGACCGCCCGAATAAGTCCAGGAATATATACTTTGGACTTAGCATCAGCGTCCTTAGTATGGAAAGGTTCCTGATCGTAAGGATCCAGAATCTCCCCATCATCAGACGTCCCTTCGTCATCCTCATAAGGAGCGGACAGAGACGCCACCGGCCTTTTATGAGGCCGCATCACAGACTCCCCTTGCAATACATCCGACAAGTGCTGTAAAGAACTCGTCAGGGAGTTAACCCACGCTGGCTCCTGAGAACCCGGGAGCGGGGAAATAGGGAGACTGTGGGGTACCACCAATTGTCGTGGGAACCCCTGCATGGGTGACGACACCACAGACTGCTGGGACAAACCCATCGGAGTAAACGCGGGCTGCGGAGCTAACTGGCCCACTAAAGCTGTTAACGCCTTAGCGAAACAAGCCCAGGGCGGCTCCTGTACCGGTGCTGTAACCGTAATAGGCCGCGCCATGGACAACACTGCCGGCAAAGGCCCTCCGCGCTACCCTCCCCCTCCGCTAACGGTACTTTGCACGTGGTACACTGTAGCCGGAGGGGAAAATCACTTTCAGACATGATGGCACCACGTATGTGACCTCTCTCACCAATTAAGTATTAAATAGGCGAGAGACCGGGGGGGCGTGGCCTGGAAGCCGAGGAGGAAAGCTGCATGGAGTCGGGGCTCCGTTACGACTGAGCCTGCTGATCCAGTCCCTCCGGCCGTGCGCGGTGCTTCTTGGCTCTCCTACCGCCACAAGCCATCTCTGCCCCCAAGGCGGGTGTTCCCATTGCCTAGCGGGATCCTGGTTCCCGGACTCGGGCTGCCGGACCTCGCGGCCTACTGCAGACGCGGTGCGTGGTGCTGGATTCCGGCCCTCGCCTCCCGGCTCCTGCATCGCGCCTGATCCACTGCCAAACCCCGCGACGCTGGCTCACAGACAGTCAGCTGGTGGGTGCGAGCAGCAAGGGGAACACACGGGGACGCCGCTGGACGGGTCCCCGCGACCGCATATCATAATTGCAGAAGGCAGACGCTGGCTCCTTTCAAGGTCCTTTTACAGACGGCGCCATTTTGCAGACACTGCATATACAGGAGACAAGGTACTGTGTGTTACCAGTTAAAGCCCTATACTGGAGAACGTACAGCTGCTCATAAACAGAAGTCTTGCAACTCTATACTTCTTTTGAATCCCCAGCTATAGCTGATGATAAATTTGGCAATATTTATGTACATATCCTTTACTCTGGGGAATAGTTACAGTGCCAGCTTCTACCACCAGATGGTGCTCCAGCCCTATTTTTCAAGTTACTTCACAATTATTTGAAATGTAAAGGATCTCCTGTCTGTGATCACAGCCATTTCTAAGCAACACACTCCTCAGTATTATCATAACCTGGTGAAAATTAAGACCAATCTCTACATGGATAAGTTCATGGCTCCACAGCCCACCCCCAAGGCAAATCGAGCCAGGGGTAGTAGCAAACGTACAGATCAACCTACAGACCCTGTGGAAAACATGCCACACACACATAGTTCCGAACCCGCTACTACCCATAACACAATGGGCCCGGTTCCTGCTCCTCTCTCATATGCAGAGATAGTTAGAGCCATTAAAGAAACAGTGGAACCACTACTGCAAAACCAAGCGGATAAATTCATGGGGGCACTGGCGGATATTAAGACGCAAATGTCCTCTGTCTCACAACAAGTGCGTGAAAATGAAAACAGGATCGGAGTCAACTTTCATGAACTTTCGGAACTAAAACAACAAGTTGCTACCATGTCGACCACACAACAACAATTACTATCCAAGGTAGACGATCTGGAAAATAGGTCCAGACGCAACAACCTGCGACTTCTGGGTCTTAAGGAAACGATTAAAGGCAACGATCTCACTAAATTTCTTCAAACCGATCTCCCTGAGCTACTCGGCATCTCGGCTGAACTGAATAACTTTGAGATAGAACGAGCACATAGATTAGGTCCTTTTCGCGATTCTAACATCTCACGCCCTAGAGCTGTTATCTTCAAGTGCTTAAATTTTCGTCACAAGGATCTGATATGGTCAACTGCTCGACAGAAGGGCCCTCTTCAGTGGGATGGCCAACGTATCCTCTTGTTCCAGGACTACTCCGCGGAGGTTGCCAGAGCACGCAGAAACATGTCCCCTGTCTGCTCTCAGCTCATCCAATCAGGGACTCGCTTCGCGCTCTTATTCCCAGCTAGACTTCGCATTTTCTCATCTCAAGGCCCTAAAGATTTCACAGAAGTTGCTGACGCCCAGGCTTTCCTTAACGAAGTAATAGAGTCCTCGGACCCCTCCACGATGGACCATAATGATTGATTACGGGAAGATGTCCCATACCTATTTTGATGCCTTTACCAGGTTTTACCCTTTTCTTCAAAAATATGTTTATAGTCTGATTTAGGATTATAATTACATATATACTTGTGACGTTGCTTTATAGTTATTATTAAGACTATTGTCTTTTATTTTTTTTCCTTTTCAATAGGCTGAGATCAATGACTATAGTTTTGGTTATATGTTTGCATTTGATTCGCAATCTATGCATATCAGCGTCTTTCTTTATTTTCTTTTTATGTCTATGTCCATTTGTTTATTTGTTTCTTTATACTGTATGAATCACGAAGCTCATGCCCTTCATAGCTTATTTATGACTTATACTAGAGCCGACATTCATATTATTATGAACCTACCTAACACCAACCGGTATTATGGGGAGTATATTAACATTTATACTACATTTTTTTACTATTTGCATTACCTAATTTCCACACCTTGTGATGCATTCCCACCTTAGGTTTTGCACCTGGAATGTCAGGGGGATTCACTCACCAGTGAAAAGAAAGCGCATATTGACATATCTTAATAAGCTTAAATCCGATATCACTTATTTACAGGAGACTCATTTAACTCCCACAGAACACGCCAAGCTAAACACACTGCACCACCAGGTACTGGTGTCATCATCATTTGGTTCTAAATCACGTGGAGTGGTAATCCTAATACGCAAGGGTATTCAATTCGATATTCACTCCTCTGATGTGGACCAAGAGGGCCGATACATTCTTATGGATGTCACGCTAGACGGCACTAGATATTGTTTGTGTAATGTCTATGGTCCCAATATATATATGATAAATCTTTTTTCTTAGGATTGATTAACAAATTATATTCTTTTGCAGATTCTAAGATTATATTAGGGGGTGATTTCAATCTGGTCGCTTCCCCAACCTTAGATAGGAAAACTTTCTCTCATTCCTCCCCCAAACAACCAAAAATAGGTTTAAATTATATAGCCAAAGAATTGAATTTATTAGATGTGTGGAGAATGAGACACCCCACTGATCTGGAATACACGTACTACTCAGCCACTCATAACGCCTTTTCTAGGCTTGATTATTTTTACTTATCTAACTCAATATCCCCAATGATTATCGATACATCGATTGAAACTATAGCTATTTCGGATCATGCGCCGGTGTGGGTGGATGTACAGGGGAAATTCCTTTTGGGTTCATACTCCCAATGGCGATTTCCGGCAAAATTAGCCTCATCCCTTAAATTTAAGTCAATGCTAGAGTCTGCTTGGGCCAATTACGAAATGAACAACCAAATACATAAAGATAACCCAGGTTTATATTGGCAAACTGCTAAGGCGGTGATTAGGGGGGAAATTATCTCCTTTATGACAAAATATAAGGCTGAACAGGACGCCACTTATAGATCTGCACAGACGGCCTTAACATCCGCATTTCAAGCTCTAAGAGCTTCATCCTCACCGGTGACTAGAGCCGCATATGGTGAATGCAGGTTACACTTTGATCAAATCCTCACTCAAATGGATGATAAATATGTATACTCAGGTAAATTACATTTCTTTCGATACGGCAACAAACCTAGCCGACTCCTATCAAACATGCTGAGAGGTACCAAGCCACATAATAATATTGCAGCTCTCAAAGATGAAAGCTCTGCCATACAATTCAATGGCAAAGATATCGCGAATATCTTTTTCCGTTACTACCAAAACCTCTATTCCCAAGACCCAATAGATATCACTAAAAAGGAGGCTTTTTGGGAATCACACACCCTGCCACAGATTTCATCTGCACAGGCTGATATATTGATTGGCAAAATTACACATGAAGAGGTAGATCAGGCTGTTAAATCTCTCAAGACGTTCAAGGCCCCAGGCCCAGATGGTCTGAGTGGGGAGTTTTTCAAAATATTACGTCCCCAAATCACAGAGACTTTAACTAATGTATTTAACTCCATAATGGATAGTAAAATAATTCCTCACTATTTTAATTCGGCCATTATAAAAGTTCTGCCGAAGTCAGGCAGAGACCCCCTTTTGCCTTCATCATATAGACCCATTTCTCTACTTAACGTAGACTATAAATTATTGACAAAAATTTTAGCAGAGCGGTTGAAGTTGATTCTCCCGTCTATCATACACCCGGACCAAACCGGGTTTATTTGTGGCAGAAATTCTGTCACAAACATTAGGAAAGTCCTTACGGTGCTGCAGTCTCTGCATATGGGCGAGACGGGTGATCCCAGGTTCTTGTTGTCTTTAGACGCAGAAAAAGCGTTTGATCTGGTAACCTGGGATCACCTGTTTGAATCTCTGCGTCGGTTTGGTATGCCCACCCTTTTTGTTGAGATCATACGATCCTTATATACTTCTCCCCTTTCTCAGATTTTCACTAATAGATATTTATCACCTGTATTCTGTACACAGAGAGGGACGAGACAGGGTTGCCCGCTTTCTCCACTTTTGTTTGCAATTGCGCTAGAACCATTGGCAATAGCAATAAGACAGGAAACGGAGGTAAAGGGTATTACTATCAGAAACCAAACATGTAAATTGTCTTTATTTGCAGACGATATGATGCTTTTTATATCTGACCCCCTACGATCCATCCCTACACTTCTGGATCTAATTACCACATTTGGATCATTTGCAGGTTATCGCATCAATGTGAGTAAATCTGAGTTGCTCCCTATTGATGCAGCTACTTTTTTAGCTACACATCCCCACATAGCCTCTCTTTTCACAATTGCAACACATAAATTAAAATACTTAGGTATATTTATACCAGCTCAATTATCCTCTCTATATGCTTTTAATTTCTCTCCATTGCTAAATAGATTAAACTCCCAACTCCAGAATTGGAAAGATCTTAAACTCTCTCTACTCGGACGAGTAACTGTAATAAAGAGTGTGGTGTTCCCGAAACTAGCCTATCTTTTACAAACTTTACCCATTACTTTAACAAGAGTGGATGTACTGAAGTTTACGCAGATCTTTTTTAAATTCATTTGGCAGTACAAGAAACCCAGAATGCCGCGTTCCCGAGCTTACCTATTGAAAAAAAATGGAGGACTGAGCATCCCAAGCATCTCTGCATTTGCAAAAGCTGCCATATTCCGATATATAACTGATTGGTTATTACATACCGATCACTATACTAATCCTGACTTGGAGGAAGCATTATTTCACCCATATGCCCCAGCAGCCTTGTTACACACCCCTAAAATACACATTCCTAAGATATTTCGTTCTAATATTTTATTCTGGGACACTTACACTACGTGGTTGAAGGTTAATACACATTTGGGGAAAAATCCTTTTTCATCCCCGTACATCCCCTTATGGGGTAATCCCTGTTTTCCCCCTTCACTTGACATTCCTCTTTTTAAAATGTGGAATCAAAAGGGAATCATGTCCATCAAAGATGTATTTGATCCGGGTGGCAATTTGCTCTCCTTTGTACAATTACAGGATAAATATGACATCCCTCGTACACAATTTTTTATGTTTCTACAAGTACGTCATTTCATTCAATCCTTAGATAATCCTTTATGGATCTCAATTAACACAGATACAATGGGTCGCATTCTACTCTTATGTCGCTCAACCAAATTCAGAATAGCTCATTTATATAAATACCTGATTGAAATTCCTATACATGCTTGGGCACCAGTTGCGGAAGCTTGGCACACAGAGATACCCGAATTATGTGACTTGGAGCCATTTGTTGCGAATCTGGATTGTGTTTTACCCTGCCTTAAGTCAGCGAGACTTCAAGAAATTCATCTTAGAATTTTAAATCGTACATATATGTCCCCGGCCCAACGGAGACATTTTGTGCCACTGGAGGAGGGAAATTGTGTGAAATGTGACTGCTCTAATGCCTCTCTCTCGCATAACCTCTGGTACTGCAGAAAGATCCATAGATTTTGGAATAAAATTTTGTGTTATCTAAATAATACGATACATCTTAAACTGTCCAAAAATGCGGCAGCTCTTATTTTCGCAGAATTTTCAATATGGGAGTCTGAGTCCTCCTTGGGCCCATGGAAACCTGCTCTGAGAGTCATGGTTACAGTAGCTAAACAACTTATCCTTAATTACTGGATCTCAAAATCAGCACCTACACTAATGGAATGGAAAACTGCGCTGCTGGAGGTAATTTATGCGGAGAGACGTATGGCTATCTTTAACATCGAAAGAGGGGTACGGATTTTTTCCAAAAAATGGGAACCATACATACAATGTTTACCGGTCCAGATTCAGAATAACATATGGAAAGTCTTTGATCACACGGAATGGTTTATGCTAAGAAATATCACTTAAAATGCCCCTATTTGTGCTATTTATATGTAGCTCTCTGTGAATCCCCCCAGACAAGGTATCTCTCACCTTCTGTCAGTGATTCCCCCTCTATTTCTATTTCACCTTTCTTTCTTCTTCTGTTTCTTTTATCATTTTATTCTAACTCTCCCCCCCTTTTTTCTAATATAATTCTGCATTGATGTAGATTATATTGACGCAACGATTGACTGATATACCGAAGTTGATGTGATAATTGGTTAACTCAGAATTCAATTGCTGCTTACACTGGCTCTATAAGTTGCATAGTTTGAGTGACATTGATTGTATATTTACTTGCATTTCTATACGGTGTACTATATTGATTTTTTTATACAGTATTTGTAATTTTGTAATTTTCTACATTATATTATATTCAAGTACTTTGTTTCTTTGTACTTTGACATAATTTCAATCTATATTTGTACTATTTTCCAAAAAAAGTTTGAAAAGATTAACAGTAGTTTGTATATTGTTTGTTCCAAGAAACAGACTAGTCGTTTATCAGACAATTTTATTTTCTCTAATTCTTGGATTGTGCAATGTATAACTGTTTTATTGCTGTTCAATAAAAAGATATTTAAAAAAAAAAAAAAAATAGGCGAGAGACCACCCTGCAGCACCGCACCGCAAGGGCTTTAGCAGAAAGAACAGGGACAGTAATAAAGCTGACAGTTTAGTGAAGAATAGTTACAGGCAGCGCTAGCACAGTCACATACAATGCAGAGAAATAACAATTCCTGCACTAACAGCGCTGATCACTCAACTACACAGACACAGGGCCTGGTAGGACACAGCGCTGCATACACAGACCTGAGCCACAGCGGAGGAGAGGTATGCGGGGGGACCCAGACCACGATGCTTCCTTCCAGACTTCCAGCAGCGTTCACCATGTGTTGCAGAGAAGATGGCCGCCGAGGAGCAGAGAGAAGCTGGCCTGGGGGAGGAGCGCTGACACAGGACCAGTCAGCACAGTGCAGAGAGGGCTGTGTGCAGCGGGGGAGGCGCCGGCTGTGAGACAGGGAAGGCGCGCTCCCCTGGCATGCATTTAACCCCTGGGACGCCGCAGCGCTACCGCTCTGCTGCGGTCCGCTGTCCCAGGGGGTAGTGGAAGCGCAGGTTGGTCGCCTGGCTCCACGCTGCAGCCAGTCCCCAGGGAGCCCCCTGCCTGGGGACTTAGGACCATGTGATCAGCGGGGACCCACCGCGGGACCCCGCTGCTTACCTCTGTCCCCCTTGAATCCGGCCATGGTCCGGAGCATCTGGGGTCACCGCTAGCTGTGACCCCAGACGCCCACCAGCATCCCCGGATCAGTACCGGCGTTCTGGTACCGGCGGGGTGTAGGGAAGACAGCATGGACGTCAGGACTGACTGTCCATGCTGTTCATCCAGATGTGCAGCCACAGCTGCATGAAGAAAAAGCTTCAGGGGCTCTTCTAGCCCCCACTCCAACAGGTGCACCCGACTCCGGCCGGGCACCAAACTAAACTGAGGTGCCTTGGCCTGGGGGCGGGGTATAGGAGGGGGACCTAGTGCATCCTGGGAGGCTGAAAGCTTAACTCTTTGGTGCCCTGCGACTGACGTCACACCTATACCCCAAGGTATCCTGTGGATACCCTATGGACCCTGAAGTAGAAATGAACGATATATCGTTCAACGATATAGTAATCGTTCATAGATATCGTACCGTCTGTACGCACCTTAAGCCAGTAAAAGGTTCATCGTCTTCGAGTGCTTGCTGTGGGCTAGCGGGTGAGCCGGTTGGCCATAACAAAAGTATTCTTGATATAACTTGTAGATCAGCAAACTTGTAACAGTTGGGCTAACATCAGCCCAGGTATAACCCCTTCCAAGTCACTTACATATGGACACATAGCATAGCTATGCTAAAATACTCTGTGTGGCTGTAAATATTGTACTGTTTCACAACGTCAAATATGGTTTTTGCCACTTGTGAAGAAAGGCCAGGAAATACTCCGGCACACTTCTCTTCCTAAGGAAAGTTGTTGTGAAATGTCGGAAAGATTGATCTATGCACCCAAGAAAAATGTCTCTTTTTGCTTGAGTTGCCTTCAATGTTATTTCCAGTATATACTACTACATTTTATTTGGGATGAACTATTTTATAACTACTGAACACAGATAAATACCTTAATTTGTGCAGCCACCTTGGGTCATCTTACAGAAAGCCATTACTATAAGACACAGTCGAGAGCACCATGAGAGATTATGGCAGAAAAACCGCTTTCAGACAACCTACCATCCGGGCTCTGGAATAATTATTGTGGCCACATAACTGTGCCATATACTGTGTAGTTATAGTAAAATAACATAGCTTACATAAACTGTCCAGTGAATTGCAGAATAAAGCAAACCGGTGCATTGTAAACAAGTACAGGGAGAGCATGTAGAACACAATGCATGACACTGTACCCGTTATATCACAGAGCTCATTGTTGTTCAGGTACAGCTCCGACAGCCGGAAATTATTGCCTAGAAAACGGATCCTTGATATCTGAAAAGCAGAAAACAGAAAGGTAGATGACTTTGCGCCAAAGTGAAACACACAGACAGAACGTTCCTATTATTGGAAAGGTACACACAAATCACACTGGTTGAGAATTTCTCTCTCGCCACTTTATTTCTCCCTAAGCTTTGATAAATCCCACCCACTATTACTGATAGCTCATGAGTTAAGTGTATGAATACATACCTACCAACTTTTAAGAGTAGCCATCAGGAATGTTTTGTGTGCCGGAAAAGGTGGGTGTGGCTTACCATCAAGGGGTGGAGCCTCACTGCAACCCCACTGACGTCACTATGGGGGCGTGCCCAGCACTCTCTGAGATGCTGGTCAGCCCCCAGGATCTCCCTGCACTAGTACGCATGCGCACGGCATCTATGCTGCCGCCTCTTGCCCTCTGCTATGCAGAGCAGCGGTTTGTGCTCCCCCTAACTTCCCCCCCCACCGTGGGACACTGCGGCCCGCGGGTGGGACAATCCCAGAAAAACTGGACTGTCCCGCTGAATGCGAGCCAGTTGGGAGGTATGTGAATATGGTATATGAGGCTTGGTGTTCAAATTCTATAAGACAGATAGAGAGATAGATATGAGAGAGATTAGAGATAGATATGGATAGAGAGAGAGATAGATAGATATGAGATAGATACATAGATGGTACAGACGGTGTAATGGTTAGCATTACTGCCTCACAGCACTGAGGTCGTGAAAAAGACAGACTCTGTCCTAGAGGGGGTCGTGGCTGGGGCACGGGACACACAGGGTACATTGCCTCCAGACGGGGATGCAGCGCGCTCTCGAAGGAGGTGGGGCACACACAGGCACGTGTCACCCTCAGCCTGAGTCCTGCTGCTTCCCGGCCACTATACGTCCTCGCTTAACGACCGATTCGTTTAACCACTGAGTCGTAGGAACAGAACTCGGTCGTTAGGTGAGGAATGTCTGTATATATATATTTCCTGCATTTGTCCCACCAGCCTTTATGTTGAAGTGTTAATTTTCCCTGTGATGCTTTTAATAAACAGTTTTCATTAAAAAAAAAAAAAATTAAATCACTCAACTACTAATATCCACATTTTTTCTTATTTACTGTTTTATTACCTTGTTATGGTTAAGCCATAAATATTTTAACATACGAAATCTTGATAGGTCAGTGACTTCTTTCAGTCCTCTGCAAGAAGATAAAAGATGTTAAGGCTTTAGTTTGTTATACATTATGTTTCCAGAAACTGCCAAATCTTATACATGGTATAATGCAGGTCAGAGGTCTGCTGAGGAACCAGGCCTGGCGACAGGGGGGTACAAGGGGGGCACTTGTAATGAACCCCAAGATTTTTAAAGGCCCGTACCCCCTCAGTTCATGATGTGCCCCACCTTGCCTGTGCCACTGCAGTATTTAGCAGGACATAGGCAGAAAAAGGGAGCCCAGCGATCGGAGCAATAAAGTTTGTTTTATATTGCCATTGCAGTGCATGTGACATCATGACGTTGCGCCTCTGGATCACAGAGCCGCGATGTGTAGGCTAGAGGTGTTGAGCCATGGGGCAGGGGTTGTGGGGAGCTGAAAATGCAGAGACACAGGGCTGGTGAGACAGAGGGGGATGTGCTGGAGATACACAGATGATGGGGCTGTGAAACACAAGGGATGATGCTGAGAGACACAGGATGGGGATGAGGCTGAGAGTCACAGGGAGGGTGAGGCTGATAGACATGGGCGGTGAGGCTAAGGAACACGGGGTGCGGCTGAGGGACACAGAGGATGAGGCTGAGGGACACAATGAGGGTGAGTTGAGAGACACTAGGGGATATGAGGCTGGATACACAGGGATTGTGCTGGGAAGACATGGCAGAGATAGTGCTGGGGAGACACGGTAGGAATGGTGCTGATGAGGCTTGAGAGACACTGGCGAGGATGAGGCTGGAGAGATTGGAATATAAAGTTGAAGACACATAGGGCGGATGTGCCAATGGCCGACCAGCCTGTACCTACCGAGGAGGGATGGGGGAACCCAAAATCATGAGTGCCGGGCCCCAAGATTTCTATTGCTGTCCCTGTGAAGAACCCTGTTCCTTTCAAAATATAAGTCTCAGTCTGTCTCTTCCTGCTGCCTCCATTCCCTTCTTACATTATGTCACTGCCACTGTAAAATGCAGCCCCCATCTCCTGAAATACTTTGTGCTGCTGGGTCCCTGTTCCTTCTACTATATAACTCTCTGTCTGTGGTTTCCTACTACCTTCATTCCGCTCCTCACATCATGTCACTGCCTTTGTCACATGCATATCTCCGAACATTGCAAAATTGGGACCCGAGCCACAGTGCCCTTTCCCATAGTGCCCTTATATCCAGTGCCAGAGCAGGACTACCTGGTGCCCTGTGCAGGCCCCTCCCCCAACACATGATGTCACATGAGGGGACGGGGTCACCAGCAGGAGAAAGTGTAGAGCTGCCCAGACACTCAGTGCGGCTCCACACACTGCAGAGGGGTGTGCCCAGAGTGTCCTTTGGACGCTCCAAGCTCAGTGCTACTGACTGCAGGATGCTGTGCCAGGCACTCTGCTAGCCAAATGCAGGGGCTGTGCGGCAATGACGGTGATGCACAAAGGTATCACTGCTCGCACACCCGTCCCTATGACCCTGCAAATGCCTGTTACTCGGAATTCGTCTAGACACAGTGGGGTAGTTGTATTAACTGTCGATATGGTGAAGAAGTGGTATCAGCGCACGTTATGTGCTCTGATACCGCTTCTCCCCCATGTATTATTGTGGGGCTGGGCGGTAAATGACAGGGGCGCTATGCACCCCTGTCATTATTAGCGCTGCTATCTACAACATAGCAGCGGCGATATGAAGGGCAATGTATGAACAGTATGGAGTTGCACTGACCTTTCTGACAACTGCAGCTATCGATATCGACAGCTGCAACTGTCATTGCCCTATCACCACAGCAGGGACAACACTGTCCATGCTGCGGCGGCTGCCGGCTCCGGGGGCTGCACACTGGATGTGCTGTGTACTCAGGTAGGGATCGCCGGAGGGGGAAGCTTTCACTCCCACACTCCGGTGGGTGAGATGTTCTTACATCTCATCGTTACTGATTCCTGCTTCGTCTAGGTAAAGAGGGGAAGCAGGAAGAGTTACAGCGGGGCGATCTGAGCCGCTATAATACATCTCCCCCAGAATATCATGTAATTAACTTATACACACAGGTGGATGATGATATAATAATTACTGTATAGCAGATATACTTACTTTCTGCCTAGGTACAGCTCAGATACATCAGAGTCCGTCTTGTACGCACATTTCTGTATCTGTTCTTCTATCACCTGTATCAATATATTTATATACTTGTTTATTGCTGTACATACAGACAGTACATAGCCCTTACTTTAGCCTCTTTCTTCTTATTTAATGCTGTTTGGATACATTTTGTTATAAGGAACATGTATGAAACAGTTGTAGCCCCAAAAAAGTACAAAAACATATATAAAATTGTGACCAAAAACGTGTCGTTTTTCTTCTATTTAGTGTCAGATGTACAGTAGCGGTCAGTCTGTGATATACATATAGGAGCCAGCGTGATCTATAAAGTATATTCCACCATCGGCATCAAAGGAAATGACGGCAACAGCAATTTGTAGGCGCATCGGCCACCTGGCTGCTGGGATTTGCTCTATTACCATAACAGTGCTATCATGGTAGCAGCTGCGATAACAATACCGTAGGACCTTGAATCACCCCCTATTTGCATTACATGTAGAACGTTGTATATATATGTGACTTTAGTTGAGTTGTTTGGACTTAAAACATTTTTTTAAATACATTTATTTGTGCTTTTTTATATATATTTTTTGAGAACTGTGATCCCCAGGGTGCAGTCATGTAGTCTACATTCATCATGTCAACAGCGAAGAATTATTGACAATTATGATATCAGCATGGTTAAAATGGCAAAATCATAAAAGGTTGATACCTGGGAAATGTCGACATGGACAGAATGTCGTGTCATTAGGGTTACCGTTAGGGATAGACTCACATTAAAAACACAGTGTCGACATTGTGACCATGTCGACATGATGAATGTCAACATAATATACCAAACCCATCCTCCACGGGGTCACTGCTCCATGGGAGCTATAATGTGACTGCTAGTGCGTCACAGCAATGACTAAGGCTGGGAGAACATGATCAGGCTGCAGTGTCCAGGGAGAAGGAAAACTCTGGAGAAGATAGGGATGGTACATAACATGATGAGGTACAGCAAGCACAGACAACCTGGAAGCGCACATGCACCTATACCAAGAGATGAAGCATAACATGTAAGAAGTCGTGATTTTACGGCAATACTAAGTGGTATGCGGTGGCGTATCTAGGATAGGTGCAGGGGGTGCGTTGCACACGGGCTCCCGAATCAAGGAGGGCCCACACCGCTCACTCTGCACTCACTAATGGTGTCTGATATGTCCATGTGTAATATGTCCATGTGTAGTAAACTCTGGGACTTCTCCCAATGAGGGAGGCGCCGGGCTGGAGAGGCGCTGCCGCCCTTCTCCATTTACCAGCGCCCGGAAGCTCCCTCCCTTTAGCCGGAGGCAGGAATTCGTTACTGAGCCTCGCCTTCCGGCTCCCGCAGTGTGTGTAGGGAGAGAAGTCATAACATCTAGAAGTGCCCCTTTATAAAAAATGGGCGGGAGTGCGCACATTCATAGTTTGCAGGGGGGCGCTGAACGCCCTAGAACCGGGCCTGTAAAGGCACATTTTTATTTGGTCTTCATTTTTTATATGCCTATTGTTTTAAATGAGAACAAATAGAATACAGCAGAAGAATAAGAGGACACGTTCAGTATAAAGTACATCAGTAATGATGACACATGACTTGTGGGAAATACCCGTACACAACAAAGATCAAAGTCAACATAGAATATACGTAAAATAAAAAACATGAAACAGAAGTGACCAACTGCAAATCTCAAACAGGAGACTTGAAAGCCTCTGTCTGAGGGCCTGATTCAGCAAGGAACGCACGGATGCAGACGCACGCACCCGGCAGCTGCGAGAGTATGCCAATGAATGCATACGCACGGCAATCGCAGCACAAAGATGCAGATGCCCAGCACTACATAATGCCGCCCCCTTTACCGTCCGCCGACGTCCGTACTGATGCGCAAGGCTGATAAAACATCGGGAACATCGAGTAACATCGGAGCAGCACGCAGACTAAAGGTCGACCTGACCCTGCCGCAGGAGTTGACAGACTTCCTGCACGCAGAGGGATGCCAGGCTGCATACACGCCCCTGTAACGGGGTGCGAACGCACTGGCACGCCTGAGTTCGGGCGACCAATCCCCGTCTCCACCCACAAACGGCACTTCCTGTCAATCACTTTTCCCTGGGTCTGCGTATTCACTGCACTCGCTTTTGCAGACGCAGTGAGCGGTTCGCGCACGTGCACTGCAACCCAGACACATGCGCAGACTGCAAACATCGGCCGATTGCGTGCGCCTGCATCCGTGCGTTCCTTGCTGATTCAGGCCCTGAGTCACAAGCAGCAGCGCACCCAGCCATATTCCACATGTGGCTATATTGCTAACGAAATGCTAATGTAACAATATGTATGTCTTGATGTGTTCGCATCGTGCCATCCGCTAGTGCGCAGCCACCATTACCAATGTCGCCATTTACACCTACCCTATGCTGGGTGCAAGAGATCCGTCTGACATAGAATACACACGACTCCGGACAGGGCACAACTGTGGCTAAACGCCCACAACAGTTCCGCGGGATGGTGCTCTTACATGTCTCCGTCCCCATTATATGTACGGAGAGAAACAACCGACATCCATTCAACTCGGAATCGGCCGGAGATAGGAACGAACAGGTCAGGATAAGTTCTCATGTTCATCATTTTAACAAACAGTCCAATGTGAAAATCTCGTAGCAGATGATCCCATCATGATCCCAAAATAAAACTTTGGGGATTTATTAAGATCAGTGTGAACAATTTTTTAGATTTTTTTTTTATTTTGAATTATTTTTAAAACTTGGCTTTTTTGAGAATTTGAATTTGTTTAATTTTTCATTTTTATTGAAACATACTGCTGTGTTATATATCATATGAAAGCCCATAAAAAGAGGTTTAAAATTAGACCTTGTCCAACTCTCTAGCTCAATTAGTAGCGTTCCCGCTAGACTGTTTTAGCGGGGCACCGCGCCCTGCCCAATTTCAAAAGGACAGAATGCGCCCTGCCCTTTTGACGGCGTCCCGCTAAAACAACATGGCGGGTGCCGTCCCCACCTGCAGGCCGCAGTGTCCCGCGGTTTGCGGTGAAGCGATCACCGCCAGTAAATAGATGCCAGACCTAGCGTGTACAATAAATTAGGGGAGCTGAAAATGCAAGTTAAAAAAAATGTAATAGCAAATTGTTTGTTAACAAAATTGCATCTTTAAAGGCATATCACTTCAAGCCAGTGTACTCATCAGCCTAAGATATGGGGGTTCTCTTTACAACCATGGCAGCATTTATTCTACCAAACTTAACTGAAATTAGAGATTGTGAGGTGGAATTTTTTTCGAAAATTGTGTTGATTTGATGTGGAATGACCCAGCCATGTTATCTGCGTACTGGATCGCAGACCCGCCCTGAAACCGGTTGCGACAAGCCTGCGTTTTTGCCTCCACTCCCCCTAACTGTCTATTTTCAGACCAATCTCCTGCACCAGTGATAGTGCTGGTGTAAGTATGCACTAATAATGATGACAGCTACTTAAGCAAAAATATTAATAGTGTCACATAGACACTTGTAACTTCACATTTAAAAGTTCTATGCAAGCAAGTGGGTGTAATTACAGTCGACTTGCATCCAACTCTGAATGGGCTGCAGGCTTTGCTAAACATCCGTCTATGAAACTTATAGCCATAAATACACATTTCCATCTGTTTATGGATGTTAATAATAATAAAACTTTATTAGTGTAATGCTGCATACACATACACACGGTACAACTTTCATATGGACGATATGAATGATAACGATATCGTTCATCGTTAAATCCTTCATATCGTTAATTTTTATGCTGCCAAAGATCGACCAACGATGCGCGTTCCCGCATGGACGATAATGATATTGATAATCGTCCATGCATGCAGGCCAACCTGGACATATCTATCAGTGCCTGCATGAGGGAATGGTCGCTGGTCGTGGGTGATATTGTTGATGTGTGGATGAACGATATTCAACCAATACACCGGGAAATTCAAGGGAGATCGTTCAGCTATATCGATCGCTGAACAGAACGTCCTGTGTGTATGCAGCATAAAACTAGTGCTCAGTGCTTTGTGATCTGACTTTTTTTGCAGCAGCAGTTTTATTGTATTTGCATAAATGGGTGTTTTTGATTCTTTTTCATCCAATCAGACGCTGGCTGCATCCGTCATTATCATCATCATCATCAGTGCAGAGCTTACACCAGGATTTAGCATCCGCATATCAGGCAAACGTGATTGCATCTGTTTGTTGGACATTTCTGTCACAATTTGCAATGACACATTAACATTGCTCCTTTACTGTACTTTGGCCGCGTCTACACTCCCATTCCAGCTCCCACACAGGCCTCCCTGCCCCAACCCGCTAGTGGCGCACATTATACCTTAATAAAGGCTGACACTACCCCTAAATCTAACCCCTAACGCTACTTCTAAACCTGGCTCTAACGCAGGGGAGTAGCGAGGGCGGTTCCAGTGGAGCATGAGCTCCGGGCGCCAAAATGGACAGAGGCATCCAGGGTTCCGGAATTCAGGGGGTGCTGCACAGTATAACGGCCGCCTGTTAGTTTTATATCGGTTTGTTTGCTCTATAGCCTAAATAAGTCACGGATCAGAGATCCGTTTCTACATTTCATGCTCCTCAAGCTGCCCAGATTGTCTCCCCTCCAGCCCTCCCTCCTCTGTGATCATCTTCTGTCACCTCCACTTTCCTGTCAGATTGATTATATTTCTCACTTCTTTAATTCCCTCCCCTCTCTACCCTGTGATTGTGTTTTCCCCTCCCTACTCCTTTCTTATTGGCTTCTGTCACCACCCTCTCTCTGATCGACTCTTTGCCCCTCCTCTCTCCTTTCTTATAGGCTTCTGTCAACACCCCTCTCCGCTCCTTTTCTTATTGGCTTCTGTCACTTCCCCTTCCCTGTCAGATTGATTACATTCACTTCTCACCTCTTTAATTCCCTCCCCTCTCTACCATGGGATCAGCTCTTTGCCCCTCCCCTTTCTTATTGGCTTCTGTCACCACCCCTCTCCGGTCCTTTTCCTATTGGCTTCTATCACCACCCCTCTCTGATCGACTCCTTGCCCCATCTCTCTCCTTTCTTATTGGCTTCTGTCACCACCCCTCTCCGATCCTTTTCTTATTGGCTTCTGTCACTGGCCCTCTCTGCCTCTCTGATTGGCTTTGCCCATCCCCTCCTTTCTTATTGGCTTCCTTCTCTGATCGACGCTTTGCCCCTCCCCTCTCCTTTTTTATTTGCTTATGTCACCACCCCTCTCTGATCGACTCTTTGTCCCTAATCTCTCCTTTCTTATTGGCTTCTGTCACCACCCCTCTCTGCTCCTTTTCTTATTGGCTTCTGTCACTGGCCCTCTCTGATTAACACTTTCCTCTCTGAACCCCTCCCTCCTTCTCTCCTCATTCAGCCATTGTGCTTCAATGGACTTAAAAGTGACACATCTGAGGTACAATCCTAAACTTAAATTTTAAGGTGTGAGTTTATAAAAAAGTCACCGCTTTGCTATTTAAAGTAAGGAGGGTGATACTGCAACTGTTTGCTGTTTTGTTTTTCTCTTCATTTCAGTATACCCCCGCAGGCTGGCCATACCCCACTGGCACAGTTCAGTAAAGGGAAGGGGGCGCCATGACGTGCACTTTCTCCGGGCGCCATGGTTCCACGCTACTCCTCTGCTCTAATGTTACCCCAAACTTTAATCCTTAACCCTAATGTGACCTCTATCCCCTAAACCTAACCAAAAACCTCTAACGCTAAAGTCGACATTTTAACCATGTGAACATCATAACTATCGACATTGACACTAGGTACACACGGTATGATGTGTACCCACCGATGTGACCGACGATCCGAGAGTAGACATATCGGGCGGTCCCAACAAATGGGGTGATCCGATGCCCGACCGCCCGATATGCCACCCCCAGATAGCGCTGCCTGGTATCGTCAGTCAATTCGTCAGATCTTTTGAGCATGCAGAAAGATCAGGCGAAGCGACGGACGACCCCACGGGAGTGTGCAATGCATGATATCGTGCATACACACGGAACGATATTGCTGAATTATCGTTCCAATCCGTCGGATCGTGTGCAATATCGTTCCGTGTGTAGGGGCCTTAAGAATGACAAAATACTGTAGTGACCTTCGACTATATGACTGTACTCTATACAAAATATATATAATGGTTATAGATAGGTTGTTGCCCAGTGTTATCCCCCATTATGTATCATCCTGTGATATTACTTTACCCAACACATGATTCATGTATCAAGCCTGTGCGGGGAATTAAATTGTCGGGGTAAGGGTGCAAATTGCGGTTGCTGCTGCGTTTAAACGCCATCAATGGCAGTCCATCTCACACCCTCCGCCAGGCCAAGCGAATGCCTGATTCCCGCAAAAGTGTTTGCTAACTTATGGGGTAGTGAACACTTTTGTGCAAGATCCCGCTGCCGTAAAGCGCAGCAGCTGCCGCACAGATTCGGTCGGGCAAATGGATTCGCCCTTGAGTCCCCACCTTATAGAGATAAATGGAGAGTGACAAAGAACCAACCAATCAGCACAACTGTCATTTATCAAACAAAGCCCGTAACATGACAATGAGGAGCTGATTGGCTGGTACTTTATCTCTCTCTAAGGCTTAGTACATCTCCCCCTCAGGCAGATGCTAAATATCATACAGTCACTACAGAGGTAGAACTCACCTCGGCCGCCATCTTGGCTTCCTGTGTTGCTAGGAGACGGCGGGAGCGCGCAGCCTGTTTAATTAGCTGTAGTCTCTTGGTAACGGCATTGGGACGGGGCGAAGCCGGAAGTGCGTCATACGCAGGGAAGGGCAGTTGCTGCGTTTGTAGTGAAGCTCAAGTGAGGGCGGAAGTGTTTGTGGTTTCGATGATGATGGCGGCCGCTGATGCCTCAGAGGTGCTGGGAGAGAGAGAGCAGGTAATTACGCCTGTGGCACAGCACTAGTGCCTGCCATAGTGAGCTGGGACTTGTGGTACGCACCAGAGCTTGCCATGGCGAGCTGGGACTTGTGGTGCTGCACCAGAGCCTGCTGTGGAGATCTGGCGCTTGTGGTACCACAGCAGAGCTTATCATTGCATGCTGGGCTTTGTGGTGCTACATCAGATCTTGTCATGGCATGCTGACACTTGTAGTACCCCATCAGAGCCTGCCAAGGTGAGCTACGACTTCTGGTTTCATACCAGAGCTTGTCATGGTGTGCTGATACTCGTGCAGGGGCGTATCTATAATGTGTGCAGGTTGTGTGGGGAACACGGGCCCCTGCACCCATAATATTACTTACCTCCGGAGTCACACGTCGGCGCTGGCGTCCGGTGCTGTAAAACGCCCGGCCATTTTCCCGGTGACCTGTGCATACACTATAGACTCTGGGCACACTTTAGTGCCCAGAGTCTATAACTCCGGCGCTGGCCGCGCACAGCTTAGTGCGCCGCCGGGCGGAGAGGAGGGAGCCCATGTCGGAGACTGCACACGGGCCCCCTCCTCTCTAGAAACGTCCCTGTACTCATGATACTAGAGCAGAGTTTGTCATTGTTTGCTGGTACTTGTAGTACTACATAGTTAGCTGGTGGTACCACAACAGAATTTGTCATCTTTTTTTTCCACCCAGCCAGAATACACCGCAGTATTTTTAAATGGCCAATTAAGCTGTGCTGGTTTATTTCTTTATATGTTTGCTGTACTCTGTGCATATTTATATCTAATACTAATCTTTTGTTTCTGTCTTGCCTAATGCATGGCCCGATTCCTCGTTCTGCCGACGCCAAGCTGATTGGCGAGCAAAATGGCAAATCGCGGACATCGATGATCGTGGAAATTCAACATGTGAAAAAATTCCACGACTTGCCGATTCCGACCATTTTCAGGTCGGGACTGGGGAATCAATATTGTCCAACGTGTTGACTCTCTCCAATTCTCAGACGTCGGCAGAACGGGGAATTGGAGCAATCCATCTCAGATGTCTGGGGCCCATAAATCTGTCATGTGTTGCCCCAATTCCCTGTTTTGTCAGGGAATCGGGGAAATATAAGAGTGTTGGAAATCCTCAATTCACCGAACCCGACTAAATAATGATCGGGATCGGCAAGTCAGAGATTTTCATAATGCTGTTCTTCCCCGTTTCACCAACGGAACATCGATGGCATTGGAACCGGGAATCTGGGCTGTAGATGTATGCCTCTTATATGTTTTGGAAGGGACTCACTTGATTGTAGCAAAGAGATAAATATATTATATGTCCATGTTAAGTGTACACAGACACTGGGGTATATTTACTAAGCCTAGGATGGAGATAAAGTACCAGTCAATCAGCTCCTAACTGCCATGTCACAGGCTGTATTTGAAAAATTGCAGTTAGGAGCCGATTGGCCGGAACTTTATCTTTGTTCACTTTATCTCCATCCATGGAGATAGAATCAGATCAAGATGAATATGGCTTTTGGCCGACAACGCAAAGTTGCTCTTTCAGGTTATCCAATGGTTCCCTGACCACATTGTAGCTATAAACGGACATTAATTTTCACAGCTTGTTTGTGAAGTGCGGAACTTCTCCTACAATGAAGCTGCTGGCTTATTTTATTTTTTTTTGCTCTTATTTGACCATTATGGCTGCAAAGCTATTTGCAGGGGAGAGCTGTTTGGCCTGCAGTGTAAAGCCGGGTACACACTAGACGACATGTCGTCCGATCCGGCGGAATGGGGAATCGCGATAGACCGAGCATAAGGTTCCTTGATATCCTGACTGTGATATTCTATTATAGCAAGGTGTGATTTGCTTGAGTAATAACACAGGGGCGCATTGCTTAGCAATATATATGGCTGCCTCACAACGCTGATGTCATGGGTTAGCGTCGTGTTTGTGTGGATTTGCTCTGATCTCCTCCCACAGCTCCAGTGGTTTCGTCAGTATCTTGTTCATGTATCATTTGTAGGTGTCCTCTGATGAAGAGTCGCCCTCCACATCCGCAGAAGATCTGGCAGCGCAGAAACGAGAAGAACGATTAAGGAAGTTTAGAGAACTTCACTTAAAAAGGGTAAGAGAACCCCATAGATTGCCGTAAAGCACAAGGTCGTTGTATGATATGTCGACATTGTAGCATGTCAATTGTCAAAATGTTGACATAGCATGCTTCACTATTTCATCCTAACCCTAAAGCTAGCACTAAACTGCGGTGTCAAATTTTGATTGTTGACGTGCACCATGTTGACATTTCTGTATGTCGACACGGTACATGTTGACATTCTGACCGGTTTCCCAGCACAGTGACACTTGTATTGTTCCAGTGATCTGATAACAGAAGAGGGCAGAGGGCGATACTGTAACAGATATCGGATAAGTGGGGGAGAGCTATATGAAACACTGGTGATTGGTTAATAAAGAGTGGAGGTTGACAACATTTGGATAACCCCTTTTAACTAAATAAAAAATATTCCGGTTGTTTGTCACAAGGATAACGCAGGGAACAGTCATGTATCTGCTTGGCAGGATAGATGTACTTCCTATAATTGAGGGCAAACATCACTCAGTCTTATTTAGGGTATCCGGTCTAAAGATCTACAGTAAAAATGTCTTGATAGACACCAGATGTTAGACGGTCAAAAGGTCGACATGTAAGAAGGTCGACAGATACAAATGGTCAACAGGGTCAAAAGGTTGACATGAAAATAGTCGACACTTGATTTTTAAAAAATTATTATTATTTTGTTGGTTAGGCACTTACCGGAAGGTTAGGGTTAGGCCCTTACCCCAACGGTTAGGCATTTACCCCAACAGTTAGGGTTAGGCATTTACCCCAACAGTTAGGGTTAGGCACTTACCGGGAGTTTAGGGTTAGGCATTTACCCCAACGGTTAGGGTTAGGCACCAGGAGGGAGGGTTAGGCACTAGAAGGGACGGTAAGGGTCAGGCACCTACCCCCATGGTTAGGGTTAGGCACTAAGGGGAGGGTTAGGGTGAAGATTAGGGTTAGAGAAAAAAGTGTTGACCATATGTATGTCAACCTTTTGACCCTGTCGACCATTTGTACCTGCCAACCTTCTTACATATCGACCTTTAGTGTGTTGACCTTTTGTCCGTCGACCTATTGCCTGTCTAACATCTGTTGTCTATCTAGACATTGTCTATCTTTTTACTGTAGATCTTTCAATCCATAACCTTATTTAGTTAGCAGTGCTGGGAGAACTAATGCAAACCGTAACAGCGGCTCCTGTTGTGCAGAACGAAGCGTCCAATTTAAACCGCAGGGAGCTCTTGGAGGAAGAAAAGCGGCAGAAGTTACCGAGTAATTGGGAGGCGCGGAAAGCTCGGGCGGAATGGGAGCTAAAGGAGAACGAAAAGAAAAAAGTGAGTTCATGGAAAAATTTGGAAATCCTTTCCCATTGTTCCTTCACAAAAAACAAAAACTTTTATGATCGTTTAACTTTAAAGTGTCCATTTAAATACGGCCGCTCAGCCGGCATTTATATACATAGGCTGTCCTGAGACCTGATTTGCTTCTGTTCATGTGATGTCTTTAAAAAGGTTATATTTCCGGTTATCCTCCAATCTCTGGGGTTGGGGAGGCGTTTAAGTCGCCTGCTGCTCTTAAATGCGGCTAAACCCGAGAAACGAAAGCACTTATTGTATTGTATGAGGTGTCCTGTCCCTACACATGATTAGTGGGTGGTTTGATTTAGTTTTGCAATCTTGGTCTCAGATGGCTGGCAGCTATGATGATGGTAATGTTCCATATACATCATGTGTTTTTTAAAATCGTGAGTTGTAACCCAGCCCAAAAAGTGCTAATCTGTCTGCTGCCTGACTCCAGGGGGGAAGTTTGCCCATGGCTTTGGGAGCCAATCATGGCCTGACCTCATATTTAAACAATCTCCATATTCTTTGGCCGGCTGTGTGTTTCATATTAGCACCTGTTGCTTATTATATGCTTACATGGGAGAGGCTGAGATACCCTGCATGACTATCTAGATTAGATTAAAGGTGGGCAAGTAGCGCCCACCCCCCAGCTGTTGTAGAACTATACATCCCAGCATGCCCTGCCACAGTTTTGCTATTTGGCCATGCTAAAAATTGTTGCAAGGCATGCTGGAATTTGTAGTTCAACCGCTGGAGCACCGCTTATTGCCCAGTGTAGATGACAAGTCTGTAGGGCTCCCCCGCCAACCGCAGCATTGATGACCCGCTAGGTTGTTGTTGACCCCAATGTTCAGTCTGTGCAGCTAACACTCACTGCCGTACTAATGAGCTGACGCCACTCTATGTAATCTGTGCTAGGAATGTGAGGCTAATGGGGTGGATTATCACAGAGCAAAGGTACTGGAGATCAGTGCGGAGGATGCAGAGAGATGGGAGAGGAAGAAGAAGAGAAAGAACCCAGATAATGGCTTCTCAGGTATGTTATCACCACCACCTATCTCCTGACTGTTCCTGATGTGTTGTCCGTACTCCTTTCTGGACTTGAGAAGGAGATGAGTTTTGAGTCGTTAGGACGTATGCATTATCTGATAAAGGGGCCGGGTATAGTACTATATCCTATTGTACTCTGGAGTCAGCGTAGCCGCCTGCGCTCAGTGACATCACACAACCCTGAGCGCTGCAGGATCTCTGCTTTTGCAAAAAGATAATCCTGTTTGAGCAGGAAACCTCTATGTAGGTGTCGCTTAATGACCGGGATAACGGCTTCAGAACATATTGCACAACAAAAGTTGCTGCCTAAAAAGGTTGGAAACAAAATAACTCAGATTAACAGGGAAAAAGGGCCCGAAATATCGAATCTGGGGGACCGATTCAGCACGGATCGCAATTGCGAAGCGCACGCAGACAGCCGATTGTTGCGTGATGTACATGCATCGCCGTGCGTGAAGGCACCACTGCGATCATGCAGACCACAGAGACCCGTCGCAGAGTGATTGACAGCAAAAGAGCGTATAGTGGTGGTCAGCGAAACGCAGACGTGCTATTGGGTTTGAACACCATTTCTTGGGCGTGCATAAATTAGCCACAGCTATTTCCTACGCAGCCTGAGTACTCTCTGCGTGCGAGGAGGCTAGCAAGTACTGAGTAAGGTCAGGGCTGCTGTCATTGTGCGTGAGGCTCCGATGTTACTCGATGGTACTGATACACAGGCAGAGCTGAAAGGGCCACCGGAGGACGAGCATGAGATGGGAACGATAGCCGGTGCCATCTAGTACAGTGATTTGTAAGCAGAGTGGAGGACAGGTGCACAGATCACCGCTGAGCCAGTCCTGTTACACAGGTAAGGACCCTTCAGCAATGCAAGCTTTGGCATATTTATGTAAACTGAAATGTATTGTGCGGTTTTCTCAGTGTACTTTTATTTTGACGCAAGTTGTTAGCACATATCTGTAATATTACGTGTTATCTTGTTACAAAATATGTTTGTTTATTTTACTTTAAATGTATACCTGAATTTTCTTGGCCATAGTATCTTTGCTTGGAATATAGGTGTATTTTATGTAGTATGTATAAAACTAAAAACACTAGAGAATGTGTCACTATTAAATGTCATACATATATGTACCAATAAGGTAGAATTAGGGACTTTTTAAAGAAAAAAATCACAGATGTATTTGAGCCATTGGAATCTGTAGAATGTCGGTGTAATCGGTGTTAAAGTAGCAGCGAGCCACTTCCTTATTCCCCTGTGACTAATAAGAACATTATGTGGCTTACACCATTATTTGTACATAGAAAGCAGAGCTGCGTCCCCTTATACTAACACATGAAGATGTTCAGCTTCATTAACAACGTTTGCAGGTTTCTGAAGTCTACAAGTTTTCCAGAGTGCCCTTAACCCCTCTGGGACTTGTAGTTCCACAATATCCATGGAATTCCCATTTATTGTCCCATCTCCCGAACCTAGAATAGTAGAAATAGGAGCATGTTTATAAAGCTATACATACACCTCTCATGATTCGTGCCATCATTTACCATTTTTGCCATGTACGTCCTAATATCGGTTCATTTCTATCCTTTACAGACTATGCAGCCGCCCAGCTGCGCCAGTACCAGCGACTGACTAAGCAGATCAAACCAGACATGGAGGTCTATGAGAAGGAGCGAGAGAAATGGTAAGAGACGTCACTGTCCCTCTCCCTCCCTCCGTTACTTTTATAGACTCATGCCCTCAGTGATATCAGAATACGGGTCTTTCCCCCATGCTCTTGTGTTATAAGAGAATTCTTGCACATAATGAGGCCAGAACATGCTACAATGTAGAATTTAGAATGTAAGCTCCTCAGAGCAGGGCCCTCTACCCTCTTGTGCTTCTCCTAACTCTACCTTCACCTACTTCTTACTCTCTACTAGGGCACCTAACCCTTGGTTGCTTTGCATTGTTGCTTATCTGGGTGTTATGGTCGCGAATGTAGCAATGTATATTATCCATGCCCTGTAATGTATTGTTCTGCAAGTCACTGTAAATTAACCTATTTGTTTATGTACTATGTAAGGCGCTGCGGAACACTTGTGGCGCCATATAAATAAACGATAATAATGTTCACTACCAGTAACTGATCAGAAATTGGCAGTGTTTACAGGCATGAAAAGGCCGCTGACCCCCATCTTCATTGGTCGTGTAGGTCAGGAATATCTGTCAGTGTGCTCGGATGATCACTGCAGATGACAGTGTACTGGGTCATCATCCGTCAACCTGTAGGGGTATGTTTACTAGAGGTCTTTCTCATAGCAACCAATCAGATTCAAGCTATTATCTTGTAGAACAGTGGTCGCCAACCTTAGGTGTGAGCTACTTTAGAGAAATGAAACCTCCTGAAGAGCTACTAAAATTGTAGAAAAAAAAATCTGGTTAATAACCGAACAATTGAAAGTCACTTAATGAAATAGAAAATAACAATGTATTTAATTATTACAGTGATATTGTTGTAGTTTGTAAATAAAATTTAAGCACAGGCACATTTCACTGTTAATTACCGGCTCCAAGGAGGTACGTGCAGTAGAGGAGCAAAATATATAAACAGGGCTGCTGTGTGATTTTTCCGGCAGGGCTGGGCGGGAGTCACTTGCTCCGCCGTAGCGTAGACACCGTGGGAAGCACGTCAGGCGATTGCTGTAGAGGCTGCGGCAATCACCTGACGTGCTTCCCTGTGGCTCCACCCACGGCGTCGATGCCACGGGGTAGCACACATCAGAGGTCACTTCCTCCTAGTTGACTCGGCAGTACTGCAGCTAGGTGAGCTACTAAAATGAAGACTGCGAGGTACCGGTTGGAGACCACTGTTTTAGAAGGTGCTAGTTAAATGTTAAGTAGAACCTGATTGCTTGCTATGGGCAACATCTCCACTTTTAAAAACTCACTTTAATAAATATACCTCTAAGTGTCCTTTTGTACAAACAGATCTGGCAGAATGCAACCATGACCGTGATCTTGCCATTTAGTTTCCCCCGTGCTTCATGCATCTTAGCAACATCTTCAAAGAAGATTATCCATTCATCTTATTTACTTGCAGATAAATAGCCCAGGCGCTGGAGAGTTGAGAGGGGAAAAAAAAACTTTTTCAGATTCAATGCGGTTGTGTGAGGTAGTCACTCCCACTAGTCACAAGTCACTCCCACTAGTCACAAGTCACTCCCACTAGTCACAAGTCACTCCCACTAGTCACAAGTCACTCCCACTAGTCACAAGTCACTCCCACTAGTCACAAGTCACTCCCACTAGTCACAAGTCACTCCCACTAGTCACAAGTCACTCCCACTAGTCACAAGTCACTCCCACTAGTCACAAGTCACTCCCACTAGTCACAAGTCACTCCCACTAGTCACAAGTCACTCTCACTAGTCACTCCCACTAGTCACTAGTTACTCTCACTAGTTACTCTCACTAGTCACTCCCACTAGTCACTAGTCACTCCCACTAGTCACTAGTCACTCCCACTAGTCACTAGTCACTCCCACTAGTCACTCCCACTAGTCACTAGTCACTCTCACTAGTCACTCTCACTAGTCACTAGTCACTCCCACTAGTCACTAGTCACTCCCACTAGTCACTAGTCACTCCCACTAGTCACTAGTCACTCCCACTAGTCACTAGTCACTCCCACTAGTCACAAGTCACTCCCACTAGTCACTAGTCACTCCCACTAGTCACAAGTCACTCCCACTAGTCACAAGTCACTCCCACTAGTCACAAGTCACTCCCACTAGTCACAAGTCACTCCCACTAGTCACTCGTCACTCCCACTAGTCACTCGTCACTAGTCACAAGTCACTCTCACTAGTCACAAGTCACTCTCTAACCAGAAACGAAGAATACAGCAACCGCATATTCTGAAAAGTTATTAAAATCACTCAAACCTGTTCCAATTTAGGTAGAATAATATTAGAAATATTTAATAAAAAATAATGATGGCATTCTTGGCCTCTATGGAATATATAACCGCTCTTCTCAATGATTCTGTATTAAAATTTCACACAATTTGGACCCCTGGTATTCCATGTTTCACAGACTGCTACCTGAATTAGAGTAATGATGGTCTTCACAGGGTTGTGTAGTATATTGTTCATTGCCTTTCTCCCAAACCCCCCAATTCTTTTTTTTTTCTTGTGTTTTTTTTTTTTCTTCCCCCAACTATGATTTTTATTTGATTTCTCAGTTATGTCAGTTGTGACAATATAGATTTAAAATGTAAATCTAATAAGTTGCGTAATAATATTGATGTACTTGTTTATCAGAATTTTTTTTTTCTTTTTGGCTATGGTACTGTTGAATTTTTTATTTATTATGATAAATAAAGAGATTGAAAAAAATAAATAAAATGATGGTAAATTAAAAACATATAAACAATGTATCAAATACATATAGCAATATCTCGTATCAGCCGTGTAATAATAAAACCGTATTCAACTGAATAGTCCCAGTCAATAAAGTGATATTATATATTTAAAAGTCCCGGAATAAAGTTACTCGAATATTTAATAGTGAATGATGAGTCTTACAAGGAAGCGTCTTGGCGCTTTGTATATAGCAATGAGTAGTAGCATGTAATTGCCCGATCGCAGTTGCTGGTACGCACGCAATCGGCCGATTGTTGCGTACTGCGTATGCATCGCAGCGCGCGAACCGACCACTGCAATCGCAGTGACTACGCAGACCCATCGCAGAGTGAATGACGGGAAATGCTGTTTGTGGGTGGTGATGGGGGGGGCCGCGAAACACAGGCGTGCCAGTGCGTTTGGATCCATAGTGATGCCATACGCAACTTGAGCTCCCATAGCGTGCGATGAAGTTTAGCAATTTCTGAGTAAGGTCAGAGCTTGTGTGTGTGGCTGCGATGGTACTCCATTGTGCCGATTTGTTTCGCAGTCTTGCTAAACATTACTGATGCGTGTAAGGTAAAGTGGGCGTCCTCATGTAGTGCTGCTACGGCATATCGATCACAATGGATTTGCATACTATCGCAGTTGAACTGCTTGCGTAATCGCAGCTGCGATCGCAATAGCGATCCGTAGTGAATCAGGCCTTTTGTTGGCTATTAATTAATTAAAAAGTTGTTAGTTGGGAAGTTTGCGACACATTCATAAAAATATAATAAAACGTGTTCTAATTTTATCATCCATCCATACAATGGCCCAAGCCATGTCCTGTTACCAGTGCGACCACCACACTCAAACCACAAAAGGGATAGATTTAGAAGCATCTTTGCAAGTCTACCCCACTTATGGTTCACCTAACGGGGGTCCGTCTTAGTCTACATGGCGAATGGCGGTGGCAGCTTTGTAGCCCAAGCGGCAGTTTAACTTTAAATGAAATTGTGCTGAGATCATATAAGTCCATATTTGCTTTGGATAATTAGGGTACTACCATGTCTGAGCGCTGCATGGTTTACATAATAACGTTGCCAGCTGCTGGCTGCCTCACCAGGTAACATCTAACCAGCCTCAAAGGGAAGCAACACACGGAGGGAACTGGCTTCTATTTTCTGTATCTAATACAGATTGATTTGTACAGTGCTAACATTCTAGTAAAAATAATTGTCATTACTCTTTATTAAGTGCCAGTAATGATTTTTTGTTTTGTATTTTTTTTTTTTTTCTTCCTTAATTCTAGTGGGGAAAACTTCTACCCTACTCTAAACAGCCTTTACCATGGGACACACGTCCCATCCAAAGATGGCATAGACAGGATGGTCACCGATCTAGAAAAACAGTAAGCGCTAACATTTTTTATTTTTTTATTTTGTATGTTTCCATGACCTGTACATTTTCTATACATACTCTTGGATTTACATATATTTTCCTCCTTTTTCTGTACTCTGACTTTTAAAGTGCAACATTATGTAGGAAAGCCATATGTAAACTGCTTTGCTACTATCAGTATAGGAATTTAAAGTCTTACTTCTATTATGGGCCGTTAGAGTACTGGCGGTTCTTTGCCGTCAGCATCTACTGCGCAGTTACCACCCGCTTAGAGACAGATCATCATGGCAGCTCCTAGTATGTAAAATATTTGGGGGTAAATTCACTCAAAAATTATTTAGCTTTTTCTATATTCTGACTTAGTGGAATAATATTTGAAATGGGACTTCTGCCTGAAATTACCTGTTGAAAGCTACAAAAAGGCACTTGCTACCATTTTACAGAGAAGTTGCAAACTTTTTTTTTAGACTTTCTTGGGAGGTTGGTTGAGGTGTCAGAATTCACAAGAAAGGGCCAAGTCAATGGTTGTGGGCAGTGAAAGCTAGCACTCTCTTTCCACAGCGCCCTCTACTGTCTATGTCCAACACTGCCTATCCCCTATATTTGTAAGTTGTAGAGCAGTGGTATCAAACTTGGGCCCTCAAGCTGCAGTGGAACTAAACATCCCAGCATGCAGTGCCACAGTTTTGCTATTAGGACATGCTAAAAGTGTGGCAGGGCATGGTGGGATATGTAGTCCCACAAAAGCTGCAGGGCCCGAGTTTGACACCACTGTTGTAGAGTGTGCAAACCAGATCTAGTAGCAACTTTAATAGCGGTTACTATTCGATTCATGTTGGTATAAGTAATGCCTGATATAGGATGGCTGGAAGATACAGGGAAGGAAAAGTAGAAGTCTTACTGGAACATCTCTTAGACTTGTGCTGATCTTGTGGAAGCCCTCCAGCGGTTGGTAAATTAGGTTTCCTGTATGAGTTTAGAGTAGACTCTTGATCCTCTTCCCCAACCACTCACCCTCTTACTGGGGGGAGCTTAATTGTAAGTTATATGGGCATGAAAACCTGGCTCGTTTTCTTCTCGCACCCGATAGTGGATCGAGCAAGGTTTTCCCTCCCGTAAGTACCCACCATATGCGCAACGCACCGCAGATCCTCGCGCTTAACTGAAATCGCCCCATTATTTGATAAAAGTTGGGTTTGGCAAGATTTTAGGCTGCGTCATAACTTTCTTCACCTGCCCGTTTGTGTTGCAGGATCGAGAAGCGAGAGAAGTACAGCCGCCGCCGCGCCTACAACGACGATGCCGACATTGACTACATCAACGAGAGGAACGCCAACTTCAACAAAAAGGCGGAAAGGTTTTACGGGAAATACACGGCGGAGATCAAACAGAACCTGGAGAGAGGCACGGCCGTCTGAGTGCCTCTTACAGGGAATTACAGCGCTGTTATCCTCCCAATGCCGTCATTTTATGTGTTTCTTACAGCTTTGTACATAACGTTACACATTGTCTACAATAAATGTTATTCCTTTTAGTGGAGGAGTAAACTGTATTTTGGCTTAAAAACTAATGAACTACAAAACCCAGCATTTTTACTACTCAAAAGCTATGCGGTCCTATTGGGACATGTGGTTTAAGTTTCATAAGAAAGCTGGGGATACTTATGTGTTTCCCAACATGTAAGTGTCAGCGGCTCATGAATATTAGCCGAGGGCTCATGAATATTAGCCGGGGTATTCATCTTGAGGATCTTATTCCTATAATAAATATTACTTTAAAATATAACTACACTGTGTGTGGGTGATGGGTTCATTCTAAGTGTTATGCCCTAAACATTATGCAGGTACAAACACAAGTTCCTGCGGGCTCACAGTGAGTAATTGTGTTAGTACAGAGATTATGGTAGTTATTTTACCTGTAGGGTCTCTCAAGACCCTGGATCGGATTATATGGACACCGAATCAGTTCTGTTATAGCGGGTATATCTAGTGTTTGGGAACGTCACCACCCACAGCCTATACGAGCGTGCAGTTTGATGGCCGCGATGGTCGTGACCATCGCGGCCATCGAAACTGCGAGCCGGAGCCTGCGGTGGAGGTTTTCAACCGCAAGACCCGGAGTGATTTTGGCTCTATCAGAGCCAAAATCACTCCCACTGACATCACTAGCGATGTCAGTGGGCCGGCTTCTGACGGTAGGCGTTCCCTTGGGAACGCCCCCGTCAGGGAGGCACGCCCACCAAAGGGGGCGTGCTGTCAATCAACATCGACAGCACGCCCCCTTTGATCAGACACAACGAGCGAAGGACTTTCCTTTGCTCGTCGCGTCTGGCGCATGCGCACGACGGAGCTCCCTCCGTCGTGCGCATGCTCAGTGCAGACCATCGACCCACTTGCGAGCGGACAGCCGCTTGCGAGTGGGTCTGAATCAGGGCCTTAGTCCTCTAGATTGCTGTGTTCCTATGTCTGCGTGCAGTACAGAAATACTCTACTGCAGGACATGATCTGACCCACAAACCAAAATATTGCTGGATGCACAATCCGTGCCAACATGAAGTGTCCTCGCACTGTGATCATGTGCATGAGAGCGATTATCTGTGCTGCGCTGCGTAATTGGTGGCGCTATATGACGAAGTGATGATAATAAAATTACTTTCACCAATTATCTCCCAATCGCAGTAAATTAGTTGAGATATATATAAAAAAAAAAGTGCCGTTATTTAACTCGGGACAAGTTGGTGAAATTGGGATAAAGTTGGAAAAGCAGCAGTGTAAAGACCTGCTGCACAGTAGTCGGGTAACCTTGTATGTGTCATCCCTGCAGCATAACAGGAAAGAAGTCATGCATGTTATGGCTTTACATGGCTCATTTGGTAAATCACCTGCTTATGTCATCAGACGCTCAAATACCGCTTGGTGCATCTTTAGACACTGGCATAACTCGCACCATCAAAACTTTCACCAGCCCCATGCTAGGGGCAGATTCCGGCCTCTAATGTGAGTGATTATGTGCCTGAGATTGCAACCACTACAGCGACATTCCTGCAACATTCCCAAAACACGCCCATAAGACGGATCCACGCCCGTGTGTCTGAACAGTCACCGCCCAGGAACACCCAATACGTTTCCAATGTGTTTCACGCGGACTCTGGACGCATGTGCACTAACAGACACGCGCAGAAGAAATATCGCTCATCTGCATCCCGCCCTGTATAGCAGTGGTTCTCAAACTCTGTCCTCAGGACCCCACACAGGTTAAGGTCCCCGTACATCAGAGATGGATTGCAGCAATCGTGCAATTTGCAATCGATTGTGTATAAAAATCTGCAATGTATGGGCTTCACAGATCGCAGATTGCAACCAAAAAGTGATTGGAATTGTTTAATCAGATTGTCCAACATGTTGGATTTCACAGATCGATTGGGGCTGTAGATTGCTAGTGTATGGACATGATCAGCAGATTTGCAGACCGTTTCTAGCAAAATGATGGGCCTTTCAAGATTGCTAGATCTGTGTTTGCTGCAATCGATCTGCAAATCCCTGAAAAAGATCTGTAGTGTATGGGTGCAGATTGCTTGATTGGGAAATCCTAAGATCGGGCAATAAATATTCTAATTGTTCAATTGTGGTTTTCAGATTGCTGATGTATGGGGGCCTTTACATTTTCCAGGTTACCAGCAGGTGCACAGGTGTAGTCATTACTCACTGACAGAGTTTAAAAGATCCACAGGTGGAGCTAATTATTTCACTTGATTCTGTAAGGAGACCTGGAAAACATGCACTGTTTGGGGTCCTGAGGACCGAGTTTGAGAACCTGTGTCTTATAGGACGTAGTGATTATACCATGTTCAGTTTCCTAAGCAGTAAGTGTTAAATGAAACTTTCTATCCACAAGTTATCTAAGGAGCTTCAGTAAATCATGTTTATTGATGAAAAAAAAAATGATTGATGTCTGACTCGTCTATAGGACCCCTTCCCGAAAATGTTCTGCCCCCGAACTTCTCACTTAATATCAAGTATAATCTTTATCTCATCCTTTCACAGCACGGAATAACTCTCTCTGCAGCGGAGGTAACCGCAGGGTATTAGTTTTTGCAGGATTTCGCTACAAATCCAACCTTAGTACATTTCAGTCCTGGCTGAGAGCTACAGTGCATCTGGAAAGTATTCACAGCGCTTCACTTTTTCCACATTTTGTTATGTTACAGCCTTAATCCAAAATGGAATAAATTCATTTTTGTCCTCGAAATTCTACACACAATACCCCATAGTGACAACGTGTAAAAATTTTTTGAGATTTTTGCAAATTTAATTTTAAAAAACAAAACTAAGAAATCACATGTACATAAGTATTCACAGCCTTTGCCATGAAGCTCAAAATTGAGCTCAGGTGCATCCTGTTTCCACTGATCATCCTTGAGATGTTCCTACAGCTTAATTCGAGTCTACCTATGGTAAATTCAGTTGTTTGGACATGATTTTGAAAGGCATACACCTGTCTACACAAGGTCCCACACTTGACAGTGCATGTCAGAGCGCAAACCAAGCATGAAGTCCAAGGAATTGTCTGTAGACCTCCGAGACAGGATTGTCTTGAGGCACAAATCTGGGGAAGGGTACAGAAAAATGCTGCTTTGAAGGTCCCAATGAGCACAGTGGCCTCCATCATCCGTAAATGGAAGAAGTTCGGAACCACCAGGACTCTCCCTAGAGTTATCTGGCCGTCTAAACTGCGCGATTGGGGGAGAAGGGCCCTAGTCAGGGAGGTGACCAAGAACCCGATGGTCACTCTGTCAGAGCTACAGTATTCCTCTGTGAAGAGAGGAGAACCTTCCAGAAGGACAACCATCTCTGCAGCAATCCACCAATCAGGCCTGTATGGTACAGTGGCCAGACGGAAGCCACTCCTTAGCAAAACGCACATGGCAGCCCGCCTGGAGTTTGCCAAAATGCACCTGAAGGACTCTCAGACCATGAGAAACAAAATTCTCTGGTCTGATGAGACAAAGATTGAACTCTTTGGCGTCAATGCCAGGCATTATGTTTGGAGGAAACCAGGCACTTCTCATCACCAGGCCAATACCATCCCTACAGTGAAGCATGGTGGTGGCAGCATCATGCTTTGGGGATTTTTTTTCAGCAGCAGGAACTGGGAGACTAGTCAGGATAGAGGGAAAGATGAATGCAGCAATGTACAGAGACATCCTGGATGAAAACCTGCTCCAGAGCGCTCTTGACCTCAGACTGGGGCGACGGTTCACCTTTCAGCAGGACAACGACCCTAAGCACACAGCCAAGTTATCAAAGGAGTGGCTTCAGGACAACTCTGTGAATGTCCTTGAGTGGCCTAGCCAGAGCCCAGACTTGAATCCGATTGAACATCTCTGGAGAGATCTGAAAATGGCTGTGCACCGACTCTTCCCATCCAACCTGATGGAGCTTGAGAGGTGCTACAAACAGGAATGGGCCAAAGATAGGTGTGCCAAGCTTGTGGCATCGTATTCAAAAAGACTTGAGGCTGTAAACAGTGCATCAACAAAGTATTGAGCAAAGGCTGTGAATACTTATGTACATATGATTTTTTTTTTTTTTTTATTAGTTTTGCAAAAATCTCAAAAACATTTTTTACACGTTGCCATTATGGGGTATTGTGTGTAGAATTTTGAGGACAAAAATGAATTTATTCCATTTTGGGATAAGGCTGTAACGTAACAAACTGTGGAAAAAGTGAAGCGCTGTGAATACTTTCCAGATGCACTGTAGCTCTCAGCCAGGACTGAAATGTACTAAGGTTGGATTTGTGCTTCCAATCACAGGCTCCGAATGTGCAATATGAAACTGGTTCTGCAAAATCTAACGTCTAGCACGGGAGCAAACTGGCGGCCAGGATGCCCTGCGCCCTTGTTGCACCACAAAGGGCGGATGCAGTCTCTCTGGGTGCAGGTACACATTTATGCTGTACGCAAAAGTCTGCAATGTAAAACTGAAATCCGGACGCACATTTTACATCTCTTGCAGTGTAATATGGGTTTGCCTGGATGTTATAATAGCACCTCCATTTGTACATAATTCTTAGGCCTCTGAGTATTTCTCATACCCCCTCCTAGATTTCCTAATTCGTGGCATGTAACTGAGCTGCTCCTGCCCATTGTAGAAAGCTGAAGCAGCCTTTCCAGGTGCTCCTGATCTGCCGTATTACATCACAGCGTTACATGTGCTGCGTGCCGCCTAACCTAGCGTATATTCATCTGTGCAGACACAACCCTTGTCTTGCTGCCGGCTAATATTGCCATCTTGTGGTGGAGGAGATTAGTGTGTGGCTACTGCTGTCGTGTGGTGAGTGCATAGGGTCCCATCGCCGTGATTACCCATCCTATAAGTGAGTGACAGGTAGTCAGCATTTTTGGGGTAGGTATCGGGGGGGGGGGGGGTTTAGAGAAACGCAGGCGTGTCGGAACATTTAAACGTAGTTTCTGGGTGTGCATAAATTGGCCACTAAGTTCTGGCAGCAGAAGAGACCTCTGCGTGTCTGGAAAGTCTGCGACATCTTAGACTTAAGATGGCCACACATCTAAAGATTATCTGTCCAACCAGCCAACTAGTTGATTGGTTGGAATGAAAATCTGGTAAGGTATGAAAGCAAATGACAATCAGCAATTTGCTCCCAAACGCCGGAAAATGGACAAAATCTGTTGTTTGAACAAATTGTTTAGATCAAACATTTAACAAACTTGTCTGACGTCATTTTCATCTGTTTTCTGCCATTTAGGAGCAAATTGCTGATCATCAGTTACTCCCATACGTTACCAGATTTTCATTCCAACCAATCAACTAGTTGGATGTAAGTTGGTCTAGTGTGTGGCCAGCTTTACTCAGAAACCAATCCGTAGTTCTCATTTAATAGAGTGTAGTAGATAAAGGATGGCTAGAATCTCATTGGTTACTAAGGTCAAAACCTCCACTTGTCCTCTTAGAATATTTGATAAATCTCCCACATCTGTACAACAAATCCCACCCTGGCTGCTATGGTCTAAGGGACAGTGTCCTACCGGGGACCCTTGGGGAAGATTGGGTTGGGGTGACTATCTCCCTGACATCTGATTCCTGCAATTCTGCTGGCAGAGGCCCTGAATATAAATGTTTAGCAAATGATGGCTGCTACTGTATATTCATGCATATACTAACATCTCCCAAGTGCCCCAACCATCCAAAATCATGTAGGATGGCACTTGGCCCAGATGCCTAACAGTAGGTTCTAGTCCGGAATTGGTATGAAAGTAGACGCCCGGCATTTCACCCTTGCCGGGATATGACAGTCGGGAAGCCGGCTACCGGTATTTAGGCAGTCGGCTTCCCGATTGCATACCGGTAGTCCAATAGGTCCACCAAGAGCTGCTGTATAGACCGACTGGTGACAGTACCGCAATTTGGGATGCAGGAGGGGTAGTAACCTAAGGTTGCAGGGGGTGCAGGATAATTAATATTTTGAGTGAATTTAGATAAGCATGAGGACAAACGGGTGACAGTAGCATTTCTTTCCCCAGGCTCTGAAATTTCTTGTTACATCTGTGCCTAGAGATCACTATTTGCCTATGATCAGCTAGGAAAGGTTTTATCCAGAGAGTGGCTAGTTTATATGTTATTCACATGATACACGTAGCTCAGCGGTACCAAAGTGGGAGCCACGGGTTGGTGGTCCAGGACTAAATCAAATTACTTATGGTCCAAGTGATAGGCAAAGCCAGTACTGGCAGCTGCCAATCATAAAATATGTGGGCAAACAGAAGCGCGGCCCTGTTCATCACCACCACCACCACATAACTGACCCTAAGGGTGACAGGTAAGTACAATTTACTTCATTTAATAAGTTTTTCTTCTTCAGGGTCCATAGGGGGTCCACAGGGTTGACCTTGGGGTATAGGTTGGGAACCAAATCCGGGCACCACGCAGTTAAAGCTTTCAGCTCCCAGGATGCACTGGGTCCACTCTCCCTATAACCCCGCCCCCAAGCCAGAGGCACCTAAGTTGGTGCCCGCCGGAGTCGGGTCACTGTTAACGCAGAGGGGGGCTGATTAGCAGCCCCTAATTTTTTTAGTTTTTTATTTACTTTTAAACTCTTCAGAGCGGCAGCGTCGGACTGTCCATTGGACGTCCAAGCTGCCGCTCCTCCACCCCGCCGGCGCCACGACGCCAGTACAGATCTGGGGATCTCGGCGGGACCCCAGAGTCTGTGCTAGCCGGACTCTGCAGGCTCCCAGGACTGCTGCCGGAACGACAGGGACAGGTAAGGTCGCGGGTCACTGCTTGCGGTGATCCGCGTATTTATGCAGTCCATTGCCTCCGGTTTCTGAGGACAGACCGGAGGTGCTGACAGTGGTGGCGGCCCCCCCCCCCATACCCCGCGTGTCCACTAGACCACCAGGGACTTAACGTTCGGGAGCCGGTGTCCCAGAGGTTAATGACCGGCCAGGGGAGGCAGCCTTCCCTGTTGCAGCGGCTCCTCCCCTCAGCTCAGCGCGCCTTTCCAGCCTAAGGTCTGGCTTTGCTGAGCTGCTTCCTCCTTGGGCCACGGTTCCTCTGAGGTCTCCGGCGGCCAATTTACTACTGTGGTGCAGCGCAGATCTCCTAGGATGTCAGTTGGTCCAGTCCCCCTGCGTACCTCGCCTATTGGGTCAGTGTACACAGCACTATAGCCTTCCCAGACACTGAATCTGGGCAGTTGATTGTAGTGCCATTTGCAGTATATTATATGTAAAGTTTATGTATATATATTTCTGCATTGTATGTGACTTATGCTAGCGCTGACTGTCTGTGCTTTTTCTCTCACCTGTCAGTGTATATCTATCCCTTTTTTACAATCTGCCCTAATACAGATGTACTTAGGGTGGTTCTGAGACCTCACATATATATATCAATATTTGTGAGGTTGGCCACATACTGTTGCGTGCTGCACATTGCCATATTTTAGATGGAACTGTGTGTTGCATACACTGATAATGGGTCCCTGCAGCTAATCCTAGTGCCAGTCAGGACCAGTATAGTGCAGCTTAATATTTCCATAATGATTGTTAGTCAGATATGTCTGACTAGGAAATAGAGCACGATACTGCACCCATTTTTGCTATCCTGCAAGTCATGTACTGCACGTGTGAGTAAGGAGTATTTGACTCAGAAAGGGTTATGTATAAGGTGCCATCATGTGCCGGGCCCCTTAAAAGACCCCTCTTGGGCGGTTTATTTCTCAAGACCCTGGCCTCCATTGCGGATCGCCTCACGGCCCCCATAGTTGTAACCCACTTGGGGTTACCTCAACATGCTACCCTTCCCTCTCAGGGTATCTCGCATATCTTGCAGTTTACCCCTGTGACACAGACTGTCGCACCCTACCAGGGTTTTTCATATTACATGCAATTCCCTCAGGTACCACAACAGTCTGTCATTTCCCTTGCAGGGATTACCACAACGGCCACTCTGGGTGGATGTTGTTTCTAGGAAACCCAAGAAGGCGTAATAAACGCCTTGTGGTGTCTCCTCAGTCTGCACTGCTGTCTAACACAGATCGTCAGCCTAGGGAGAAATGGATAATATATCTGACTCCTATTGCCTTTCATACGAGGGGGAGCCTAATTCAAGTATTAATATCCCTGCTTTGGTGCTGGCGGTCAATTCCATCCTGGTTATAGAGGATGTCGAACCTGCACCTAAATCACATCACCCTCAGTTTAAGCTTTAAATGGCCTTTGGCTGTTTTCCCTCTCTCTGACCAGCGGGTGGATCAAGTGGCGGAGGCCTGGCAATTGCCAGATAAGAGGTATCACAAATGCGTTTGGTCTCATGTTACCCATTCCCTGAGGGTCATTGCAAGTAATAGGAATCACCTCCTGCGGTGGATTCTTATGTTACTCGTTTGATTAAGAGCGCTACTACACCTCCCATCCCTGCCCTGACAGATTCTACGAATAATTAGGTGGTAGCTTTGCCTGAAATCAATATACTCGCTTTCAAGGGCTGTTGCCCGTCCAACCATAGCTATCGCATGGGTGGCTAATGCTATTGAGAGCTGGGCTGATGCATTTGTAGACCTTTTTCCCTCAAAAGTTTCTGGGGATCAGATGTCTTTTGCTGCGCACATTCAAGTTGCAGTTTCCTATGTTGGAGTAACAACATTGGATGCCAGACTCCTAACCTCCAGGGTTTCGGCCGCGTCTGTATCTGCCCGCCATACCCTATGGAAGGCAGGGGTGGACTCCAAGATAGGCCTTAAAATGGATTACCCTATATTGGGGAGATCTTGTTTGGCCCTAACCTTGACAAGATTGTAGCAAAGTTGGCAGTATCACAAACGACATTTCCGCCTTCAGCTACTTCCACCACAAGGCCTCGGACTACATCTGTTAAGTCCTTTTGTCCTCAAGGAAAGCCTAAAGGCCAGTCCTGTCGGCCTCCATGAGGGCCGCCATACCCGGAACCAAGCAGACCTGAAACTCCAGACGCCCTGCTTCTAAACCTGAGGATGAACCTTCAGCCTGACGGGAAAGGCCTTCATCTGGGGGATCCCAGATTGAGATACCGACTTTTTCAGTTCGCCCAGTGCTGGTGTCAAGTCACCACAGATGCTTGGGTAAGAGATGTGGTCTCTCACGGGTACGTCCTCTCATTGCTCAGATGGCCTCCCCATCTGTTTTGCTACACAGGCCCTTCTTCAGACCCGAACAAGGCCTTACAAATCCAGAAAGCTATACAGTCCTTGCGATAAGCAGGGGTAATTATGCCAGCCCCACTATCTCAGTGAGGGACTGGTTATTCTACTTTCTTTCTGGTTCAGAGGCTGAATTGTCCTCATTGGCCTATCCTCTCTCTCTCTCTCTCAAATCCCTGAACCAATTCCTAAAGGTGCCTAGGTTCAGGAGGGAAACCTCTACACTCCATCATCCGAGCTATGGAACCTGGGGACTTTATGGTATCACTGGATATTCAGGACATGTACCTACAGGTACCTATAGAGCCCTCTCATCAGCGTTATCTCAGGTTTGCTGTGCCACAGCAACACTTCCAATTTTCAGGCTCTGCCTTTTGGACTGTCCACAGCCCCACTGGGGCTTGCCAGACTGCTATACGACTGCTCCTGTATCTGGACGGCCTCCTGCTCTTAGCAGGATCACCAGAGGTACTTCAAAGCCATTTCCAGTTAACCATTGCTTTCCTTCACAAGTACGAATGGTTAATCAACTTGGAAAAAGTCCTCCCTGAATCCCTCACAGGCTATGATTCATCTGGGAGCCCTGCTGGACTCTCAGAATCAGAGAATCCTTCTGACATCAGACAAGATCTCCACTCTTCAACTACGAGTGCGCGGATGTCTCCACAGTCGACGAGTGTCATTACACTTAGTAATGTGGGTTCTGGAATCCATGGTGTCTACCTTCGGAAGGGTGGAATATGCTCAGTTCCATTCCGGGCTTTTGCAAAAACTGATCCTCTCCAGGTGGAACGGGTTTCTCCATCGGATCAATGTTCAGACGATGATGCTCTCTACTGGAGGTGCGTCTGTATCTGGGTGGTTTTGGCCATCTAATCTAACCAAGGGTCGCCACTTTTTGGATCCTGGACTGGGTAATCCTTACAGTGGACACCAGTCTCTGGGATGCAGTGACCGGTCTGCACTCCTTTTAGGGCAGTTGGACATCGATTCAACCCTGCCAATCAACTTATTGGAACTTCGGGCTGTCTTAGGGCCCTCACTGTGGCCTAACACATACTGTACTTCACGGTAAACCTGTAAAGGTTCAGTCCGACAATGTCACAACAGTGGCTTACATCTAGGAGACACTCAAAGTTGGGCAGCAGTGACAGAAGTGTCACACATTCTGACATGGACCAAGGGTCTCCTCCCGGCCATCTCTGCAGTGTTCATTCCGGGAGTTCTCCATTGGGAAGCGGACTTCCTCAGCCATCACGACGTGCATCCCGGGAACTGGTCTCTTCTCCAAGAGAAGTTTCAACTCCTAGTGAGCAGAGGGGGCCTCCCAGAGGTGGTCCTCATGGCCTCCTGACTCTATCACACACTGCCGGTGTTAGGGTCCAGAACTAGAGATTCTGACGCAACCTTCGGTGATGCGTTGTCAGTGAAGCGGACCTTCCAATTTGTGTACCTGTTTCCTCTGGTCTCCCTTCTTCCTCGAGTTCTTCGGAAGTTCAATCGAGATGGAGGTACTGTCCTGCTGGTGGCTCTAGATTGACCCAGACGTCACTGGTACTTAGATTTTCGGAGTCTATCCATCGACACTCCGTTCCTGCTGCCTCAATATCCAGACCTGTTGTCTCAGGGTCCTTGCCTTTCCCTGGACCTGGATTATTTGTCTTTGACTGTGTCCCTACTGTGGTAGTATTCTCTGGCTCTGTCATCAGCAGGATGTTTAGAGCGTGTAAGCCAGCTTTTGCTGGGATCTACCTTAGAGTGTGGCATACATAATTCTTATGGTATCGTACCTGTAGCTACGATCCTCAGGTGTTTAGGATTTCCAGAAGTTCTGGCATTCCTTCCAGCTGGATTGGGTCTAGCCCTCCGCCTGGCCTCCCTGAAAGTGCGGGTCTCTGCACTGTCAGTATGGTTCGGATGTAGAATTGCTCCACTCACAGGTAACCAGACCCTCCTTCAGGGTGTTTTCTGGATTCTACCTCCCTTTATCCCCCCCAGGGGCTCCTTGGCAGTGGTTCTTTGTGCCCTCCTGGGGCCTCCATTTGAACCACTAGTTTTGATAGCCCTTATGTGGTTTATAGCTTAGACTCTCTTTCTTATGGCATTTGCATCTGCCAGGAGAGTGTCGGAATTGGGAGCGTTCTCATGTGGCTCTCTCTTCTGGATATTTCACCAAGACAGGGTTGTGAGTCGCTCTCGCCCTGTATTTCTTCCTACAGTGGTCCATATTATTCAGGAACTTATTGTACCGACATTTCAGTCGCCATTCTTCTCGGCTGGTGTGGCCTCATTGGTGTAGTCCGGCCTCTCAGGATTTACGTGGTCCGTACCAGTTCCTTCCGGAAATGAGACTCCTTATTTGTGCTCTATGGATTTCACAGGAAAGGATGGCCGGCCAATAAACAAACATTGGCTAGATGGCTTCGTATGACCATCTCAGGGGCCAACACACAGGAAGGCCTTTCTGTTGATACTTTTTCTACTCGGGCTGTGGGCGGCTCGCTGTGGTGCCTCGGCTGTTCAGCCTTCCAAGGTGGCCACGTGGTCTTCTGTCCAGACATTTCTAAGGCTCTATGCATTGGGTTCCTTTGCCTCTCAGGATGCTTCCTTTTTTGCGATGGATTCTCCTCTCAGCACAGGAGTGTCCCCACCCTTACAAGGACTGCTTTGGGACATCCCCAAGGTCAACCCTGTGGACCCCCTATGGTCCCTGAAGAAGAAGAAAATGGGAGATATGGTAGGAACTTACCCTTGTTATCTCTTTCTTCGAAGTCCATAGGGTCCAACAGGGCACCTGCCCTGACGCACCTGGCTTCATATGGGCTGTGTTACTGGTCACCGGTTTCCCGTCTCCTTCTCTGTGAGTATGGTTCTTGAGTGTTTCAGTCTTCTCTCTCTTTCTTTCCTCCAACGGCCTTTGGCTACTTACTAACTGAGGTGTCTCTGGCTTGGGGGTGGGGTTATAGGGAGAGTGGACCCAGTGCATCCTGGGAGCTGAAAGCTTTAACTGCGTGGTGCCCGGATTTGGTTCCCAACCTATACCCCAAGGTCAACCCTGTAGACCCTATGGACTTCGAAGAAAGAGAGATAACAAGGGTAAGTTCTTCTTACATATATCTCTCAGTTTTTTTCTGATTTTCTCAATAAGAGAAAAAAAAGAGACAAAAAAAGGGGTGATGTGAAAACAATGCTGATACTATAGGGTGCACGTTTGGGAACCACTGACTTAGCTTAAATTACTATATGTCCCGTGTAGCTGCACAGGCTCTCTACTTTTAATGCTTCATTATATTTAATACATCAGCGCCGGGTCGCAGTTTCGCGCTCCTCACAGGTGCCGGGCTGGAAACTGAACGTGCTGTGTATCATTATGTGTGAGTAATAAAATATGATCCAGAGATGGAAGTGACTGAGACAGGGCAGTCTCTTCCCCCAGATGTCGTATGGGAGAGACACAGAGCTGCCTCTCCCCCCCCCCTCCCGAGCACAGGCTCCAGTTACAGGTCTGCAGTCACACTAAGTATCTGCAGGCCGGGTTTATCGCTGGCATATGCTGCATGAATTCTCATTATCTCGCTATATGGAGAATCATTATGTTTTTTAATGACTTTGTTTAATGCTATTTGTCATTGAAATAATGAAAAAAAAGTGAATATTTGGTGGTGTAGAAAGCAGGGAGCATGAAATTAGCCACAAGATAATTGTCAGCCGGGAGCTATTCAGTCAGGTCTTACACCCCCATGCGTAATGCTGATTTTTTCCTCACAGCCTGAGGAGATGCAAGGAAAAAAAAGCCGCCTCCAGGGTTTCACATGAGGGGAAAGAAACCCATTGGATTCCAGCATTTTACCACAGGATTTACCGCGTGGGGAGAATGCTGAATATTTGAATAGCCCTCTTCTTAGCACATTTATTGCATTTAAATAATCCCGCAGCCATGCCCCACAAAATGCCTAATTAATACTGGGGGAGGGGCATAGCTTTATTGGGTGCAGAGGGTGCCATTGCTATGGGGCCAAGAGGCTTTGGGGGCCCTGGACACAGGTCATACAGGCTTGCCTACCCTCCCGATTTGCTCGGGAGCCTCCCGAATATTGGGTGCCGCTCCCGACCCCCCGGAAAGTCAGGCAAGCCTCCCATCTGCCGCCTACCCCCCTGACTACTAGTAAAAACCCCAGCAGCGGGGGGTCCCGATGACGCGATTCGTGCTGCATTGCGTCATCGTGGCTCCACCCCGCTTCACAATGCCTTTATTTGGCATTGTGAAGAGGGGGCGGGGCCACAATGACGCGAACGTGTGGTCACGCCCCTGGCCCTGCCCCCAAAATGGCATCATAGCCTGGCCACACAGCCCCCCCCCCCCCCCGCAGAATGCAGGCATTCAGCTGAATATCGGCAAGTATGAGGTCATATAGTTATGATATTCCATTGTCAGTGAATGATGTGTGCAGTGGATGTTATTAAGGGGGCCTGTAAAGTGGCATAATATGAACTGGTGGGCACTGTAGTGTTACATAAAATAAATGGGGGCATTGTAATGTAATGTGGCATAATATGAACTGGACACACTATAGTGTGGTATAATTTGAACAGGGGACCCTGTAACGTGGCATAATATAAATAGGGGGCACTGAAATGTTGCACTGTATGAATTTGGGAACTACAGTGTGGCATAATATGAAATAGGGACACTAAGGGCCGTATTCAATTAGACGCGAAAAACTGGGATCCGCGGTAAAAGTATCATGTATCGGGGCTTTTCGCGTGTCAGAAACTTATCTCCGTATTCCATTCCAGCCGGGTTTCACGTACGCGGAAAGTCAATGCAATGTAATAGGTGAAAAAGATTTGCCTCTGAATAGCAGGTGAAAAGAAGTGCACATATTTTATTTTGGGGTGTAAAGGTGGGGAAACCACTCAGAACCTTTGGAACAGCCCCCCAAAGGACAACGGCGTCAAACAATTCCAGGAAAAAAAAGCACAAATTTGGGGGACTACTTCAAAAACTAGCGAAATAAGGTTCTAGGGGCGCTCTAAGAAGGTGCCAAGTGCTTTTGGGATTGCAGGTGCTTGTATGATGGAGGAATTTAACTATCATTAAAACGTAACTTTAGAGACATTAAAATATGCTAGCACCCGTTTTCAGGTACCCCAAATTTGACAGGACTACTTATTTTCACCAAAAAATACTGCTTAATGCCATTCTTCACCACTTGTGCAAATAAATAATAAAAAGCTATTGAAACATACTTAAGTACCCCAAATTGCTTCATTAGGGCTATTCGGGCACATCTACATTCATCCCCAATGTTAGTGCATGTTTTTGGGGGCTTCAGGCTGATTTCCCCATTTCTGACAGCACTTTCCACCTGTTCCGACTTCGCGGCTTGCCATTTTTGCGTGGAATTGAATATGCCGAATATCTGTGGCACGCACGATAACAAAACATGTGATGTAGGCGGAAGGTTTGGCAGGCTAAAACTTTTCCGCGGGTGCGAAACTAATTGAATACAGCCCTAAAATGTAGCATAAAACTAACTGGGACCACTACAATGTGGAACAATATGTACTGGAGGCACTACACCGTGGCATTATGAGGACACTTCAATGTGACATAATATGTACTGGGAACACTGCATGGCATAATGTAAATTGGGGCATTGCGTGGTATACTGTGGCATTTGTGAACTATGGCACCACTATGGGGCATACAATGGGGATGCAGTTAGGAAGCCGGCGGTGGAAATGCTGATTGCCGGCTTCCCGACTGTTATATCCCGTCAGGGGTCCCTACACCGGAAGCATACCGAAAGAAGGTAAGCTAGTCAGCGAGTGCGGACAGCCGCGGGTGGGGGGGGAGGGTTAGGTTAGGCACCCCTCCGGGAGGGTTAGGCTTAGGGGAAGGGGGGGTTAGGGTTAGGCTGCGGGGACGGGGGGTTAGGGTTAGGCACTAGGGGGGAGGTTAGGGTTCTGGCACACCTAAGGGAGGGTTGAGGGGAGGGGAGAGGGTTAGTTATTCTTACCTTTTTTAGCTGTCGGGATCTTCACTGCTGCCGGTCTTCCAGCATCGTATGTCCGGCGATCATTCTTACCGATCCCATACAAGGAACTAGGGTACTACTATGGGGCATAAAAGTAACTAGGATACTACTATGGGGCATAAAAGTAACTAGGATACTACTATGGGGCATAAAATTAACTAGGATACTACTATGGGGCATAAAATTAACAACTGCTGCAGAGAAAAGTGCCTCTCTACAAACATTAGGGTGGGGTCCCTTCCAAAATGTTGCTATGGGGCCCACAAAGTTCTGGCTACGTCCTTGAGTAAGGGTGTCCCGCTCCTGCCTCTGATGGGGCTATATCCTGTAGATGCCTACATCTTGGTCCACAAATCATGCACTCATCTGTAAATACCAGGTGCATTTGTGCAAAGATGTCACAAAAGCACTTTAGTAAATGAGCCCTACTGACTTAAAACATACAGAGACTAGGGAGAATGGAATAGGGTCTAAGATCACCTATGTGGCGTTTTTTGTGATGAGATTTAAAGAATTTTATTTTTATAGGCAAAACCAACCTGGTTACACCTCCAAAACACAATCACAGCTTCAATCCCTGCATCAAAATGGGGGGGGAAAAAACGCCACTTTTATAAATTCGATCCCTATGACATTCCCCCCTGGGTCTGTAAAAGTTTAGCTGTTGAGACACAATTATCATAAACTAAAACTTTTACGTTGACCTTTTTTTTTTCCTGTCCATTCAATAATGCATTGCCCCACGGCGTGACCCAGCGATGCGATGTAACAATACATCTCGTGCGCAGTACACACATTGCATGATCCAGAGTACGACAGTGCAGTGTATCGTTACATGCAGCATTTAACAACACAGCCTCGTTCATTGCATCGTCCCGTCGGCTGCGCAGGAGCAGCAGATGGGACGATGCAATGAACGAACGTTGGGAATGACGGATCGGGCGCACACACTGGGCCTGGCTCAGGTACGGGCGGCAAAGAACTGGCTATGCAATGCCGTCCAGCAAATATTAAAATACTGCAGGAGGCGTCTTTAGGAAGCAGACGCCTCCTGACAGCAATAGCGTAGACTCGGATCACCATTGCCACCATCGCTTCAGCTTACTCAGGCTGGCAGTCTGCGAGGCCAGGAAATCTGCGTCCACCAACGCAGACCCTGGCCTCTGTGCTCCTGTTTCCGGGAACGCTGGCCAGATACGCTCCAGCTCCGCCCCCCAAATGTCGCAACATATTAATCATGCTGCAGCTAGGGGTATCTGAGAGAGCTAGATCGCAGAACCCATTCTGCACATGCACATAAAACTGCGTAAAGCTACACACTAGTGTCCGGACCTGAAGCAGCCCCATTATACGATGTGTATAATATATCCTTCCGATCCGCGTAGGAACGATATATCATACAATACATCGTAAAGTGTGTACCCAGCTTTACTTCCTTTGCTCAAAGTAATTGACGAAAGCATGTTTTGCTTGATGGATGCAGTTCCTTCTATCAGTCTGCAGGTGGCGGTGTTGTCGATTGTTGCCTAGAGGATATATAGTAATTAATATTATTACAGGTTGAGTCTCCCATATACAAATATTCCGAAATACATAATTTTTTTAGCATGACTGAGTTAGTGAAATCTTTGCTTTTTTTTATGGTTTTGTGTAAACAAAGTTTATTTAAGGCACACAATTATTAAAAATAAAGTATAAAACTACCCTCAGGCTTTGTGTATAAGGTGTATATGAAACATAAATGAATTTCATGTATGTGCACAAACTTTGTTCAAGCCACAAAATTATTGAAAATATTATATAAAACTATCTGCAGGCTGTGTGTATAAGGTGTATATAATACATACATGCATTCTGGGTTTAGCTTTGGGTCCATTCCTAAGATATTTAATTATGGTAAGCAAATATTCAGAATATTCCGATATCCAAAATACCCCTGGTCCCAAGCATTTTGGATATGGGAGACTCATTGTATTATTATTATTATTATTTATATATCACTTTTCTCCTAATAGGACTCAAAGGGCTCAATGACATTTTTTGCAAAGGGTGCGATGTGCCATTGCCAAGGCGTTAAAACGGCGGCAGCGGCATCACATCATTCACCCCTTGTGGTCCGCTTCGAGCCTGGATTCGCACCATTTTGCTCAGAGCCCCATGAGGCTGCAAGCACTTTTATGTGAATTTAGGCTGGCGTAAGTGCGACCATTGCCACGATGACTCACACCAGTGAGATCAACATCACCACTAATTGGATTTACCCCAAAGTTATCAATCCAATTAGGTGTGAGTTGGCTTGTGAGAGCCGTCCAATTTCAAACTCGCATTTCTTTTTCAGAGGAAACTCACAATTTTTTTTGCGCACCTCCCTGAGGTTGTGACATGGTTAGGAAAAATCTTTATTATAAGGTAAAAATGTTGGGACAGCCCCCCTAATGACTAATTAGGCATTTAGACGTTTTCAATTAGCTTAATAAACCCAATATTTACATGACAATTTTAGGCGTTTAAAAAAAATTGCCTCAAATTACCCCCAAATCAACTGTTTTTCATTAGTTTATGCACCCCAAATTTGATTAAAATATTTTTAAGAAAAAGCAAAAATGTTTATATATATATATATATATATATATATATATATAAAATTTAAAAAGTGACCTCAAATTACAACCTTTTTTCCTATTTTTATTTTTCATTTAATTTGTTTGAAATTAAACAAAAAAGTTACCTTTTTTACAATTTTTTTTTTAAAGCACAAATCAGCCATTTGACACCATCATCCAGTACTTTCCTTATGCCCACTAATAGCCTTCTGTATAATTCTTCTAACAAAATTGTAACTTTTGTGTGAGTGAGCGCAATTGTTAGATTCCACGTGTGTTACATACATATATGACATAATTCATGGACTATAACTTCATTCATGGACTATCACATCATACACAGAAATTGAAAACTAGCTGTTTAAATTTACATGACATTAATCACCATTTTTACTTAGGGGTATATTTATACCTCTTTTACACCAAAAACCCAGGTCCGACCTGGGTTTTCAGAGATGGTTCCAACCCAGGTCAGACACCGTTTACACAGCACCATCGATCTGGGTTATTCCCAGCTCAGCCCCATTCACACTGAACCTGTGTCTGCCCTGCTAAACTTGTGAGGTCATAAAAAGTGGGAGGTGACTGCTCCACAACCACCAATCAGCTCATTTTAGGCATGACCCAGGTCGGATAACCAGGGTTGCACTGTTTACACTGCACCATTACCCAGGTCCATCCTGGGTCCCACCCTGGTAGCTACCTGGGTTGGATTGCCGGGTCACTTGACCTGGGTTATTTTTCAAGGACCCTTTTACACTAAGCTGCAACCCAGGTAGACCCAGCAAAATCCCAGGTTTTTGCTCTGGTGTAAAAGGGGTATTACTAAAGTGAGAGTCTTTAGAAGTGGAGATGTTGCCCATAGCAACCAATCAGATTCTAGCTATTATCTTCTAGAAGGTGCTAGAAAAATAGAATCTGATTGGTTGCTATTGGCAACAACTCGGGAATTCAATTAGGTGAGAGTTTGCAAAAGACGAAAAACGTGCACACTTCGCCTTATAATTCGCACACTTCGCCTTCATGCCAGGGCCGGATTAATAATGGGGCGGGTGGAGCTGCAGCTCCAAGCCCACCATGGAAATAGGCCCACAGGATCCACTGCAGTGCAGACAGTACTGACAGGGCTAAATAAAAATCCCTGTAAACACTGTCTGCACTGCATGGAATCCCGACAACATGACTGTACTGCAGACAGTGGAACTAGGATCCGAATCCCGGACCACTCCCCCCCGCCCCCCCTCCTCGGCCGTCCAAAGCTCCGCCCCAGACAGACTGAAGCTCGGCCCCTGGCCTTCCAAATATCCTCTCTGTGCAGTTCAAACCTCCGCCCCCATGCTCCGAACTCCGCCCCCCAGGCCCTGCTTAAGCGACCCGGCATGGGTCGCCCATAGATGTGTCCCCCAGGTGACCAGAAGCCCCGGGTCATCCAAAGCTTCCCCCGCCTTCCTCTGCAACTGGTCTGACACAGCTGGTCCTGGACACAGAAAGTATGAGGCTGGGGTGGAGCGCAGAGGCTGAGCTGCCTTGCACAGCAGGGAAGGCACCTGTCACCAACCGAAATCAGCATGCATAACCATTGTAATGCTTGCCACCTATGTATGTATGTATGTATGTATGTATATATATAATTATATATATATATAGTGTGTGTGTGTGCATATATTATATGTATACTTTGTGAACCTTGGAAAAAGGTGGAGGCTCTGAAACGTTGGTTTCTTCTATGTGACTATAGATCGTCTTTTGCATCAGACTAGGGGTTCTATTTACTACAATCCGCATATTGAATGCGGATTGTAGTGTGATATTACCGAGTACCGCATTGCGAATTCAGGTAATATCACAGGGATTTACTATAAATCCCTTGCAGGGACAGAGCTTGCGATAAAGCTCTGTCCCTGCGGATCCCATCCGCACTCTAGTCGCGGTATTTTCGGAAAAAATACCGCGACTAAGAGCCCGCGCATGCGCCGACCGACCACCGCTACTACCCCCCACCGATGCTAAGCCCCGCCCCCCGGCGCTAAGCCCCGCCCCCGCGATCACGGACCCCCGCGACCCCCCCTCCGCCCCCCCGCTACCCCCCCTCCCTTCATTACACTTACCTGCATCCTCCTGGCCTCCGGTGGTCTTCTCCGGACTTCCCGATCAGGTGATCTCCCATACTGCACTGGGGCCCGATCACCTGATGACCGGGCCCCAGTGCACTGTGGGAGACCAGCTGACCGGAGAGGAGCCATCACCGGAGGCCCGATCACCGGTCCCTGGATTCAGGTAAGTGAAAAAAAAAATGTTTAATTTTTTTTTTCTTTTTTTTACAGCAATCAGCTTGCTGTCTATTTAGACCACATAGCTGATTACTGGTACCGGCTCCCGCCTCTGCTCTCCCCGTTAGAGCAGAGTGAGAGCCCGGTAACCGGGGGAGACCCTGGATAACGCCACCTCCAGGTGGCGTTATTATCACAGGGCTTCCCCCGGTATTTTTTTACAATTTATTTTTAGTAACTTGCACACAGATCACATTTCCCATTACAATTATGGGAAATGCGATCTGCTTTACTAAAAATAAGTGATACTGGGGGTTGGAGTAGAATTTTACTAATTCTACTCCAATTGCCCTGTAATAAATACAGGTAAAACTAAAATAATGTGAAAAGGGTGTGAAAACACCCTTTTTCACTTTATTTTAGTAAAAATAAAGTTAATAAATAGAGCCCTAGGAGAGCCGCAGTTCTTTCTTTCCTACTCTTTCTATGCACCACAGAGGGCACCCAAGCAGCTTGGTTATATAGTCAGGATTGCCAGTCCAATATCTGACATATATATATATATATATATATATATTAGGGGTGAGCGGGTTCGGATTTCTGAAATCCGAACCCCCCCGAGCCCCCCCGATCCGAGGCCGATCCGAGTCAGGCTCGACTTTTCCCGCCTGACTCGGATCTGAAATCGAGGCAAAACGTCATCATCCCGCCTTCCGGGTCTCGCGGGTTTTGGATCCTATATAAGGTACCCGCGTCGACGCCATTTTCTCACTCGGCTGTGGACAGTGAAGAGGGAGGGTGGGAGTTAGGGCTGGCTGGGCTGTGTAGTGTAGTGTAGTGTAGTGCAGAGTAGTGTTGTGCTGTGCTGTGCTGCGCTGTGCTGCTGTTGTCCATAGGGGCTGTGTCCACTACTTCAAAGTCCATAGGGGCTGGCTGGACTGTGTTGTGCAGTCAGTTGTCCATAGGGGCTGTGTCCACTCCAAAGTCCTGTGCAGTGTCCCAGTCCTAAAGGGGTGCTGTAGTGTTGTCCAGGGGGTGCTCTGTCCGTCAGGGGTGCTCCCCCCAAGAGCTAAAAAAAAATAATATTTTTTCTGTGTTTGTGAATTGTGTGCGCAGTAGCCGCACGTGCATCCACAAAGTAGTGCCAAGCGTGCGCCTGTGTCATAAGTAAAGGGCCGGCTGGCTTGACCGTTAAAGGGTGCTGTAATCCCCAAAGTACACTCCAAACCAAATAAAAAAATATTTTCTATGTTTGTGAATTGTGTGCGCAGTAGCCGCACGTGCATCAACAAAGTAGTGCCAAGCGTGCGCCTGTGTCATAAGTAAAGGGCCGGCTGGCTTGACCGTTAAAGGGTGCTGTAACCCCCAAAGTACACTCCAAACCAAATAAAAAAATATTTTCTATGTTTGTGAATTGTGTGCGCAGTAGCCGCACGTGCATCAACAAAGTAGTGCCAAGCGTGCGCCTGTGTCATAAGTAAAGGGCCGGCTGGCTTGACCGTTAAAGGGTGCTGTAACCCCCAAAGTACACTCCAGTCCAAACCAAATAAAAAAATATTTTCTATGTTTGTGAATTGTGTGCGCAGTAGCCGCACGTGCATCAACAAAGTAGTGCCAAGCGTGCGCCTGTGGCTTGACCGTTAAAGGGTGCTGTAACCCCCAAAGTACACTCCAGTCCAAACCAAATAAAAAAATATTTTCTGTGTTTGTGAATTGTGTGCTCAGTAGCCGCATGTGCATCAACAAAGTAGTGCCAAGCGTGCGCCTGTGTCATAAGTAAAGGGCCGGCTGGCTTGACCGTTAAAGGGTGCTGTAACCCCCAAAGTACACTCCAGTCCAAACCAAATAAAAAAATATTTTCTATGTTTGTGAATTGTGTGCGCAGTAGCCGCACGTGCATCAACAAAGTAGTGCCAAGCGTGCGCCTGTGTCATAAGTAAAGGGCCGGCTGGCTTGACCGTTAAAGGGTGCTGTAACCCCCAAAGTACACTCCAAACCAAATAAAAAAATATTTTCTGTGTTTGTGAATTGTGTGCGCAGTAGCCGCACGTGCATCAACAAAGTAGTGCCAAGCGTGCGCCTGTGTCATAAGTAAAGGGCCGGCTGGCTTGACTTAAAAGGTAGTGTAACCCACAAAGTGCACTACTCTCCAGCAAAAATAAAAAAATATTTTCTGTGTTTGTGTGCGCTTTAGCTGCACGTATATATCAATATAACATAAATGGAGGACCAAACTTTCTCTGATAAAAATAAAATAGGGAAAGATCAAGAACCACTTCCTCCTAGTGCTGTTGCTGCTGCTGGGAGTTGTTCATCATCCCAGAGAGGAAATAGGAACACCACTACTTTTACTAAACAATTGACCCTCCAACAGTCCCTAGCGATGAGGATGAAGTATGACAGCAGTCATCCTGAAGCAAAACGTATAACTGAGGCCTTGACTGCTATGTTGGTGTTAGACGTGGGTCCGGTATCCGCCATTAGTGCAGTGGGATTTAGACAATTGATGGAGGTAGTGTGTCCCCGGTTCCAAATCCCTCAAAGCAGCAGCGACAAGCGTGCGTCTGTCTGTTAAAGGGTGGTGTAACCCTCAAAGTGCGCTCCACAAACAATAAAAATATTCTTCTTTTTTTTCTATCTTTGTGAATTGTGTTGGCTGTAGCCGCACCTGCATCCTCAAAGCAGCAGCGACAAGCGTGCGTCTGTCTGTTAAAGGGTGGTGTAACCCTCAAAGTGCGCTCCACAAACAATAAAAATATTCTTCTTTTTTTTCTATCTTTGTGAATTGTGTTGGCTGTAGCCGCACCTGCATCCTCAAAGCAGCAGCGACAAGCGTGCGTCTGTCTGTTAAAGGGTGGTGTAACCCTCAAAGTGCGCTCCACAAACAATAAAAATATTCTTCCTTTTTTTTCTGTCTTTGTGAATTGTGTGGGCTGTAGCCGCACTTGCATCCTCAAAGCAGCAGCGACAAGCGTGCGTCTGTCTGTTAAAGGGTGGTGTAACCCTCAAAGTGCGCTCCACAAACAATAAAAATATTCTTCTTTTTTTTTCTGTCTTTGTGAATTGTGTGGGCTGTAGCCGCACTTGAATCCTCAAAGCAGTAGCGACAAGCGTGCGTCTGTCTGTTAAAGGGTGGTGTAACCCTCAAAGTGCTCCAAAAAATAAAAAACCTTTTTTTTATGTGTTTGTGACTTGTGTGCGATGTAGCCGCACGTGCATCAACACAGTAGCAGCGCCAAGCGTGCGCCTGTGTCATAAGTCAAGGGCCGGTTTGGACATCTGGTCCGGACTGAAGGACGTGCCAACAATTTCTGACAAGTCTACTGTCACTGCATATGATACTGTCCTCAAAGCAGCAGCAGCGACAAGCGTGCGTCTGTCTGTTAAAGGGTGGTGTAACCCTCAAAGCGCGCTCCACAAACAATAAAAATATTCTTCTTTTTTTTTCTGTCTTTGTGAAATGTGTGGGCTGTAGCCGCACCTTAATCCTTAAAGCAGCAGCGACAAGCGTGCGTCTGTCTGTTAAAGGATTACATCGGTGACAACATCCAAGTAGGCATGTCAGACAGTCCGTACCTGTACTGGCAGGAAAAAGAAGCAATTTGGAGGTCCCTGTACAAACTGGCTCTATTTTACCTGAGTTGCCCCCTCCAGTGTGTACTCCGAAAGAGTGTTTAGTGCAGCCGGGAACCTTGTCAGCAAAAGGCGTAGGAGGTTGCTTCCACAAAATGTGGAGAAGATGATGTTCATAAAATGAATCCAGGGAGACCAGCCTCCTGAACGTACAGAGGGACCTGTGGTTGTGGATTCCAGCGGGGATGAATTAATACTCTGTGAGGATGAGGATGTACACAACACTGAAGAGGGTGAGGAATCGGTGGATGAGGACGACATCTTGCCTCCGTAGAGCCAGTTTGTGCAGGGACATATTAATTGCCAGCTTGTTTTGTGGGGGCCCAAACGAACCAATCATTTCAGCCACAGTCATGTGGCAGACCCTGGCGCTGAAATGATTGGTTTGTTAAAGTGTGCATGTCCTATTTATACAACATAAGGGTGGGTGGGAGGGCCCAAGGACAATTCCATCTTACACCTCTTTTTTTTCTTTGCAGTATGTACTGTTTGGGGCCTAGTTTTTCAAACTGCCATCCTGTCTGCCACTGCAGTGTCACTCCTAGATGGGCCACGTGTTTGTGCCGCCCACTCGTGTCGCTTAGCATAGTCATCCAGCTACCTCAGTGCAACCTTTTGGACATAAAAACACTATTGTGAGGTGTGAGGTGTTCAGAATAGACTGGAAATGAGTGGAAATTAAGGATATTGAGGTTAATAATAGCATAGGAGCAGAAAAACCCACACATTCTGTGATTTTAGCTGTTTTTATGCTTTTTTAAAAAAAAATACAGATCCAAAACACAAAACCCAGAACCCAAAACACGGAAGGGTGGTTTTGGCAAAACCAATCCAGATCCAAAACACGAAGAAAGATCCAGATCCAAAACCAAAACACAAAACATGAAAAGTGGCCGGTGCACACCCCTAATATATATATATATATATATATATATATATAGTCCACCGGAGAAAACCGCACTCCCGGGCTTCAAACTTCAGCAACTGCTGGGGTACCAGATCTCAGGAAGTCCATCCATTAGGACCCCCACATATATTGTAGAATTATGGGAGAGCACTCACCAGACTTCACAAAATTCCATCAGAGTTGTATCAACAAAAATCAATTTAATCCATAAGCATAGTCGACGTTACTATAACGGGACCTGTGGCTAATTATGGTGTGTCTAGCACTAGAGGTGCAGATCTGGCTCTAGTGACAGAGCTTGCGGTTCACTGGTCGTGGGTTCCAGCACGCTGGGGAATGCCGTTTTGGCACTTCCGGTTTCGCAGCTGCCGGTAAGAAGTCGGAGGTGGCTCCTTGTAAGCAGTGGGGCCCTGCACATGGACCCGATACATGGATGTCGTGGGTATGTTGAGATTGGGATAATAGATCCTGTCGCTGTGGGCTATAGTATGAATAATATTGTGCTTACCATTTGATTAATGTGACATCACTTCCGGTAGCGCTACACAGGTGATCCCGATTGTAATTTACTCAGGTATAAATGACACCCTAGGACGCACATGCTGTTATAATGCTTGTATGAAGGGAGATTCTTTGTCCGTTCAGTCTTGACAAAGGCTCTGTGGGAGCCGAAACATCGACTATGCTTATGGATTAAATTGATTTTTGTTGATACAACTCTGATGGAATTTTGTGAAGTCTGGTGAGTGCGCTCCCATAATTCTACAATATATATATATATATATATATATATATTGTGACAGGGTCACTGGTAAAGTGGTCTGTGGCAGGTACATTTGTCCCAGATTCCTGTCTTTTGTGTTTTAAACCCCCAGGAGAAAGTCTGCAGTGTAGCAGGCTTGAGTTTCGGCTTTTTGAAAAGCCGGTTTGGGACCTGGGGGTTGTGGGTGAGAGTAGAGGGAGGGCTCCACCCACGGCCACTCCAGGTTTTGGTTCTCGCAGCCTGGTAACAGGATTGTTAGTTTTCCACCTGAGAGTGGCCAATATAAGCCTAGTTTGTTTAGGGCTGATTGTCTCACCTAGGAGAGCAGGCAGGGAGTTTGCTCAGAGACACTTGCAAACCTAACCGTGAGTGTTGTGCTGTGCTTTTGTTGCTGGCGAGGGCATTAGGCCCTGCCAGGTTCTGGTAGTGAGGGACCTACCTGTGAAGTTAGTGCCCCGACAGGGCTAGGATTTATATTTATGTTTTCTTTATGTTTCTGACATTGTACAATAAAGACTGGCACCGACCAGCTTGTACTTGCATCCAGACTGGTGTGCTGCTTCCCTGCTGCTGTGTGTGTGTGTAAGGAAGGAGTCCTCTACCCAGGAGAGGGACCCCCTAACCTAACTGTGTCACAATATGGTGGAGAATGCGGGCAACCACACACACTGAAGTTGCAGCAAGAGGAAAACTTTCCATTTAAAAATTAAAGGGACAGACACCCAATTTGTGAGTGTGGAAATAACACTGTGTCCTTGGAGTCCCATAGAGGAGGCATCAGCCAATGCTCAGAGAGGCAAGGTTCAGCTTCCAACCTACACCCCAGGACAAAATGGAGGACATTATTAAGGCCTTGCTTCAAGCTACAGCAGTTCAGCAGGAGACAAACAATATTCAGCAGGAATCTAACAGACTTCAACAGGTCGCCATTGAGGAAACCCGCCAGGCCTTAGCGGAAAACCGCCAGGCCTTAGCGGAAAACAGCCAGGCCATAAAAGAGGTGGTACAGCACCTGGTCGCCCGGCCCAGAGATGTTAATACTGGTCCTCCCACCACCACTCACTACGTACGAGCCAGTCACTTCCTCCAAAAGATGACTTCGGGCGATGATGTGGAGGCCTATCTCGCCGCATTTGAAAGAACGGCCGAAAGGGAGAGTTGGCCCCAGGAGCAGTGGGCAAGTCTGGTGGCACCTTTTTTGTCTGGGGAGCCACAAAAAGCATATTTCGACTTATGCCTGGCTGATGCCAAGGACTATAAAAAACTAAAACAGGAGATCCTAACTCGCTTGGGAGTCACCACCTTTGTTCATGCCCAACGGGTCCACCGCTGGGAGTTCCATAAGGACAAGCCTCCACGTTCACAGATGCATGACCTCGTCCATCTGTCCTCAAAATGGCTACAGCCCGAGACGCTGACGGGACCACAGATCGTGGAAAGGGTCGTGATGGACCGGTATCTGCGATCATTACCTGTGACTCTGGGCAAGTGGGTGAGCCATGCAGACCCTAAGTCCGCGGACCAGTTGGTCGAGCTGGTGGAGAGGTACGTGGCGGCTGAGGAGCTGATGAGTATGCCCCACCGAGCCCCGATGGCGCACCGGCGAACTCCCAGAGACACTGGTAAGACTGTTCCAGGGGAGAAGGGTGCTGGGCGGTGGAATGTACCTAAGACTGAGGGTGTAGAACCTGGAGACAGGCCTGCCAGGCCGGGAAGGTTCTTGCCCCATAAACGACTAGACATTAATATGACTCAGTGTTTCCGATGTGGTGGCTTCGGCCATATTGCCGCTAATTGTGCACTTACAACTGAACCTATGCAATGTGATACTGCTCATGTCTACCGCAGGGGGTCTTTCTTTGCACAGATAGCCTGTACGGCTGACCGGCAGGCTGAGACTGATAAGCACATGTGTGTACTCAATGTAGATGGCAACCGAGTAGAGGCACTGTTAGACTCTGGTAGCTTGGTGACACTTATAAAAGCTGAGCTGGTGAACCCCTTGAGGCATACAGGGAAAACTGTTGGTGTGACCTGCATACATGGGGATACTCGATATTATGTTACGGCCGAGGTGAACATTGAGACACCATGTGGCTCTGCTATAGTTTCTGTGGGTTTGGTGCATGGTCTGGTGTACGATGCAATATTGGGGAGAGACTTTGCTCACTTCTGGAAGTTGTGGGAAAGCCGTTTTGTTCCAGAGGTGAACAACCCCGATCCATTTGAGAAGGTTGTCGATGTAGTGGAGGAGGGAGTTTCTTCTGAGTCAGAGTTATTCCCTTTATCTACCATGGTTGGCGAACTAGAGAATGCGGAACGTGACGGTGGCCCGCCAACTGATGTGCCTCCCATTGAGGTGGGAAGTGTTGTTGGGCCAGGTGATCGTCTGCCTGATTTAGAGGTCAGAAGAGAGGCCTTTGCCGTGGAGCAGTTGAATGACCCTACTTTGGTAAAAGCCAGGGAGAATGTAAAAGTAGTTGATGGTAAACCCGTAGACCCTGATAGTCCTTTGTCCTATCCCCACATGGCAATGTGTCAGGATTTGTTATATCAGGTGACTAAGAAGGGGGAAGATGTTGTGGAACAACTAATAGTTCCCAAAGCCTACAGAAGAACAGTGTTGGATCTGGCCCATGGTCATATAACGGCAGGCCATCTAGGGGTAGAGAAAACCACTGAGCGAATAATGCAGAGGTTTTTCTGGCCCGGGCTTCATAAAGAGGTATCTGACTTTTGCGCATCCTGCCCTGAGTGTCAGTATCATGCTCCCAGGCCACATTTTAAGGGTCCACTAGTTCCATTGCCTATCATAGAGGTGCCGTTTGAAAGAATAGCGATGGATTTGGTTGGACCCTTAATGAAGTCTGCCAGGGGACACCAGTATATTCTGGTCATAATGGATTACGCTACCAGGTACCCGGAAGAGATCCCGTTGCGCAATACGTCAACCAAGACCATTGCCAAAGAGCTAGTTCATGTCTTTAGCAGGCTGGGTATACCTAAGGAGATACTAACTGACCAGGGTACACCGTTTATGTCCAAAGTCATGAAAGAGTTATGCCGCCTGTTCAAAATCGAACAGTTAAGAACTTCGGTTTATCACCCCCAAACCGATGGGCTGGTCGAGAGGTTTAACAAGACGTTAAAACACATGCTTAGGAAAGTGGTCGACAAGGATGGTAGGGATTGGGACTACTTATTGCCATATTTATTGTTGGCCATAAGAGAAGTTCCCCAGTCCTCCACCGGATTTTCACCCTTCGACTTGTTGTATGGGAGACACCCAAGGGGGTTACTAGACATTGCCAAAGAGACATGGGAGGGGCAGTCTAGTCCTTACAAAACGGTGATTGAGTATGTTTCTCAAATGCAGGAGAGAATTGCTGCGGTAGTGCCGATAGTGAGAGAGCACCTGGAACAGGCTCAACAGGCACAGCAGAGGGTATACAACCGCAATGCTCGGTTACGCAGCTTTTCTCCTGGGGACAGAGTGTTAGTATTGGTTCCCACTGTGGAAAATAAACTTTTGGCTAAATGGCAAGGGCCCTTTGAAATCTTAGAAAGAGTGGGGCAGGTCAATTACAAAGTTTACCAGCCGGGGAAAAGAAAGCTGGAACAGATATACCATATAAATCTGTTAAAGCCCTGGAAAGATAGAACGGTACTGTCGGCCGTCCGAGACCCTCCAGTAAGTCCAGGGCCCTTAGTTCCCGAAGTGACAGTGGCAAAAACCCTGTCGGCAATTCAACAACAAGAGGTCGAGGAGTTTCTGATTAGAAATAGGGTGCTGTTCTCTGACGTACCTGGGAAAACCTCGGTCATTAAACATGACATCATCACTGACCCAGGGGTTAAAGTTAATCTAAAGCCCTATAGGTTACCAGAAGCACAAAGAGAATCGGTGTCGAAAGAAATTAAAAATATGCTAGAGTTAGGGGTTATTGAAGAATCACATAGTGAATGGTCAAGTCCCATTGTGTTGATTCCAAAGCCCGACGGGAGTGTGTGTTTCTGCAATGACTTCCGAAAGTTGAACAGTGTTTCAAAATTTGATGCCTACCCGATACCAAGAGTGGATGAACTGATTGAGAGACTAGGGACGGCAAGGTATTTAACCACTCTTGACCTAACCAAAGGGTATTGGCAAGTACCGTTAACCGAGAGCGCCAAACAAAAGACAGCTTTTTCAGCGCCAGAGGGCTTGTTTCAGTACAAGATGTTGCCCTTCGGGCTACATGGGGCACCTGCTACCTTCCAAAGAATGATGGACAGGATTCTAAGGCCCCATAGAGGGTATGCAGCTGCTTATCTGGATGACGTGGTCGTTCATAGTCCTGATTGGCAGTCTCACTTACCCAGGGTACAAGCAGTGTTGGACTCCATCTATAAGGCAGGTTTGACAGCCAACCCAAAAAAGTGTTGTCTAGGCATGGAGGAAGTAAAATATCTGGGATACACCATTGGCAGAGGCCTGATAAAGCCTCAGCTCAATAAAGTTGATGCCATACAAAACTGGCCACGGCCTCTGAATAAGAAGCAGGTGAGAGCCTTCTTGGGAATTATGGGGTACTGCAGGAGGTTTATACCCAACTTTGCCACCATGGCAGTCCCACTGACTGACCTGACCAAAGGCAAACAAAAAGCTATGGTAGAATGGAGTCCTGAGGCAGAGAAAGCTTTTCAGGAGTTGAAAGTAGCATTGTGTTCCCAACCAGTCCTGATGACTCCTAATTTTGAAAGGGAATTCATAGTACAAACCGATGCATCAGAAGTAGGTATAGGAGCGGTCCTGTCCCAGAACAAGGAGGGTGAGGAACACCCTATTTTCTATCTTAGCAGAAAGTTGAATGTACATGAGAGAAACTATGCCACAGTGGAGAAGGAGGCGTTGGCCATAAAGTGGGCGTTAGAGGCTCTCAGGTACTACTTGGTCGGAAGAAAGTTCAAATTGATCACTGACCATGCCCCTCTGAAGTGGATGTCTGAAAATAAGGACAGTAATGCGAGAATTACAAGATGGTCCTTGGCGTTACACACTTTTACATTTCCAGCTGGCCAATGCTGACGCGTTGTCACGCGTTCATTGTTTGGGGGCTTCAGTTGTTCCGCCCCACAGGTCGAAACAAAGGGGGGGATATGTGATAGGATCACTGGTAAAGTGGTCTGTGGCAGGTACATTTGTCCCAGATTCCTGTCTTTTGTGTTTTAAACCCCCAGGAGAAAGTCTGCAGTGTAGCAGGCTTGAGTTTCGGCTTTTTGAAAAGCCGGTTTGGGACCTGGGGGTTGTGGGTGAGAGGAGAGGGAGGGTTCCACCCACGGCCACTCCAGGTTTTTGTTCTCGCAGCCTGGTAACAGGATTGTTAGTTTTCCACCTGAGAGTGGCCAATATAAGCCTAGTTTGTTTAGGGCTGATTGTCTCACCTGGGAGAGCAGGCAGGGAGTTTGCTCAGAGACACTTGCAAACCTAACCGTGAGTGTTGTTCTGTGCTTTTGTTGCTGGTGAGGGCATTAGGCCCTGCCAGGTTCTGGTAGTGAGGGACCTACCTGTGAAGTTAGTGCCCCGACAGGGCTAGGATTTATATTTATGTTTTCTTTATGTTTCTGACATTGTACAATAAAGACTGGCGCCGACCAGCTTGTACTAGCATCCAGACTGGTGTGCTGCTTCCCTCCTGCTGTGTGTAAGGAAGGAGTCCTCTACCCAGAAGAGGGACCCCCTAACCTAACTGTGTCACAATATATATATATATATATATATATATATATATATATATGCAAATGGATATGTGTTGATTGGAATTTGAGTTGCTGGCACCAGGGTACTTTTAACTCTATCTAAGGGAGTGCCGACCTAATGGAACTTGTTTTATATATATATTATGATTTTCAACTTTTATTGATAGGGGCCCCCACAGACCTTAATCCAGCCCTGCTCACTGCGATGCTCTCTGTATTATACGGCACACAGTGCGATGATCTCTCTATTATATGGCACACACTGCGATGCTTTCTGTATTATATGGCACTCACTGCGATGCTCTCTGTATTATATGGCACACACTGCGATGCTTTCTGTATTATATGGCACTCACTGCGATGCTCTCTGTATTATATGGCACACACTGCGATGCTCTCTGTATTATACAGCACACACTGCCATGCTCTCTGTATTATACGGCCCTCACTGCGATGCTCTCTGTATTATACGGCACTCACTGCGATGCTCTCTGTATTATACGGCACTCACTGCGATGCTCTCTGTATTATATGGCACTCACTGCGAGACTCTCTTTGTATTATATGGCACTCACTGCGATGCTCTCTGTATTATACGGCACACACTGCGATGCTCTCTGTATTATACAGCACTCACTGCGATGCTCTCTGTATTATACGGCACACACTGCGATGCTCTCTGTATTATACGGCACACAGTACGATGATCTCTCTATTATACGACACTCACTGCGATGCTCTTTGTATTATACGGCACACACTGTGATGCTCTCTGTGTTATACGGCACTCACTGCGATGCTCTCTGTATTATACGACACACACTGCGATGCTCTTTGTATTATACGACACACACTGCGATGCTCTCTGTATTATACGGCACTCACTGCGATGCACTTTGTATTATACGGCACTCACTGCGATGCTCTCTGTATTATACGGCACACACTGCGATGCTCTCTGTATTATATGGCAGTGTATTGTGAGGAGTGGGTGCGGTGCAGTGACTGCTGCCGTGCAGGTGTACATCTGTTCCTTACCTTGCAACGCACCCTCTCACCTTCAGGCCGTGTTTTCAGCAGACGGTCCTGGAACTACCAAATAGAACACGGACACGATGACCTAGGGGGAAGGAGACGAGGTGAGTACCGTCCTCACGTCGACCGACGCGCCCTACCGAACCGGGGGATAAATTCAGGTTTTAAGTGAAGATCATCATTGGCACTTTTGGCCTCAGATCCCGAATTTTCACCTATCGGTACTCACGCACCAGGTGAAGATCCGTCCTTGCACCGGGTTGCAAGGTCCGCCCAGAAGGAAGGAAAGATAGATAGTGACAAACAAACAGAGAGAGACAGTACACACAGATATTTCTCACCGTGTCCACTCTTGTTCTTCGTCCGCTCACTCGCCTACAGGTCCCTGTAAGGAGATACACAACACAGCCGTGCAGGGCCTAAACCTATGTCAAGCAACTACACATACTAAAACGGCATCACCCTCAACCTATGTTGTGTGTAGTGCGACAGATATAACAACAACTAAACTTTTGCCCTGCACGGAACACCAATCACAGACTATAAGTATACAAGAGCGAAACACGGTACTGTCTCTTTAAATGTCTGCTACCTACCTATCCAGAGCTGGCCAGCTCCTCTTACCAGTGACTGGGGAAACTCTACCTTATTGGTGGGAGCCGTACAGCTATCCACCACTGCTCACACCTCTGATCATCTATGCGGGGCTACCTAATGGGCTCAGGGCCCTGGGCCTAACGCCCAGGGTCTTACCAGCGGCTCAGGGCTTATGCCTGCCTACTTCAGGGTACTCAAGGGACTTGGGCCTACTGCCCAGAGTCCCGTCTCTATTTTGCAGCTCAGGCCCAGGGGCCTGCCTAACGGTGGGCTCTGGTAGTGGCCTGGGCCTAATTCCCAGACCACTTTTTATGGGGCTCAGGCCTATTTGCCTGCCTACCTGTGGGGCTCACTTAGCGGTCTGGGCCTAATGCCCAGACCACCTTATATTTTTGGTGGCTCGGGCAGTTGCCCGCCTACTTGATTAATTAGTGACCTGGGCCTAGTACCCAGGCCACTCACACCTTATTAAGAGCCAATCCTTTTAACAGGGCCTAATGCCCGCTACTGTGCCCCGGGCCTTGTGCCCGACTGATTACCCACGGGCCTAGTGCCCGACAACGCTCCACGGGCATAGCGCCCGACAACCCTGGCGGTCTTGTGAGGGGGGTACATGGTGGGCCTCACGGAGGGCCTACCTGCAACGTTGGAAGAGGCTGCGGGGGGGAACTTCGTGACGCTCTTTCACTTCCCTCCCCCGCAGTCCTCTCCGGTCCTCAGCCGCATTCTTCGGCCACTGGCCCGTCCTGGCCAGCGGCGCCGCCTCTTCTTCTCTTCTTCCAGCCAGCGCCGCCTGTCTTCTTTCTTGACAGCGGCGTCTTCTGGCCTCTTCCGTGGCCGCCGCCCCTGTTGACGCGCCGATCTTCTGCTCTTCGGGAGGTCTTCTCTCCTCCCTCTCCGCCGCCGAACTAACTTTTCCCGCTCGGCGCCGTCTAATACAAGACGGCGCGAGTGGGCGGGGCTATGACGCGGCAAGCCGCGATTGGCTCGTCGCGTCCGCCTCTGATTGGCTGCTGGCCCACGAGCCAGGTTTGGCTCGCGGCCAGAGCCAAACACCCGCCGCAAGGAACGCCGCGCCCAACGCCTGACCGGCGCTGGGAGCAGGTACTCTGTTCCAGCGCCGGCTACCCGCCGCTTCTTGGCTGCCGGGCGCCAAGCTCCGCTGAGCTTGCTCCCGGAGCCAAGCTTCTCCCGGCGCCACAGTACCTCCGGCACTGATGAAAGGGACCAGGCGGTCCCTTCACCAGGTGCCCGCGGTGTCTGCACCGACGCTAGAGACATTACTGTCCCAGCGCCGGCAACGGATGTGTCCCGCAGAGGACATCCCCTCTGCCTGCCCCTGCACCTCTGCTGATGCTGGGATCAAACACTTGATCCCAGCACAGCCTTCAACAGTATTGCACCCTATATTATATGGAAGTCCCTGAGATGCTCTCTGATATATATATATATATATATATATATATATAGATGCATACACATATATATTCTCTCTCTCTCTCTCTCTCTCTATCTCTGCCATGGTCCAGCATTGCCTTTTTTTTTTTTTTAAAACAACAACAGCAAAAAAGACAATTCATTTATTAATTTACTGCAGTGGTTAGGGATGTGGGATGGACACTTATAGAGATATGCCAAAATCATATCTTATTAATGTAAAGAAAAGGCAAACCATACAGTTCTCACTGAGAATATTTTTTTCTTGTTATATCTCCACTATAAAGTGGTTGAAGGTAGATGTCACATGTGCCCTCCATGGAGATTAATTCTGTGTAGACCACACCCACACACTAGACACGCCCCCACATCACCACAGCGCTTATCAAACTCCAATGCGGTGGCTCCAGGCCCATGTGGACCTTAATCTGGCACTGAAAAGATGCACATGTATGTTATAATAACAAGGGGGAAAAACATGCCACATAAGTTAAAAAACATGCCCTTATAAGGGGGGGAAACATGCCCATGTAAGGGAAAACATGCCCATATAAGGAAAAACATGCCCACCAGCCACACTTATGACATCACAATTGGATGATGACATTAGTAAGAGTCATAGATAAAGCCAATCCCCTGCCTATATAAGGGGAGGTCTCTGGCCACAAGACATCAGTCTCCCACAGGAGCAGCAGGACTAGCAGATCCTCAGAGCCTAAGGAAACGAAACAAACGTCTGCCACAGGAGGAGAGGTAAGTATAATATGTTGTGTACTTAGGCTAGTAGGAGTGAGAATGTGTTATACAAATTAATACAACATCACTTTTAAAACTCACTTCTAAAAACTCTCACTTTAGTAAATTTACCCCTTATTCTCAGTCGCATATTTAAACCTGAACACAGATTTTGGCCCTCATTCAGAGCCACTCGCTAGCGGCAGTACGCTCGTTCCCAGCGATGTTCGCACATCTGCGCATGCGTACGGATCGTTATACGCATGCGCGAACCAGTCAGTGCGGCCAAAATTCATGTGCTCGCAATATAGCGAATGCCTGCTATTTTGAGTGACAGAATGAGGCGTATGTGGGTGTTAACAGGGGTAGGTGTTTGAAAATGGGGAGTGGAGATCCGAACGCAGGCGTGCTTAAAGGTCAAAACGGGCGTTTTATGGGTGTGCATAATTAATACAGCAGCGTCATTGACCACGTCACTGGGTTATTTTATAGCCAGAACTGCTCGCAAGATTGTGGTTGAAAAAACCAACCACAAGAATAGCGAGCAGTTCATACGCTGTTCGATGTACTCGATTAATCTAATAAATAGCGGACATGACGTATGATGCGAGCGGCCAGGGGGCGTTTTTATCAAATAAACGAGCGTATATGTTTTGCTCGCTCGTTCAGACATGGAGGCGGCAACAGACCGCAAAGAGCGAACGGTTCATTTGAATAGCCACCCCCTTTTTATGAACGAGCGAGCGCTAATTGCGAGCGGCTCTGAATGAGGGCCTTTGTCGTAATTTTCGTTATTAAAATGACCAACGTCTGATGTTTTCCCTCCAACTTTTTTGTTTTACCCCCTAGGTTGCTGTATTTTATCATTTTTAGATGCTTGTTATGTATCAATCCTTATGCTGATGTGTCGTGTTCTCCCCCTTTACTTCCCCTCCTCCTAACCTCTGTTTGCTCCTTTCTTTCCTATCAAATATTTTGATTAGTTATTCCTCTGTTTATTATTGTTTTAAAAATTTGGCCTGTGTTGGGCTTTTATAACCCCTTTTTTTCAGTACTAATTTGTATTTTGATCGACCATTTCAAATAAAGAATTATTAAAAAAAAATGTTTGTATTCTCATTACCGTTACAATTCAGTCCTCAAAAAAATGTAGTCGACGATTACTTTAAGTCTAAGTTTTCATCGAAAAAACTAACATTGTGAGCTCAATGTAGTATAGATATATCTATATCTATATATATATATATATACATACACACACATCACACACACACACTTGTGTGTGTATATATATTTGCCACAATCGCTACAATAACAGTTGCCACATTCTGTAACACCCACCCACAATCTTTGCAACATTCGTCAAAACAGTTGCCACAACAACCCACAATCTCCACAACAATAATAAAAAAAGTTGCCACAATCGCCGCAACAACAAAAACAGTCCACAATCGCCGTCACTACCACAATCGCCGTAACTACCACCCACAATCACAACAAAATTAAAAAACTTGCTACAACAAAAATAACCCACAATCACCGCTTCAACAGTTGTTACATTCGCTGCAACAAAAACAAACCACAATAGCTGTAGCAACCACCCACACTCACAGCAACAACAAAAAAATCAATCGTGACTACAACCCGCAATCGCCGCATCAACAGTTGCTACAATCGCTACAAGAAAAACAATCCACAATCACCGCAACAATTGAAACAATCGCTACAACAATTGAAACAATCGCCACAATAACAACCCGCAATCTCTACAACGAGAGCAGCAGCCTATAAACTCCACAAAAACAGTTGATGCAACTGCCGCGACAACCGACAATCACAACAGCTTATAATCACCACAATCACCACAACTACAACCCGCAATTGCCGCAACAAAAGTTGCCACAATCGGCGCAACAACAAACACAATTCACTATCGCCGCAACCACCCACAATCACAGCAACAAAAAAACCCAATCGCTACAACAAAAACAACCCACAATCACAGCAATTACAACAACCCACATAAGCCGAATCAACAGTTGCTACAATTCGCCACAACAACAAAAACAATCCACAATAACTGCAACCACCCACAATCACAGCAACAAAAAACATCAATCTCTACTACAAAAACAACCCACAATTGCCACAATTACAACCCACAATTGCTGCATCAACAGTTGCTACATTCGCCACAACTACAAAAACAATCCACAATAGCCACAACAACCAACCACAATCGCCAAACAGTTGCCACAATAATAACCTACAATCTCCACAACAAAAGCAACAACCTATAATCTCCACAACAACAGATGACGCAACCACTGCAATAACCATTAATTCCAAAGTTTCTAATCACCACAATCACCGCGACTACAACAACCCGCAATCACCGCATCAACAGTTGCTACATTCGCCGCAAGAAAAATAATCCACAATAGCCGTAACATCCAACCACAATCGCCGCAACAATTGCCGCAATAACAACCCGCAATCTCTACAACAACAAAAGCAGCAACCTATAATCTACACAACGGTTAGCGACAACCAACAATCACAACAGCTTATAATCACCACAATTGCACAACTACAAACCGCAAATCCCGCTACAAAAGTTGCCACAATAAGCGCAACAACAGAAACAATCTGCAATCGCCTCCATGGAGATACATTCTGTGTAGACCACACCCACACACTAGGCATGCCCCCACATCACCAGTCACACTACTGCAGCGCTGGTCACACCCCCTGCGGTGGCACACAATAGGCCCTTCATAAATTTCAGCTCCAGGCCCATGTGGACTTAAATCTGGCACTGAAAAGATGCACATGTATGTTATAGTAAGAAGGGGGGAAAACATGCCACATAAGTTAAAAAAAACATGCCCTTATAAGGGGGGGAAACATGCCCATATAGGGGGAAACCTTGCCCATATAAGGAGGAAACCTTGCCCACCAGCCACACTTATGACATCACAATTGGATGATGACATTAGTAAGGGTCATAGATAAAGCCAATCCCTTGCCTATATAAGGGGAGGTCTCTGGCCACAAGACATCAGTCTCCCACAGGAGCAGCAGGACTAGCAGAACCTCAGAGCCTAAGGAAAGAAAACAAACATCTGCCACAGGAGGAGAGGTAAGTATAATATGGTGTGTACGTAGGTTGCTGTATTTTATAATTATTAGATGCTTGTTAAGTATCAATCCTTATGCTGATGTGTCGTGTTCACCCCCTTTACTTCCCCTCCTCCTAACCTCTGTTTGCTCCTTTCTTTCCTATTAAATATTTTGATTAGGTTTTCCTCTGTTTATTATTGATTTTAATATTTGGCCTGTGTTGGGCTTTTGTGGCCCCTTTTTTTCTGTACTAATTTGTATTTTGATTGGCCATTTCAAATAAAGAATTATTAAAAAAAAATGTCTGTATTCTCATTACCGTTACAATTCAGTCCTCAAAAAAATGTAGTCGACCATTACTTTGTCTAAATTTTCATCGAAAAAATTAACACTGTGAGCTCAATGTAGTATAGATATATCTATATATCTATCTATCTATCTATATATATATATATATATATATACATACACACACTTGTATGTATATATATATTTGCCACAATCGCTACAATAACAGTTGCCACATTCTGTAACACCCACCCACAATCTTTGCAACATTTGCTAAAACATTTGCCACAACAACCCACAATCTCCACAACAATAATAAAAAAAAGTTGCCACAATCGCAGCAACAACAAAAACAGTCCACAATTGCCGTCACTACCACCCACAATGACAACAAAATAAAAAAACTTGCTACAACAAAAATAACCCACAATCACCACTTCAACAGTTTCTACATTCGCTGCAACAAAAACGAACCACAATAGCTGTAGCAACCACCCACACTCACAGCAACAACAAAAAAATCAATCGTGACTACAACCCACAATCGCCGCATCAACAGTTGCTACAATCGCTACAAGAAAAACAATCCACAATAGCCGCAACAATTGAAACAATCGCCACAATAACAACCCGCAATCTCTACAACAAAAGCAGCAGCCTATAATCTCCACAACAACAGTTGATGCAACCGCCGCGACAACCAACATTTGCAACAGCTTATAATCACCACAATCACCACAACTACAACCCGCAATTGCCGCAACAAAAGTTGCCACAATCGGCGCAACAACAAAAACAATTCACAATCGCCGCAACCACCCACAATCACAGCAACCAAAAAACCCAATCGCTACAACAAAAACAACCCACAATCGCAGCAATTACAACAACCCACATAAGCCAAATCAACAGTTGCTACATTTCCCCACAACAACAAAAACAATCCACAATAACTGCAACCACCCACAATCACAGCAACAAAAAAATCAATTGCTACTACAAAAACAACCCACAATTGCCACAACTACAACCCACAATTGCTGCATCAACAGTTGCTACATTCGCCACAACTACAAAAACAATCCACAACAACCAACCACAATCACCACAACAGTCTCTACAACAAAAGCAACAACCTATAATCTCCACAACAACAGTTGACGCAACCACTGCAATAACCATTAATTCCAACAGTTTATAATCACCACAATTGCCGCAACTACAACAACCCGCAATCACCGCATCAACAGTTGCTACATTCGCTGCAAGAAAAACAATCCACAATCACCGCAACAACCAACCACAATCGTCGCAACAATTACCACAATAACAACCCGCAATCTCTACAACAATAAAAGCAGCAACCTATAATCTACACAACGGTTAGCGACAACCAACAGTCACAACAGCTTATAATCACCACAATTGCACAACTACAAACCTCAAATCCCGCTACAAAAGTTGCCACAATAAGCGCAACAAAAACAATCTGCAATCGCCTCCATGGAGATACATTCTGTGTAGACCACACCCACACACTAGGCATGCCCCCACATCACCACAGCGCTTATCAAACTCCAATGCGGTGGCTCCAGGCCCATGTGGACCTTAATCTGGCACTGAAAAGATGCACATGTATGTTATAATAACAAGGGGGGAAAAACATGCCACATAAGTTAATAAACATGCCCTTATAATGGGGGAGAAACATGCCCATATAAGGGAAAACATGCCCATAAGGGGGAATCCTTGCCCACCAGCCACACTTATGACATCACAATTGGATGATGATATTAGTAAGGGTCATAGATAAAGTCAATCCCTTGCCTATATAAGGGGAGGTCTCTGGCCACAAGACATCAGTCTCCCACAGGAGCAGCAGGACTAGCAGAACCTCAGAGCCTAAGGAAAGAAAACAAACATCTGCCACAGGAGGAGAGGTAAGTATAATATGGTGTGTACGTAGGTTGCTGTATTTTATAATTATTAGATGCTTGTTACGTATCGATCCTTATGCTGATGTGTGGTGTTCTCCCCCTTTACTTCCCTCCTCCTAACCTCTGTTTGCTCCTTTCTTTCCTATCAAATATTTTGATTAGGTTTTCCTCTGTTTATTATTGTTTTCAAAATTTGGCCTGTGTTGGGCTTTTGTGGCCCCTTGTTTTCTGTACTAATTTGTATTTTGATTGACCATTTCAAATAAAGAATTATTAAAAAAAAATGTTTGTATTCTCATTACCGTTACAATTTAGTCCTCAAAAAAATGTAGTCGACGATTACTTTAAGTCTAAATTTTCATCGAAAAAATTAACACTGTGAGCTCAATGTAGTATAGATATATCTATATATCTTTATATATATATATATATATATATACATACACACACACACACTTGTGTGTGTATATATATTTGCCACAATCGCTACAATAACAGCTGCCACATTCTGTAACACCCACCCACAATCTTTGCAACATTCGCCAAAACAGTTGATTAGTTTTTTCTCTATGTGTACTATTATTGTTTGAAAAATTTGGCCTGTGTTGGGCTTTTGTGGCCCCTTTTTTTCTGTACTAATTTGTATTTTGATTGACCATTTCAAATAAAGAATTATTTAAGAACATTTTTTTGTATTTTCATTATCATTACAATTTAGTCTAAATTAAAAAAATGAACACTGCGTGCTCAATGTAGTATAGATGTGTATATATATTTTATATATATATATATATATATACACACACACACACTTGTGTGTGTATATATATATATATATATATATATATATTTGCCACAATCGCTACAATAACAGTTGCCACATTCTGTAACAACCACCCACAATCTTTGCAACTTTCGACAAAACAGTTGCCACAACAACCCACAATCCCCACATCAGTAAAAAAAAAAGGTTGCCAGTGTCGCCACAACAACAAAATCAATCCAGAATCGCTGTAGCTACCACCAACAATTACAAAATGAAAAAACTTGCTACAACAAAAATAACCCACAATCGTCACTTCAACAGTTGTTACATTCGCTGCAACAAAAACAAACCACAATAGCTGTAGCAACCACCCACACTCACAGCAACAACAAAAAATCAATCATGACTGCAACCCACAATCGCCACATCAACAGTTGCTACAATCGCTGCAAGAAAAGCTACAATCGCCGCAACAATTGAAACAATCGCCACAATAACAACCCGCAATCTCTACAACAAAAGCAGCAGCCTATAATCTCCACAACAACAGTTGTTGCAACCACTGTGACAACCAACAATCGCAACAGCTTATAATCACCACAATCACCACAACTACAACCCGCAATTGCCGCAACAAAAGTTGCCACAATCGGCGCAACAACAAAAACAATTCACAATCGCCGCAACCACCCACAATCACAGCAACAAAAAAACCCAATCGCTGCAACAAAAACAACCCACAATCACAGCAATTACAACAACCCACATAAGCCGAATCAACAGTTGCTACATTTCGCCACAAAAACAGTCCACAATCGCTGCAACCACCCACAATCACAGCAACAAAAAACATAAATCGCTACTACAAAAACAACCCACAATTGCCACAATTACAACCCACAATTGCTGCATCAACAGTTGCTACATTCGCCACAACTACAAAAACAATCCACAATAGCCACAACAACCAACCACAATCGCCACAACAGTTGCCACAATAATAACCTACAATCTCTACAACAAAAGCAACAACCTATAATCTCCACAACAACAGTTGACGCAACCACTGCAATAACCATTAATTCCAACAGTTTATAATCACCACAATCGCCGCAACTACAACAACCCGCAATCACCGCATCAACAGTTGCTACATTCGCCGCAAGAAAAACAATCCACAATAGCCAAAACAACCAACCACAATCGCCGCAACAATTGCCACAATAACAACCCGCAATCTCTACAACAACAAAAGCAGCAACCTATAATCTACACAACGGTTAGTGACAACCAACAGTCACAACAGCTTATAATGAACCAACTACAATCGCCACAACAGTTGCCACAATAATAACCTACAATCTCTACAACAAAAGCAACAACCTATAATCTCCACAACAACAGATGACGCAACCACTGCAATAACCATTAATTCCAACAGTTTATAATCACCACAATCGCCGCAACTACAACAACCCGCAATCACCGCATCAACAGTTGCTACATTCGCCGCAAGAAAAACAATCCACAATAGCCGCAACAACCAACCACAATCGCCGCAACAATTGCCACAATAACAACCCGCAATCTCTACAACAACAACAGCAGCAATAATCTACACAACGGTTAGTGACAACCAACAGTCACAACAGCTTATAATGACCACAATTGCACAACTACAAACCGCAAATCCCGCTACAAAAGTTGCCACAATAAGCGCAACAACAAAAACAATCTGCAATCGCCTCCATGGAGATACATTCTGTGTAGACCACACCCACACACTAGGCATGCCCCCACATCACCAGTCACACTACTGCAGCGCTGGTCACTCCCCCTGCGGTGGCACACAATAGGCCCTTCATAAATTTCAGCTCCGGGCCCATGTGGACCTAAATCTGGCACTGCTTCATGTGTGCACCCAAGATATGCACAATTCAATTAGAAATGCAAATTTGCACTACTCGCAGTGAGAGTGTGCAAATGTTTTCCAAAAAGTGAATAGGAAAAATTGCATGAAAAAGTGGGGAGACCTTCCTGGATCCCAAAATAGTGAAAACTTTGGTAGCAGAATCATGAACCATAGAAGACTGTTAGTGGCCATAAGGAAAGTACTGTATGGTTTTAAAAGGTGTCAAATGGCTGATTTGAGCATTTTTTTAAGTAAATAAATGTATAAAGCTGTAGAATTTTGTTTAATTACAAAGGAATTAAACGGAAAATGCAAAAAAAAGTAGATAAAGAGATGCTTTTGGGGTAATTTGAGGCAACTTTTATAAATTATAGAATTAAATTATTTTTTTTTTTAATTAATACTTTCATTACATTTGGGGTGCATTATTTAGCTAAAAAAAAGCTTATTTTAGGGTCATTTTAGGCCATTTATTGTTTTCACACCAAAAATGACATGTGGCCCAATTAAGCTAATTGAAAAATTCCAAATGCCTAATTTAACTACAGCAATTATTTTTCATAAAAGACATTGCTTAATATAATTTTTCCACACTTATGCACATATGCAATATAAGATACCTATTTACTTTTATAATGGCTACTGTACTAATACACTTCTATATTGATTCCCCAGGTGAGTTAGGCTTTATTGGGGGTACAGACTGATTTCCCCCCCAAAAAAACCTGACCTTTTCGTCATTTCCGCTATTCGCTGCATTCGCCCATATGCGTTTTTGCCTGTTTCACAATTGAATAGGGCGAAAAGCGGGTGCGCGCATTGAGTAAGCAGGCGAAAACTTTGCCTCAAACAAGCCAATGAGATGAAAACATCTCACTTTCGACGATCTCTGCTTTTCGCGGCTAATTGAGGGTCTCATTCAGACCCGCTCGCGAGTGCTGTACGCTCGCAAGCGGGTCGATGTTACCCTAATGCGCATGCGCATGACGGAGGCTGCTCCGTCGTGCGAATGCCCGAGACCAGGCGAGCGACGGGGAAGCCGTCGCTCGGGGTCTCGCACCAAAAGGGGCGTGCTGTCAATGGTGAGTGACAGCACGCCCCCTTTGGTAGGCGTGGCGGGGGCGTGACTGCCCAGACGGAGGCGTTCCCATGGGAACGCCTACCGTCTGGGTCCGGCCCCACTGACACTGACATCTGATAGAGCCAAAAGCACTCCGGGCTTGCGGCCAACGAGACCCTACCACAAGGGTCTCGTCGCAAGCCCGATGGACGCGATGGTCTTGACCATTGCTACCATCTTTTTGGCTGCTCGCATAAGCTGTGGGTGTTCACCCACAGCTATGCGAGCGGCCAGGAGGCCGCTCCAAATTTAACTAGGACGGCCCTGATTCAGAGCGAGCGCTCTTGTCAGAACGTCCGGCTCTGAATGAGGCCCTGAATCCGGCCCGGTCTCATATAATATGATACTAAACAGAAATGTAAAGATACCGGACCATTCTTAGCAGTGTACGTATGTCTGCAATTACAGATATTAGTTTTGAACAATGGTTTATGTTGAACGGTTTGACAGATCATTACTCTTTTAAAAACATGTCTGGTAATGTTAGATATGTTGTTGTATTTTAGTAACATAGTAAAAATGGTAGTTATTTAGATATGTTGTTAATTATAGTGTGGTTGTCTGAATTATGATTTAGTGTAACATGGGGATAATTCAGAGGTAGATGCTGTTTCGATTGTTACATAGTCCGACGGTTGGAGGAACGCGCATGGGTCGGAGACGCAGTGCTCATGTTCCTCCATACAGCTGCGACGTTGGTCGCAGTTCCCCGTAAGCCGCTGCATGATTGACATGTTGCTGCTGTTTTGGGGGTGGCGACCTCGAGCATTGCAGAAACCGGGGGCGACGGCCCCGTTTTCTGGGCGTGCTGAAACCAGTGGCTGCATCCTCTGACGCAGTTTCTCTGGCCCCGGCAGCGTAGTTTAGCTGGACATCCTGAGTAACTTGAGTAAGGGATACTCAGATGTCCGATGGGCTGGCTACCGTTAGAGAAAAGTCCCCTGTGCATGAAACGCGTTCGTTCCAGACTCATGAGCTGCAAATACCGGGAGGTCAGAATCTTCTTTATTCACATTTGACTAGGATGGAAGAAGGAGTGACCAGATTAACCTAAATGAAATCCTGTATCAGATATCAGTTCAGTACAGGTTTTGTATGTGTGAGTGGGATTCCTATCAGTATGCTATGTTATGTTCCTTGTTTGGAGGTCATCTGAGGATACTTACAGGGCTCCCCCTGCTGACCAGAGAGGGAATACCCCCTCAGTGAGATTCAGATAGACCACACAAATATTATTATTTGGGTGGGAGGTTGACTAGGGCGCTACTACACCTGTCAAACCGTAACGCAGGTGTTCTAAAGTGAGCACAGGGAGGGCAGTAACCTCCCGTGGAGCAAAAGGGCTACAACACTATTTCATGGTGAACACAAAAGATACGACCACTGTTGAGCGCTACTTATTCTTTTGATTTCCAGATTTCTAAGCACTATTCAACCAGTGCACCTCCAGGGACAGCGGCCCTTCTAAATGTATGGAGCCTCGGTACACATTGACCTTCATAGGAATAACCCAGACTTGCTACAAGTGTAGCAATAGCAAAGCTACAGAGTGACACACTGAGAATTAACTCTTCCCTCCAGTGTCTCTATCTGTCCGCAACCCTCCGTTATTGTTCCTGCCTTATTGTCCCCGGGTCGCAGACACACCCAGGTAATGGGGCCCCTCCTGTCTTGTATCCTGTATCCATCATTTTTTTTTTGTTGGCTTTGTTACATTTCATATTCAGAGAGTCCCAGCCTTTGTCCCCCGTAACGCTGTCACATGAGGACAAGCCCGTGAATGCGATTCTTACCATGAACAGGTCCCAGGTTCTCAGTATCATGTTTTCTCTTGTGTCATTGTGTGATGGATGGAAGCTTCCCAACCACACACCTGTATAGGGGTTTTATCACGCAGGCCCCTGGGAGTTTCCTCGTTTGCCAGCTGAACTGTATTCAGCATTTTAGCCATGGATAAATGAAGTGTTATATGATTCCTGGTACGCTGGGCAGGGAGCAATTGCACTTCCGATTGTGGGTTGCATAATCCGATTTCTTTTTATAGGGCAATTAGATTATATTCCCAAACTGTACCTGCAAAAATAATAATATTTATATATATATATAATATACTGTATATATTGCAGTGGCATATCTATAATGGGTGCAGTGTGTGCGGGGCACACGGGCCCCTGGGACCAGGGGGGCTCCGCACCACACACACTGCACACATATTTTTTTAAACTTACCTGTCCGTGGTCCCGCGTCGGGTGTCAGCACTGCTCAGAACACTGGAAAAATGGCCACCGTGGGCATTTTTCCGGCATTCTGCGCATGCGCAGTAGACTCCGGGTACACTCTAGTGCCCGGAGTCTACTAATGCTCCGGTGGCTGGCCAGCTGCGTCAGTCGGCTGCCAGCCACCGGGGAGAGAGGAGGGGGCCCCGCACGGGAAGTGCACACGGGCCCCCTCCTCTCTTAAGACGCCCCTGATATATTTATATATTTTCTCACAGGCGAGTCAAACTTTATGGCACTTCTCAGACTCCAAAGTTAATATTAATACAGAAATATTATATTTGAAATACAAAAATATCTTGGTTGAACAAATAATGGTATTCTCATCTCAGGGGGATACGTTGTTTCCTGATAAACTATATGCAGGGCCAGTGCAAGGTTTCTTGGCACACTAGTCATTTCTTCAGCCTTGCGGATAGCTACACAAGCCCTCTATGCAGTGCCCCCAGTACTGCCCAATATACAGTGCCCCCAGTAGTGGTCCCCCTATGCAGTGCCCCTTATATAATGCCCCCAGTAGTAATCCCACCTACGCAGAGTCCCTTATATAGTGCCCCAGGATGTGGTCCCCCTATGCAGTGCCCCATATATAATGTCCCCAGTAGTAGTCTCCCCTGTGCAGTGTCCCTTATATAATGCACCCAGTACTAGTCCCCCCAGTACTTGTCCCTCCCCTGTGCAGTGCCCCTTATATAGTGCCCCCAGTACTAACCCCCCCAAGTGCAGTGCCCCCAGTAGTGGTCCCCCCGATGCAGTGCTGCAAGTAGTAGTCCCCCCAGCAGTGCCTCCAGTAGTCTCCCCCCCAGCTGTGCCCCCAATAGTAGTCCCCCACCTATGCAGTGCCCCCAGCAGTAATCCCCACCTTTACAGTGCCCCCAGTAGTGGTCCCACCAGTGCAGTACCCCCAGCAGTGCCCCAGTCGTAGTCTCCCACCAGCAGTGCCCCCAGTAGTAGTCCCCCCCAGCAGTGCCCCAATAGAAGTCGTGCACCCAGTAGTAGTCGTGCCCCCAGTAGTAGCCTCTCCCCAGCAGTGCCCCCAGTAGTGATCCCCCCTCAGCTTTAATCCCAGACAGACACACATGGAAGAAAAAAACAAAAACATCCGCTTACCTTAATTCCCGGCTCCGGCGTCCGCTCCTCTGTCCCCCGGCCCAGCCCGCTCTGCATGATGGGAGAGACGTCATGACGTCTCTCCCATCACCCACTGCGTGAGCCGGAAAATGGAGCTCATGAGTGAGCTCCAGCCCGGTTCCGGCAGTGGGGGCAGCAGCCGAAGAGAGTCTGACTCTCATCGGCTGCTAAAACAAACACACAGCTGCCGGTGCCGGCGGCGGCTGTGTGTTTGTTATACTAGTAGTGTAGTGCGGACTGCACTTATGTGCTGTCCACACTACCGCCCTGCAGTGCCGGCGCTCTTAGGCAACTGCCTAAGTTTGCCTAGTGGTAGCGCCGGCCCTGAATATATGCCAATAGGACCCCGTTACATTGGATTCTATTTCTTTTCACTTTTGCTGAGAACATGTGATGGCAGCTCCTACATGTATTCTACCCATGGGCATAACTACCACAGGTGCAAGGGGTGCAGCTGCTATGGAGCCCTGAACTGAGGGGAACCCATCTTCCTTGTCACAGTTACATGTGTAATTTTAATTTTTCACTATTGGATGGTACATTGGGGCCCATACAAACTTTTGCTATAGGGCCTTCAAATACTTATGCTGGCCGTACACGCTACAATTATCGGGGCGATCCGCCTGATATCGGCAGATCGCCCCGATAATTGTAGCGTGTGGGGGGGGGGGCGACCGAGGGTTAAATATTGCTTGGTCGGGCATGCCGGATTGTCCAGCATGCCCGTCCGATGCGATATTTCCCGGTAAACTGTCGGCCGCATCGGGCAGTGTATGCCCAGCCGCGGCCGACAGACCGACATTTCCTATGTTCCTTCCTACGGAAGGAACAGGGAAATGTCTCCTCCCCCGGGGGCGGAGCGCGGATGTCTGCCGAATACACTGTGAGAGAAATCTCACAGTGTATGCCGGCGACATCTGCGGCTGGCAGCCGGCCAGATAAAATGTCTGTCGTGTATGCCCAGCATAAGTTACACGCCTGATTCTACCAGATATGAAGGGAGATGTATCAAGGCTGGAGAGAGATAAAGTGGAGGGATTTGGTATGATTTAGCGCTGGACTCATGCCCGGTGGTTGGAATCCCGTCAGGGGCATCCCGGCAGAGTAGGAAATCCTGATCTTCAAAGGTAAGTATATACTAACCTATTTCTACCCCCTAACCCTCCCTTAGGGTTGCCTAACCCTAATCAATGCCTGTCTTTAGCAGACTAGACTTTTTGGTGCCCTGTGCCAGAAAGAGCATTGGCGCCCCCTTCATTTTTCAAAGGGACATAATGCACCCAAAAAAGGGCCATGGCTTCTTGGGGAAGGGCCAGGGAAGAGATAGGAGAGACCAGGAGATGCTGGGGATGAAATAAGAGGAAGCTACAAGCAAGAATGATAATAAACAGAAATTTGACAGGCCCAAACAGTGCCCCCTGACCTGTGGTGCCCTGTGCCATGGCACCGGCCGCACTACCCTAGCTACGGTCCTGGTCTTTAGACCCTTGCCGAGATATGATAGTTGGGAAGCCGGCTGTCGGGATTAGGTACGCCAGCTTCCCGACTGCATACCAAGTGAAGAGGTTGCCCAAAGCTCCGTGCTATATAAATGACAGAAGCTGATCGGTTGCTTTAGGCAATTTCTTCACTTTACAGTCTCTCTCTCCAAAGCTTGATACATCTCCCCCATGGTGAGAAATGTGGTTTTCTATTATCAGGCTACTATCGATTATAGAACAGTAAGGGGAAAATAAACACCTTCTTTGCTGCTCACTCACATATCGCCCGTACATGTAAAAGCACAAATTCCGCATGGGAAATCCAAGTTCCTATAGGTATCGTGGGCCTCTGACAACCCTAATAAGTGATCTGTACCATCTATTCCCACTTGGACGACAGATCAAAGAGAATTGGACATAATTATCAGAAAGTTGTCTGTCTCAGCGGATGACGGGATCAGTGACAATATGATCACATTACCCGGATCTAGTTGTTTGTTATAGGCCTGCAATGGGCCCTAATTAATATCGCGGGGGCAACTCATTCAGATACAGAGCAGAGCTTAAATCATGACGGACAGATTGAAAACATTCTGCACCCAGGTACCTGGTCCATTTTATTTCTTATAACCAAATTGCTAAACAATAAAAAAAAAAAATCTAAAAATAGGTTCTGTACAGCTCCACTTTTTTTTGTAATTAGGAGGAGAGTCTGGATCGCTACCGGCACAATTATCTTCCATTACTGCCCAAACAGACCGACAGCGGCTGCCCTTTGGCCCTTTGCCCATCTAACGCAACAGGATTCTAATCAGATATTGTGGACATATTCTGCACAGGGCTGCCAAGAGCCGGGCCGGGCCCGGGTGAAGGGGGCATGGCCTAATCATGGGAGGTGTGGCCACGCCCCCTTAAGAAAAAAAAAAGGTAAAAAAACTTTGTTGCAGCGCTGTGAAGCTTTGAGCCCCTCAGCCCAGCGCATATCTGGGGGGGGGGCGCGATCAGGTTAATCGCTTCCCCCCAAAGGCATAGGAGACTGCTGCTGCTGCTGCAGTAAGCAGTCTCCCTTTGCAGCCCAGCACACAGCAGTGTGTGCTGGGCTGCTCAGCTGACAGGGAGTAGGGGGGCGGTGCTGGACCCGGGTCTCCACCTGGGCCCCTCCAGCAAGCCCGGGACCAAGGTAATTTGTACCCGCTTCCCCCCTCTCGGTGCCCCAGCTCCTGCAATGTCTGTCACCAGTATAACGTATATATAAATCCCCTAAATCAGATACGTTTCAGACTGGTGGAGGCCTAGGTCACTATTGTTCAGAGAAAAAAAAAAATATATATATATTTAATGTTATCTTGAAAATCTGGAATACTTTCCTTAAAAAAAATAAAAAATAAATTGTATGCACATATATTTTAACGCTAAGCTCGTACTTCTAAAGTACATGTAAAAAAAACACCTCTCTCCCTCCGCTTTCATCGTTTTAAAACCTCTTAATAGAAAGAGAAGTATTATTTATCTCAAAGAACAGTCCAGCTCAGGCTGCTCGTAAAACGGGCAACTCTCAGGAATTTCCTTGTGTTTAATTTTTTCGCAAACACAGATGTCGCTGAACCCCTCCCCCCCCCCTTTGCCATCAACATGTAAGCAAAAAATGGTGATAAAAGGGTCTGTGAATTCCAACCGGCGCTTCCTGCATCACAAATAACATTTGGCTGTCAAACTTCACAGATCCAATGAATATGTATGTGAACGTAAAAAAACATAATACAGAATCCGCTTCAATCAAAGCAAGATGACGGGATATACATGCATTACCCATCATCCGAAATTTGCATGGCCTAGCCGAAGGGCCTGTCAGTCTCCGGAACACGCTATAGCATCAGCTATCCCTGCGGATTATGGAAAATGTTACAAGAGAATGAGACAAATCCACTCTATCCGGCTTCCGCTGCCGATATTCTCAGGCACGCCGGTCGATTGTTATTTTAAAGTGCAAGCTTTTAGACAATCGTCGGTGCATCGATGATGCATCCCTCTGTCTTTCAAAGCGCTTGCTTGCTTACTTCATTTACTTATCTGGTCACACAGCTCTGAACGAAAGCCACCTCCAAGGAGGTGTTATAACTTGTGAAGAGGTTAGACACCTAGGGATCTATATTCTAAGCAGTGTTAGGAGACAGAGGGCCTGATTCAGAGCCGGACGCTCTGACCAGAGTGCTCGCTCTGAATCAGGGCCCTCCTCCATGAAAATGGAGCGGCCTCCTGGCCGCTCGTATAGCTGTGGGTGACCACCCACAGCATATGCGAGCGGCCAAAAAGATGGTCGCCATGGTCTTGACCATCGCGACCATCGGACTTGCGACGGAGACCCTGCGGTAGGGTCTCCCTGCCACAAGCCCTGGAGTGATTTTGGCTCTATCAGAGCCAAAATCACTCCCACTGACATCACTAGTGATGTCAGTGGGGCCGGCTTCAGACAATAGGCGTTCCCATGGGAACGCCTCCGTCTGGCAGGCACGCCCCCGGAACGCCCACCAAAGGGGGCGTGCTGTCAATCAACATCGACAGCCCGCCCCCTTTGGTGCGAGACCCGGAGCGATGGAAAGCCCGTCGCTCCCCGGGTCTCGCGCATGCGCACGACGGAGCTCCCTCCGTCGTGCGCATGCGCAGTGGGGAACATCGACCCACTTGCGAGCGTACTGCTGCTCGCGAGCGGGTCTGAATGACCCCCAGAGTGAAAAGTGATGTCAGTGATAAGATGCCAGCCAATCAGCTCCCAACTGCCATCTCACAGGCTGTGTTTGAAAAATGACAGTTGGGAGCTCATTGGCTGGCACCTTATCACTTTCTTATCACTTTTCACTTTGTCTCCTAACACTGCTTAGTAAATAGACCCCCAAATGAGCACATAATATGGAGAAACATTGAGGGGGCAGGGTTCTCCTTCATTCCTACATGTGTTATCAATATCCATCTGTGATGGTGCAGAATGTCTGTCCAAAACACTCCGCAGCTTTTCCATTATACTTACGTTCCCTAAAATAAGTCAGCCGAATGCTTGTGTGGTCCTGACTAATAAGTGTTGGCTGTTTAGCCACAGATTTTAGGCAGACCCCCTGGACTAGGATCTGTCATGCAGGAGGCTGCCGGGGTCCTCAGTAGTGGCTGCATTTTCACATTAATACAACTGGTCAGCAGCGGAAAATCATTTTGAAAAAGCAGATTATGCAATCACTCAATGAACCAACGTTTTGTCAGTCATTAATCACATCTTGTACACGTCATGTGACAGCACACGCTCTTTCTGCGCTAGATGTGCCTGGATCTTGTTGACCTGAGGGACATTATATTCTGTAAAAAATTACTATACTTTGTATAACTCCTCTGAATGGATAAAGAAAAGGAGTGAGACATGGTACATGGTATATGTGTATACAGTCAGGTCCATAAATATTGGGACATTGACAGAATTTTCATATTTTGGCCTCTATTCACCACCACAATGGCTTTGAAATGAAACAAACAGGATGTGCTTTAACTGCAGACTTTCAGATTTAATTTGAGGGTAATTACATCCAAATCAGGTGAACGGTGTAGGAATTACAATGGTTTCTATATGTGCCTCCCACTTTTTAAGGGGCCAAAAGTAATGGGACAAACTAAACAATCCTAAATCTAACTTTCACTTTTTAACACTTTGTTGCAAATCCTTTGCAGGCCATTACAGCCTGAAGTCTGGAATGCATAGACATCACCAGACACTGGGTTTCATCCCTGGTGATGCTCTGCCAGGCCTCTACTGCAAATGTCTTCAGTTCCTGCTTGTTCTTGGGGCATTTTCCCTTCAGTTTTGTCTTCATCAAGTGAAATTCATGCTCAATCGGATTCAGGTCAGGGGATTGACTTGGCCATTGCATAACATTCCACTTTTTAGCCTTAAAAAACTCTTTTGGTTGCTTTTGCAGTATGCTTCGGGTCATTGTCCATCTGCACTGTGAAGCGCTGTCCAATGAGTTCTGAAGCATTTGACTGAATATGAGCATATAATATTGCCCGAAACACTTCAGAATTCATTCTGCTGCTCAGCAGTCACATCATCAATAAATACAAGGGAAGCAGTTCCATTGGCAGCCATACATGCCCACGCCATGACACTACCACCACCATGCTTCACTGATGAGGTGGCATGTTTCGGATCATGAGCAGTTCCTTTCCTTCTCTTCTCTTCCCATCACTCTGGTACAAGTTGATCTTTGTCTCATCTGTCAATAGGATGTTGTTCCAGAACTGTGATGGCTTTTTTAGATGTTGTTTGGCAAACTCTAATCTGGTCTTCCTGTTTTTGTGGCTCACCAATGGTTTGCATCTTGTGGTGAACCCTCTATATTCACTCTTGTGAAGTCTTCTCTTGATTGTTGACTTTGACACATATACACCTACCTCCTGGAGAGTGTTCTTGATTTGGCCAACTGTTGTGAATGGATTTTTCTTCACCAGGGAAATAATTATTTTGTTATCCACCACAGTTGTTTTCCGTGGTCTTCCGCGTCTTTTGGTGTTGCTGAGCTCTCCGGTGCATTCTTTCTTTTTAAGAATGTTCCAAATAGTTGATTTGGCCACACCTAATGTTTTTGCTACCTCTCTGATGGGTTTGTTTTGATTTTTCAGCTTAATGATGGCTTGCTTCACTGATAGTGACAGCTCTTTGGATCTCATATTGACAGTTGACAGCAACTGATTCCAAATGCAAATGTCACACCTAGAATCAACTCCAGACCTTTTACCTGCTTAATTGATAATGAAATAACAAGGGAATAGCCCACACCTGTCCATGAAATAGCTTTTGAGTTGATAGTCCCATTACTTTTGGCCCCTTAAAAAGTGGGAGGTACATATTGAAACTGTTTTAACTCCTACACCGTTCACCCGATTTGGATATAATTCCCCTCAAATTAAATCTGAAAGTCTGCAGTTAAAGCACATCTTGTTTGTATCATTTCAAAACCATTGTGGTGGTGAATAGAGGCCAAAATCTGAAAATTCTGTCAATGTCCCAATATTGATGGACCTGACTGTATACTGTATATATATATATATATATATATAAACAACCAGGGAAAGCCGGCACTCAGCCTGATCTAAAGTCCATTTTGCCCAGGTGCCGCCAGACAAGATCACTTACAAGAAAAAAAAAAAGTTCAGTGGCACTCACAGGAATTATAGCACTAGTAACAACTGGTGTAACTACACCTAACACCAAACCTTATAGATCAAACCTTATACATCGTTTAATTTTTATTCCAAAAATAAAAATTTTTGGAATAAAAATTAAACGTTGATCTATAAGGATACCGTTTGGTGTTAGGTGTAGTTACACCAATTGTTACTATTGCTATAAGTTCGTTGACCACCACTGAACTTTTTTTTCATATATATATATATATATATATATATAAAACATACCATCGTTGCGGCACTCACTTCTTTCAAATACACAACTCCACTCGTAGTTTGTATATCAACGTTTCAGTGCTTTTAATGGACTATCGTCAGGATGAATTTTGCATCCTGAAGATAGGTCTCCTCCAGGCGGCACCTGTAGAAGAGAAGCACTAGTGGGAGCGCCGAGATGAGCGGAGAACCCAGAACCAGACTACTGAGTCCTGAGCCGGCAAGATATCATCCTCCACACCCTCTCCCCTACCTCCATGAGCTTCTGTGAGCCCTCACCCCCTGTCTCTATGAGCAGGCTGGATTTCAATCTCATCACACCAAGGTTACTGAGCTGCACCTTTCACAAAAGTTCACCACTATGTAACAGTAGACCGGTTTACCAAGATAGCCCATTTCACTCCTGTTGAGATATTACCTTCAGCAAAAAACATGGCACACTTAGAATTGTGCCATCTGCATACCATTTTCAAACAAATGCCCAGACTGAAAGGGTTAGCTAATGTTTGGAACATTGCCTTGGGCCATTATCAGTTTCCAGGAAGAGGATTCGGTTGACCTCTTGCTAACAGCAGAATCCTTTTATAACAATGCTGTACACTCCTTGACCGAACATAGGCCCTCATTCAGAGCCGCTCGTAAGCGGCAGTACGCTCGTAGCGTTCCGATGTTGTGAAGCCACGCATGCGCCGGTGTTACACTGCGCATGTGCGTACGGCTGATTGTGAGCTTTTTTTTAGTCGTTCGTTGAATAGCGAGCAGGAAGTGACATGTCAAATGTGATTGACAGAACAGGCCGTTTTTGGGCGGTAACGGGGTGGAGATGGGAAAACGCAGGCGTGTCGAGGCATTTTGTGGGCGTCCCTAAATTATCTCATGCAAACGGCAAATGTGATCGGAACAAGTCATACGTCACTGTCTGATGCACTTTCCGTTCAAACTGCTCGCACAGCTTGTGGTCTGGTATACTCTACCACAATGTCGATGGTCTCGTCCTCCTTCCCGTGCCTCTTTGATGTTTCATCGATTTATCATTTCTTGCCAGAAAAGCAATCAACTTAGAATTGAAAACTTGCTTGTAATGTGTTTAGCAACTAGTTTTTTTTTTGTAGCACAAAACCGTACGCAGGTGAAATACTCAGCTGCTAATTTCTGGATTAGACAATCAATTAGCGTACCATTTTTCTTTTTTTGGGGGGGGATTTTTAATTTTGGTTTTGTGTTATTGCAACAATATTGTCATCATGTCTGCGTTTTAGCAACATTTTTAATGGTCCCGGAAATTTCGCATCCATTTTGTTTTGGCAAAGTGTTCCTTTAAACTCCTAAATGGTTTTTAACCCTTTGGAATCTGAATTAAATTAATGGGTTTTTTTATTTTTTGGGGGGGGGCCGGGATTACCTAAAAACTATTTTTAGAATAATGTCACAATACAATGGAGCAGATTTTGAATTGTTTTTATTTTTTACACACATTTTTATATTTTCATGTGCATTTGCCAGTTTGCAGTTCTGGCTAACGTCAAAAATTTTGTCAAAAAAAAGAAAAACAACAATAGTGGCATTTGGCAAAAATAAAATAACACACATTAAAAACAATTCACAAGAAAGGAGAGGGAAGTTTTGGCCCTTAAGGAATATGGGGCAAGTACAGAAGGATTGTGGGAAAATTAGCCAGTGCTGTCATCGCTTTTTGCCCCGTTTGGCTGGGGTAGGGTGGGAGCCTGACCGGGTCTGGGATGTCCTTTGGCTGGCCTGTCCAGAGGCAGATGTTGGGGCCTCTGGACTAGGCAGAGGGCTAGGCACATTTGGAGGGATGGCTGTTGTTGTGCCAGAGGTGGAGGATCCTGATGTTCCGGCAGGAAGGGAGGGCGGCTCCACCATGTGCTGGCGTACGAGCTGCTCCAGGGCATTGGCAATTCGGATGTTGGCCCTGGTATTTTCTGCCAGGGCCTGACCAATGGTAACGTTGGCCGCAGCATTTTGCTCCATGGCCTCCGCCACCCGTAGCAGACTGGCGTCGATCCTCAGCAGAATCTCCTTGTGGTGATCCGATTTAAAATTGAGATCCGTGAGGAGGGCCACTGCCTGCGAGGGGGATTGCCCTGGACTGGCTTCTGCAGGGTCCCCAGCCGGATCTACTGCTTCCTCCCCTGCAGAGCCAGCAGAAATTCTGCGGCCAAGGCTCCCCTCTGGAGCAGACTCATCAGCGTGTGTCTCTGTGCGAAAAATGAGAAAAGAGGAACATTAGAATCTACATATTGTCACAAACACATTTCAGAGTTGGTAACATAACAACATTTACCTGGGACAACATGAGGAGCCGCAAAGTCTGGCATGTCCGTATCCATGTTGGACACGCCAAACACCTCCTCATACTGCACACACCCCTGTGCCAGCTCTTCCAAGTCATTAAGCTCCAATGACACAGGGGTGGGACCCCCACCTGTCCCCCTTGCATGTCTAGCCCTCTCAGCCAGTTTTTGTTTCAGCTGATATTTATAATCGGTCCATCTGTGGGTGAAAAAGTTTGCATTATTCCTGCAGTGTTTGGCCCTGTAACCACTTTTTTTTAAAATGTAGTTTTTACGTACCGGCGTTTGACATCCCGGGGTAGATGTTCAAACTCACCCACCCTATTGACAGCACTGGCTATCTCCTCCCACATTTTCCACTTCTGGCTTGCACCCATATTCCGATCTGCCTGTGGCAGGGTGTCAACACACATTTGTACCAAAACCTCCATCTCTTTTCTTGTGAATTGTGGCTACCTTTTTTTTTTGGTTTCTTTTATTGGCCTACTCTGCCCAGCAGCCTCTTCCATGGCATCCTCAACACCTTTTTTCAAAACATTGTTTAAATTTAGATGTCAAACTTTCTCTAAATTCGGGTTCTAAATAATCCTTTAATCCAAAAGAGACAAATACTTACCGGGCGCCTCTTGGCCATTGTTTTGCTGGTCTGTAGCCATTTTGAGCACAACAACTTGAACTACAGCAGACCGTTTGTGAATTTCCGTAACGTATTTATACATGCGTCCTTATTATTCGTCCGCATCATTGATTGTGTGCTCCTATGATCCGTCCTTAATTTGAGCGGGAAAATAAAGACTATTTATGGCTTTTGGCGACTCGAGTCGAGGTGGCGGGTGATGATTGTTGGAGGTTTCGTGTGTAGTAGTGGATTGTTGGCGGGATTAGTGGATTGAGGCGGATTGTTGGAGTTGGTTGGAGTTGGTTCTTGGTTTTTATGGGGATTTTCCGTTCGCTTTTTTTTCTTGCGGTTATTTTCTTTGTTGGTTATTTTTTGAGTAAGTATTTTTTACAACTCCTTGAAAAAATAAGGGATCTACAAACCAAATGTTCTTATTTTTTTATTTATTTTTTTACATTTTTTTACAGTTATTTTGGCTGAGCCCCGTTGAAGTTTTTGGACTGTGACTTATTTGTCGAATTTCGGTAAGTTTTTCTTTTTTCATGATTTTCCAAATTTGATGTGTTGGTCTTCGCATATGTTTTGACCAGTAATGTTTTATTTCTAATTTTATCAATCATGTATTAACACTAAATATAGCGTAATGTTTAGCCAAATATATTTCCTTTGTTTTTCCCTAAAAAAAGCGAACTATTTAGCGCACTATTGTTTCTTATTCCCCATGTAAAAATGCGAACTATTTAGCGCACTAATGTTTCCTTATTCCCCATGTAAAAATGCGAACTATTTAACGCACTAATGTTTCCTTATTCCCCATGTAAAACTGCAAACTATTTAGCGCACTAATGTTTCCTTATTCCCCATGTAAAAATGCGAACTATTTAGCGCACTAATGTTTCCTTATTCCCCATGTAAAAATGCGACCTATTTAGCGCACTAATGTTTCCTTATTCCCCATGTAAAACTGCGAACTATTTAGCGCACTAATGTTTCCTTATTCCCCATGTAAAAATGCGAACTATTTAGCGCACTAATGTTTCCTTATTCCCATGTAAAAAGGCAAACTATTTAGCGAACTAATGTTTCCTTATTCCCCATGTAAAAATGCGAACTATTTAGCGCACTGTTTCCTTATTCCCCATGTAAAAATGCAAACTATTTAGCGCACTAATGTTTTTTTTAGTATAAATTTGGGCATTCTTGTTTGTCCACTCAATGCATTTTCAAAATAATGTGTGCTCCCCTCTATCTTTTAACGCATTTGCCAAATTTTTAAGATTCCAATCTCTCCCCAAAAAATTCTAACATGAATTTCTAATTTGGAAATGTAGGTTGTTGCACTCATGACAATACCCCGGCATGTAAGCATCTTTGGATTTTGCAGCAAAGATAAGTATATTTTTGTTTTCACATTTTCATCAAACATTAACTACCTGGCATACCATTTCAGGTTGATGTTGGTCGTATTATTTTGGCCATGCTTCCGGAACCCAACCAACCTCAACCTCATCCCAGGCGTAGGCATCATAGGCGTGCAAGGCCCCAGATATATAGAACATGTGTCACCCTTTTTGGAATGCCCAATGATGAGGTTTTAAGACAATACCGTCTTCCTCCACAAATCATCATAGACACTCTGTCATTAATAGAGGGTGATCTGGAGCGGCAAATTGTCAGTCCTACAGCAATACCACCACTTACGCAATTAATGGCGGTGTTACATTTCTGTGCCTCAGGATCCTTTCAAACCACGGTGGGAATAGTGGCCGGAATCTCCCAATCCTCCTTTTCAAGGATCCTGAGGGTAGTGATGGAGGCCCTTTTCAAGCACCTCCATCATTTTATTAAAATGCCATTGGATATGGGTTCCCTTAGTGTGGTGAAGGCCAATTTTTACCAAATAGCTGGCTTCCCACACATCATAGGGGTTGTGGATGGTACTCACATACCACTTCAGCCTCCAGCACGGCTGGAGGCAATTTTTAGGAACCGCAAGCACTATCACTCACTGAATGTAATAGTGGTATGTGATGCCTCCCTCCAGATCCTGTCCCTGAATGCCAAATTACCCGGGAGTACACATGACTCATTCGTCATCCGGCAATCAGGGATTTGGCATAAATTAGACAACCTACAAGCTGGTGATGCGTGGCTTCTGGGTAAGTGGAGACCTTTAGTTGAAACCAATGCAAAGCTTGATACACAGTGATCCTGATTGTTGTATTTGTTTTTTCACAGGAGACAGTGGCTACCCTTGCACGCCCTGGCTGCTCACTCCTTATTTGGCTCCCACACCAGGGCCACAAAGTGAGTATAATTCCACACTTACAGCCACCAGGCAGGTGGTGGAGCACTGTATCGGCCTTTTAAAAGGCCGATTCAGATGCCTCCACCGCTCTGGTGGTGAACTCATGTATTTGCCGGCTATGGTTTCGAAAATTGTGGTCCAGTGTGGGATCTTTCACAACATCGCCATAAGGAGTGGTGTCCCAATGCAGCCAGAGGATGCCTTGCCTGATGATGGCCCCCCCGAGGTTGGTCAGAGGTCAGTATGTGGGGGGGCCATACGCGATGATGTGGTGGCCAGATTTTTCAGGTAATTATTGTCAAACATTTACTTAATTGACACAATGTCGACATGTACCATTGTAATGTTCCTTTTTGAAATTATTAATTTATTTTTAACTTTTCTTGTCTTCCTTTACACACCTCGACAAAACGATGCCTACTACCTGCTCCACTAAATTGTGTACATGTGGCCACATTGGATCTAACTTTGGAATCAATTATTTCATCGCCTCATTTGTAGCTTTATGTTGGCCTGCTACTTATTTCATTAGTTCTTGATTGTTTCTTTTGTTGTTTGCTTTTGGTGTTGTTGTTTTTTTGGAGTGTCTTTTCACTGTGTGAATTGCTTGTCACAATTCACTTTCTGTATGTGTTTGGTGTGTATTAAATTTTTGTTTGACGTTAAAAAGACTGTTTTTTACTAAATTCGAATCACGTGTAACCTGGCACAAAAAAGGCCAACTTTCGTAATGCCTAATCCTGTAATGTGTGAAACGTTTAAGTCTTTGAACATGCTTTGTGGCTTAACAAAAACATCAAAGGTATTATGTTGATTCAGTAGGTTTGCCAAACTAGGCCTAAGCTGATTTTTTTTTTAAATTACATTACCCACCCAAAGAAAAACAAGAAAATGTTTGAATTTGTAATAACCTATTGGTATGGTGAGGTGTTTAATGTGGCAGCTTACATACTTCCTAGCGCTTTGTACAATATAATTTACCTTACTTTAAAGAACATGATCAAATAGTGGACTTATGGAAGGTTAAACAATGTAATTGTTTCAGACAATGAATGAGACTCGTTAAAATACAAAGAAATTTTAATTGCCAAACAATAATTGGAGAAAAACAAACCAGGAAAAAAAAAAATCATCGCCGAAGGGCCGCCGCCATGTGGTCAATGACCACTAACATGGAAATCATGTGGCCACGCAAGGCGGCCAAACCTTCCTGCATACAATGCATCCGCCTCTGGTCCTCTGTTGGAAAAAAAAAAGAGAAAAAAACAAAAACCTTACATTATAAGTTTAAAAAACCAATTCCTCCAAAAAAAATAGTGTAAACAAAGATCCAGTTGTGATGAAAAAAGCAAAGTACTGGCAAATGCAAAGATGGCAGAAATACTAAATTACAAATGAACACACAAAAAGGCGACCATAAAAAATAAGAAGTACCCTTGTTAGGGTAAACAATAACTACCCAAGTATGAGTGTTTGGACATGTGTGATATGTATCATTGGTAAAAATCCAATACATTGTGTATCAAAATAAAAATGTCAACAATACAAATTTTCAAATTTATAACAGGGAAACCTACCGGTCATAGGGAATTGGGGGTTTGTAGGCCCTCCATCCTCCTCCTCCTCGGAGGTGGTACAGTGCTGTAGGTTCCACGGAGGGGAGATCTGGGAGCTGCTTGATGGCGATGAAAAGCGCCGGGGGGGGAGGGGAGGGTGAAGAAAAGAGAAGGGGGGTGGAGTGGAGGCTGAAATTTGTTGTGGGCTCAAATTTCCAGAGGGAGGGGCCTCAGGTAGTGGCCGGTCAGGGGTGGAGGGGGAATTGGGGGAAAGTTGGGGAGTTGCTGCTGGGCTTTGCGTCGGACTGAGGGGCCGAGCCCGGCGTCTGTGCCTGCGGCGATGGCGGATTCTGCGTTCAGCCCCTAAATGAGTTGAGAAAAATGTTTAGTATTTTTTTGGGATGGGGGGGTTTGGCCCCAAATTAACAACTACACAAATGTTCTAACATTTAAAAAATTGAAAACATGCACACGCAGGCCTGTCCAAAAACTACCAACAGGGCTATACTGAAAACATGCACACGCAGGCCTGTCCAAAAACTACCAACAGGGCTATACTGAAAACATGGACACGCAGGCCTGTCCAAAAACTACCAACAGGGCTATAGTGAAAACATGCACACGCAGATAGGGCCAAAAAATACCAACAGGGCTATAGTGAAAACATGCACACGCAGATAGGGCCGCAAAAAAAGAAAGGAAAATAAACAAACAAATACTTACTTTCAGCTATCCGCTGCCGAAAACAGGCCAGCAAGCGTGGTGTGCGGCGGCGCAGATCCGACCACCTGCGCTCTAGCTGCCCGATCTGTCGGCGTGAGCCAAAGGAGCGCAGGTGGCGGCGAACCTCCGCATAGGCGGATCGCTTCTGGCGGTTGCTGATGGGGGGAGGCTGGCTGGTGATCCGCCGGTCCATCACCTCTGTTAGGACCAAAAGCTCCCGCCTGGTAAACACGTATGCTCATGATGGCAATGCTTTTTTTTACAACAAACAGTTTTAATAAAGGCCAGAGAAAAAATTTGATTGGCTAATGTAGTTGGTAAATTAACAGGAACCATTCTATTGGTTATTGTATGAGTCATGTGTCCTCCAGCCTAAAAAATATAATGTGAGTTATGATAGGCTTGATGCAGTGACATTCATAAGGTCATTTAAATAAAGAAATGAAAAACTAAAATATGCCTATCACAAACATATGAAAACAATAGGATCATTGGTTCAAACATGTATTTTTTATAAAGTTAAACATTGGTGAAACCGTACGTATTCTGCGGGAAAAATGACACACGGACAAGAATAAAGTTTATTGAAAATGAAAAAAAAGACGGATTGCAAACATGTGAAGAGCAATTAAGCTAATTAATATATTGATTGGCATGAAACGAATAAAGTATGTATGCAGAATGAAAGAGCAGGTAATCGAAATCTGACAGGCCCACTTCCGGTTTGGACTTGTGCGAGCGTTCCCTGCAACCAAATTTGGAGATGGACGGTTGCAATTTTGCTCGTTCATTAGCTAGAGGAGGGGTTGGGAGACTTTGGGGCGGAAGATTAGCTACGAGCGAACTTACGAGCGAGCGCTTGAATTTACATTTTCTCGCTCGTTCGTCGAGCGAGCGTACTGCCGCTTACGAGCGGCTCTGAATCAGGCCCATAGTCCATTTTTTACTAACTATGGGGACCATCCCCAACTTATACCAACTTATTGTATCTTGCTGTGTGGCTACTGATGTTTGGTAAAAAAAACAATGTCCAAGCATCTCTGAGGAGATATAAGCTCCAGGCAGATTAGGCATTGACCTTTCTATAGGAGACCAAGTGTGGTCATCTTCAAGAAATCTTAACCATGGAGGCCCATCCCCTAAATTGGCTGATGGGCTCATTGGATAATTTGGCATCGCAGCTATACCTACATCAACCATGGTAAAATGTTGGTTACCACGCACTCCACCCAGCAACATTTGTGATAAAAATGAACATATTATAAGACAGAGAGTAGACTCAGGGATGGTTCTAGACATTGTGGAGCTCAGGGCGAAAGTTCACAGTTGCGCACGCGCTTCCGGAAAGGGGGCGTGTCCTTGCGGATCACCCCCAATTCATCACACTGTGGGGTGTGCCCAGCATTTATGAAGATGCTGGTCTTCCCCCATGCTCTCCCCTCGTGGCGAATTGCCATGTGCAGTAATGCGCCTTACACAGTAATGCCCTTTATAAACACATTATGCCACACACAGTAATGCCCTGTATAACACATTATGCCACATGCAGTAATGCCCTGTATAACACATTATGCCACACACAGTAATGCCCTTTATAACACATTATGCCACATGCAGTAATGGCCTTTATAACACATTATGCCAGACGCAGTAATCCCCTGTATAATACATTATGCCATACACAGTAATGCCCTTTATAACACATTATGCCACATGCAGTAATGGCCTTTATAACACATTATGCCACACACAGTAATGGCCTTTATAACACATTATGCCACACGCAGTAATGGCCTTTATAACACATTATGCCACATGCAGTAATGCCCTGTATAACACATTATGCCATACGCAGTAAGAACCTGCATAACACATTATGCCACACACAGTAATGCCCTGTATAATACATTATGCCACACGCAGTAATGCCCTGTATGATACATTGTGCCACACACAGTAATTCCCTTTATATTACAGTATCCCCAATTCAAATTATGCCACACATTAGTCCCTTATTCATGTTATGACACACAGTGGTGCCCCTTTTACACAATGCCCAAATTAGTGCCCCTTATACACAAGGCCCACAGTAGTAGTGCCCCTAATACAATGCCCACAGTAGTAGTGCCCCTAATACAATGCCCACAGTAGTGGTGCCCCTTATAGAATGCTCACAGCAGTGGTGCCTGTTACACAATGGCCCCGGTAGTGGTGTCCCCCATGCAGTTCCCTCATTAGTAGTGCCCACAGTGGTAATGCCCACAGTGTTAATGGCCCCATTGGTAATGCCCCCAATAGTAGTGCCCACAGTAGTAATGCCCCCTATAGTAGTGCCCACATTAGTAGTGCCCCCTATGGTAGTACCCAAAGTAGTAATGCCCCCTATAGTAGTGCCCACAGTTGTAATGCCCCCAGTAGTAGTGCCCCCTATAGTAGTGCCTCCAGTAGTAATTCCCCCTATAGAAGTGCCTCCAGTAGTAATGCCCCCTTATAGTCGTGCCCCCAGTAACAATGCCCTATAGCCATGCCCCCTATAGTAATCCCCCCTATAGTAATCCCCCCTATAGCCATGCCCCGAGTAGTAATGCCCCCTATAGCCATGCCCCCCAATAGTAATGCCCCCCTATAGCCATGACCCCAGTAGTAATGCCCCCCTATAGCCATGCCCCCAGTAGTAATCGCCCCTATAGCCATGCCCCCAGTGGTAATGCCACCCTATAGCCATGCCCCAGTAGTAATTCCCCCTATAGTAATCCCTATAGCCATGCCCCCAGTAGTAATGCCCCCCTATAGCCATGCCCCCTTACAGCCATGACCCCTTAACAAATATCAGCGGGCGCTCGGCAAATGGAGCCTCCTTGCGGTGGCTAGCGCGGAGGGGACCGGTGCCGGGTTATTTTTTCTTATGGGATTTTTTTTTCTTTCTTTCTGGGGACTCAGTGGCGCCCTCTAGGGGCCAGCGCTCCGGGCAACGGTCCTGTTAGCCCGCCCCTAGAACCGCCACTGAGTAGACTCTTGTGTCTTCCATGGTCATTAAACCTGGAAGAGCACCCATGGGAACAGCCAAGCTTGTCCATGATGCTACTTCAACTTGAACATGTAATTATGTTTTCCTGATAAACCAGGACCTTATGACAACTTGAAGCCATTTGTGAGGAGGAAAGTAATGTCATGCTCACACAAGGAAAAGTGTTGTTGGGTCCTGTAGAATTGGCAAGGTTGATTCTACCAGGAGTGAGCTGTGTGTCAAAAGGACTTAATCAATGTTCTTCTCCCACTTCCTGCTTTCAGCCAATCCCATGCAATCTGGAAGGATATAAGACTGGAGAACAGCTGCACTAGTAGTCTGATCATTGAGCCATTGAATCGGTAACTGGCTCTTCCTGATTACTTACTGACCAGCTGGATTCTGACCCCTGACAGCCACTCCCTCTCTGAGATCTCTGGCTTTGGCCCTGATTCTGAGCTACACATAATGCAGTCGCAATTCAGGATCAGAAGTCCTGTACGGCTATACACCTGTATTCTGATTTGTACACGTCTATGCAACCACACTGCCCCAAGCCCTCCATCCACAGGAGCAGCCTCCATCACTAGTAATAGCCCTTACACCTGCCCCATGCTTCGTGCAGAAGATGTGTCAGAAAAAGGTTTGTACACTCAATATGCACAAGTCACAATAGGTCACAGTTCTGGCTACACTCCCATAGGAGACTTCTCTGAGACGCGTAGGCTCTGTCACTGCCCAGTTCCCACCCACTAGCCCACTATCAGCCATTGATGAGTAGCGAACAGGGCCGCTGTGAGCATGGCGGAGCCACGGTAATTTTGGAGGATGTGGCCTAACGTCCGTAGGAGTGGTCACGCCTACTTAAAAAAAGAAAAAAGCAATTGTCTTTGCTCCACAGAGGGGGGTGGGTGGGGGCGATCAGTGTGACTGTTGCTGGCGATCAGCGCCAGCAGCCTCCCTGATCCCACCACAGCCCAGCACACAGCAGCATGTACTGGTTTAAGGAAATAGTGTCACTGCTGCCGACAGGTAAGGAAGGGAGGGAGAGGGGCGGATGGTGGACCTGGGCCCCCTGCCGGGCCCCTCCATCAAGCCTGTGGGCCCGGGTTATTAGCACCCGCCCACACCTTACGGTGCCCCTGGAGGCAAAATGAGACACACATGACTCAGAACTGCTGCTACAAGTTACGCATTCGGACTTGAGGGCGGCTCACAATCAGGCCCTTTGTCTCCGGACTCCAGAGCGCGTTCCCTTGCTACCAGCAATTGGGGTGCGTCAATGAACGTGACATAGCGGCAGTAACACTGCTCTGCAGTTCCGTGACCCTGCTCTAATATGGTCCGTTTAGGTTTAAAGTAATTTTCTCTTCCTCTGATACACTCTGCCGTAATGACTGATGGTCTAGTAGTGAGGGTGTACAGTAATGACTGATGGTCTAGTAGTGAGGGTGTACAGTAATGACTGATGGTCTAGTAGAGAGGGTGGACAGTAGTGACTGATGGGCTAGTAGTGAGGGTGGACAGTAGTGACTGATGGTCTAGTAGTGAGGGTGTACAGTAATGACTGATGGTCTAATAGTGAGGGTGTACAGTAATGACTGATGGTCTAGTAGAGAGGGTGTACAGTAATGACTGATGGTCTAGTAGAGAGGGTGTACAGTAATGACTGATGGTCTAGTAGAGAGGGTGTACAGTAATGACTGAGGGTCTAGTAGAGAGGGTGTACAGTAATGACTGATGGTCTAGTAGTGAGGGTGTACAGTAATGACTGATGGTCTAGTAGTGAGGGTGTATAGTAATGACTGATGGTCTAGTAGAGAGGGTGTACAGTAATGACTGATGGTCTAGTAGTGAGGGTGTACAGTAATGACTGATGGTCTAGTAGAGAGGGTGCATAGTAATGACTGATGGTCTAGTAGAGAGGGTGGACAGTAATGACTGATGGTCTAGTAGTGATGGTGTACAGTAATGACTGATGGTCTAGTAGAGAGGGTGGACAGTAATGACTGAGGGTCTAGTAGAGAGGGTGTACAGTAATGACTGATGGTCTAGTAGAGAGGGTGGACAGTAATGACCCATTAGCCATATGTTGCTGTGTTTATAGTTGTGCAAAGCATTTAAGTCAGTTATTTTAAAAGGATCCATCTGAAAATCTTTGGAAACAATCATGTTACTTATCTGAACTTTTTCTCCATCTATTCTCTCTGATTAATGATGTCAGTCGAATAATCAGTTGAGATGAGATTCATCTAAATGTCCAATTGTCCTGTTGTCGGTCGATTCAAAGTCATCTTGCACCGTAGTCACATGTACGTGTTTATGTCGTGCTTTTAGATGAAGGGGGAGATGTGCTAAGCTTTGGTGATTGATAAAGGGAGAGATGCACTAAGCCTTGGAAAGAAACAAAGTGGAGAGAGATGAAGTACCAACCAATCAGCTCCTAACTGTCATTTTTCAAACACAGCCTTTTTGGCCTTTGAAGAACTGTGTGAAATCCCCTCCATATACTATGTATTTTATATACTATGCACGGAATCGGTATGATGCCTGAAGCCCGAACGCTGAAGATAAGTATCTTCCTCCCTAACCCTCCCTCTTTGGTGCCTAAACCTAACCTCCCCCTAGTGCCTAACCCTAACCTCCCCCTGATGGTGCCTAACCCTAACCCCCCCTTACCGCACCCTAAACCTATCCCTCCAGGGGGGGTGCCTAACCCTAACCTCCCCCCCAGGGGTGCCTAACCCTAACCTCCCCTCAGGGGTGCCTAACCCTTACCTCCCCTCAGGGGTGCCTAACCCTTACCTCCCCCCAGGGGTGCCTAAACCTAACCCCCCCTCCCTGCTTCCTAAATATAACCTTCCCGGGATGGGGTGCCTAACCCTAACCTCCCCCCAGGTGCCTAACCGTAACCTCCCCCCCCCCCGGTAGCCTAACCCTAACCCTCCTGGAGGAGGAGACACAAGTAAGTGGCCCGGTTTTTCCACCAGTGTATTGCAATGGGGAAAAGACACATGATAATAGTCTCTGTAGGTAAGGTTTGTCTAATATGGGTGTGCTTTAAATAGTCAATAGAATATATGAAAAATTGTTATGTCAAAGAGCTATAAACAAATACAACAATCAGCCCCATCCCAAACCAGAAAATGACCCCTACAAAATGCTCACAGCACTCTAGTGATGGATATACAATGCAGGAATCATTCTACTTACCAATATACAATACAGGGACCATTCTCATGACCAGGGCCAGATTAAGACTTGTGGGGGCCCCGGGGCAACTAAGTTGTGGGGGCCCCAACCAATCAAATTGACGCTGACCTCCGGCTGCCACTCCTATGCCCCTGCATGATAATACAACACATAACAGGTGGCATTTGTAAGAAAAATTGGGGGCAGTAGAGCCAGCAGGGAGGGTGGTCTCTGGGCAGCCAGGTGCCATCTAGCATTGTCAGGTTGCCGGCTGGAGCCTCTCATCACAGCCGCTGTCACTGCAATGGGCAGAGTGCGTGCACACACACACACACACAAGGAGAATGCCAGGATCAGGCACTGGTGCGTTACCTGTAAGGACCGGCGGCGACTGGTGAGGATTATGTCCTGACATCTTCCTTTTGCCGGAGGGTGGAGTTGCTGAGAGGGAATCTACACACTACTGTGCTGTCACTGGCACAGCTTTCACAGAGGTCACTGGCACGGGCTTTTACAGAGGAGCAGCAGCAGCGGGGAGCCAGACAAGAGAGCAGAGCGCCGAGGAGCATATCTTCTCCAACCGAGGATACACTGGACTGGAAGGTGAGTAGGGGGAGGGGCCGTCTTTGTAGTTGGAGAGTCTGCTATGTCCGGAAGCCGGACACTAGAGGGAGGTGGCAGAGTGGGCCGGGTAGGGGCAATGTGTGGGAGCCCCCAATGTGTGGGGGCCCTTGGACAACCGCTCCGTTAGCCCCGCCTATAATCCGGCCCTGCTCATGACAGATATACAATAAAGACACATTCTACTGACCAATATACAATACAGGGATCATTCTCGTGACAGATATACAATAAAGACACATTCTAGTGACCAATATAGAATGCAGGGAACATTCTAGCCACTGGTATGCAATATAGGGGACAGTCTAGTGAGAATGCAGAGACCATTCTAGTGACCAATATATAATACAAGCACAATTTTAGTAACAGGTATATGATATAGGGACTATTGCAGTGACTGGTATACAATACAGGGACCATTCTCGTGATTATGATCATTTATATTTTGGTTATTAAATTCCCATTATATAAGTAAAAAATAAAAAACATTACAAATATGGCATCGCAATGATGTGCCATATAATGCAGAGAGGATCGCAGTGACCGCCAGATCAGCGAGCGTCGCAGTGATGTGCCATATAATGCAGAGAGGCTTGCAGTGACCGTCAGATCAAGGAGCTTCGCAGAGACTGCCGGATAATGCAGAGAGGTTTGCAGTGATAGCCAGAACAGGGAACATCGCAGTGATGTGCCATATAATGCAGAGAGGATCGCAGTGACCGCCAGATCAGCGAGCGTCGCAGAGATGTGCCATATAATGTAGAGAGGTTTGCAGCGATCGCCAGAACAGGGAACATCGCAGTAATGTGCCATATAATGCAGGGAGGATCGCAGTGATGTGCCATATAATGGAGAGAGCATCACAATGATGTGCCATATAATGCAGAGAGGATCGCAGTGATGTGCCATGTAATGCAGAGAGGATCGCAGTGATGTGCCATATAATGCAGAGAGGATCGCAGTGATGTGCCATATAATGCAGAGAGCATCGCAGTGATGTGCCATATAATGCAGAGAGGATCGCAGTGATGTGCCATATAATGCAGAGAGGATCGCAGTGATGTGCCATATAATGCAGAGAGCATTGCAGTGATGTGCCATATAATGCAGAGAGGATCGCAGTGACCGCCAGATCAGCGAGCATCGCAGTGATGTGCCATATAATGCAGAGAGGTTTGCAGTGACTGCCAGATCAGCGAGCGTCGCAGTGATGTGCCATATAATGCAGAGAGGATCGCAGTGATGTGCCATATAATGCAGAGAGGTTTGCAGTGACTGCCAGATCAGCGAGCGTCGCAGTGATGTGCCATATAATGCAGAGAGGATCGCAGTGACTGCCAGATTAGGGAGCATAGCAATGATGTGCCATATAATGCAGAGAGGATCGCAGTGATGTGCCATATAATGCAGAGAGGATCGCAGTGATGTGCCATATAATGCAGAGAGCATCGCAGTGATGTGCCATATAATGCAGAGAGGATCGCAGTGATGTGCCATATAATGCAGAGAGGCTTGCAGTGACTGCCAGATCAGCGAGCGTCACAGTGATATGCCATATAATGCAGAGAGCATTGCAGTGATGTGCCATATAATGCAGAGAGGATCGCAGTGATGTGCCATATAATGCAGAGAGGTTTGCAGTGACTGCCACATCAGCGAGCGTCGCAGTGATGTGCCATATAATGCAGAGAGGTTGGCAGTGACTGCCAGATCAGCGAGCGTCGCAGTGATGTGCCATATAATGCAGAGGATCACAGTGACTGCCAGATCAGCGAGCGTCGCAGTGATGTGCCATATAATGCAGAGAGGATCTCAGTGACTGCCAGATTAGGGTGCGTCGCAATGATGTGCCATATAATGCAGACAGGATCGCAGTGATGTGCCATATAATGCAGAGAGGATCGCAGTGATGTGCCATATAATGGAGAGAGCATCGCAGTGATGTGCCATATAAAGCAGAGAGGATCGCAGTGATGTGCCATATAATGCAGAGAGGATCGCAGTGATGTGCCATATAATGCAGAGAGCATCGCAGTGATGTGCCATATAATGCAGAGAGCATCTCAGTGACTGCCAGATTAGGGAGCATCGCAGTGATGTGCAATATAATGCAGAGAGGATCGCAGTGACCGCCAGATCAGCGAGCGTCACAGTGATGTGCCATATAATGCAGAGAGGTTTGCAGTGACTGCCAGATCAGCGAGCATCGCAGTGATGTGCCATATAATGCAGAGAGGATCGCAGTGATGTGCCATATAATGCAGAGAGCATCGCAGTGATGTGCCATATAATGCAGAGAGGATCGCAGTGATGTGCCATATAATGCAGAGAGGTTTGCAGTGACTGCCAGATCAGCGAGCGTCGCAGTGATGTGCCATATAATGCAGAGAGGATTGCAGTAACTGCCAGATTAGGGAGCATCGCAATGATGTGCCATATAATGCAGAGAGCATCGCAGTGATGTGCCATATAATGCAGAGAGGATCGCAGTGAAGTGCCATATAATGCAGAGAGCATCGCAGTGATGTGCCATATAATGCAAAGAGGATCGCAGTGATGTGCCATATAATGCAGAGAGGTTTGCAGTGACTGCCAGATCAGCGAGCGTCGCAGTGATATGCCATATAATGCAGAGAGCATCGCAGTGATGTGCCATATAATGCAGAGAGCATCGCAGTGATGTGCCATATAATGCAGAGAAGATCGCAGTGATGTGCCATTTAATGCAGAGAGGTTTGCAGTGACTGCCAGATCAGCGAGCGTCGCAGTGATGTGCCATATAATGCAGAGAGGATCGCAGTGACTGCCAGATCAGCGAGCATCGCAGTGATGTGCCATATAATGCAGAGAGGATCTCAGTGACTGCCAGATTAGGGAGCGTCGCAATGATGTGCCATATAATGCAGAGAGGATCGCAGTGATGTGCCATATAATGCAGAGAGGATCGCAGTGATGTGCCATATAATGGAGAGAGCATCGCAGTGATGTGCCATATAATTCAGAGAGCATCGCAGTAATGTGCCATATAATGCAGAGAGGATCTCAGTGATGTGCCATATAATGCAGAGAGGTTTGCAGTGACTGCCAGATCAGCGAGCGTCGCAGTGATGTGCCATATAATGCAGAGAGGATCGCAGTGACTGCCAGATTAGGGAGCATCGCAATGATGTGCCATATAATGCAGACAGGATCGCAGTGATGTGCCATATAATGCAGAGAGGATCGCAGTGATGTGCCATATAATGCAGAGAGCATCGCAGTGATGTGCCATATAATGCAGAGAGGATCGCAGTGATGTGCCATATAATGCAGAGAGGTTTGCAGTGACTACCAGATCAGCGAGCATCGCAGTGATATGCCATATAATGCAGAGAGCATCGCAGTGATGTGCCATATAATGCAGAGAGCATCGCAGTGATGTGCCATATAATGCAGAGAAGATCGCAGTGATGTGCCATATAATGCAGAGAGGTTTGCAGAGACTGCCAGATCAGCGAGCGTCGCAGTGATGTGCCATATAATGCAGACAGAGAGGTTTGCAGTGACTGCCAGATCAGCGAGCATCGCAGTGATGTGCCATATAATGCAGAGAGGATCGCAGTGACTGCCAGATCAGCGAGCATCGCAGTGATGTGCCATATAATGCAGAGAGGATCGCAGTGACTGCCAGATTAGGGAGCGTCGCAATGATGTGCCATATAATGCAGAGAGGATCGCAGTGATGTGCCATATAATGCAGAGAGGATCGCAGTGACTGCCAGATTAGGGAGCATCGCAGTGATGTGCCATATAATGCAGAGAGGATCGCAGTGACCGCCAGATCAGCGAGCGTCACAGTGATGTGCCATATAATGCAGAGAGGTTTGCAGTGACTGCCAGATCAGCGAGCATCGCAGTGATGTGCCATATAATGCAGAGAGGATCGCAGTGATGTGCCATATAATGCAGAGAGCATCGCAGTGATGTGCCATATAATGCAGAGAGGATCGCAGTGATGTGCCATATAATGCAGAGAGGTTTGCAGTGAGTGCCAGATCAGTGAGCGTCGCAGTGATGTGCCATATAATGCAGAGAGGATCGCAGTGACTGCCAGATTAGGGAGCATAGCAATGATGTGCCATATAATGCAGAGAGGATTGCAGTGATGTGCCATATAATGCAGAGAGGATCGCAGTGATGTGCCATATAATGCAGAGAGCATCGCAGTGATGTGCCATATAATGCAGAGAGGATCGCAGTGATGTGCCATATAATGCAGAGAGGTTTGCAGTGACTGCCAGATCAGCGAGCGTCGCAGTGATATGCCATATAATGCAGAGAGCATCGCAGTGATGTGCCATATAATGCAGAGAGCATCGCAGTGATGTGCCATATAATGCAGAGAGGTTTGCAGTGACTGCCAGATCAGCGAGCGTCGCAGTGATGTGCCATATAATGCAGAGAGGTTTGCAGTGACTGCCAGATCAGCGAGCGTCGCAGTGATGTGCCATATAATGCAGAGAGGATCGCAGTGACTGCCAGATCAGCGAGCATCGCAGTGATGTGCCATATAATGCAGAGAGGATCTCAGTGACTGCCAGATTAGGGAGCATCGCAATGATGTGCCATATAATGCAGAGAGGATCGCAGTGATGTGCCATATAATGCAGAGAGGATCGCAGTGATGTGCCATATAATGGAGAGAGCATCGCAGTGATGTGCCAGATAATGCAGAGAGGATCGCAGTGATGTGCCATATAATGCAGAGAGCATCGCAGTGATGTGCCATATAATGCAGAGAGGATCGCAGTGATTTGCCATATAATGCAGAGAGGTTTGCAGTGACTGCCAGATCAGCGAGCGTCGCAGTGATGTGCCATATAATGCAGAGAGGATCGCAGTGACTGCCAGATTAGGGAGCATCGTAATGTTGTGCCATATAATGCAGAGAGGATCGCAGTGATGTGCCATATAATGCAGAGAGGATCGCAGCGATGTGCCATTTAATGCAGAGAGCATCGCAGTGATATGCCATATAATGCAGAGAGGTTTGCAGTGACTGCCAGATCAGCGAGCGTCGCAGTGATGTGCCATATAATGCAGAGAGGATCGCAGTGACTGCCAGATCAGCGAGCATCGCAGTGATGTGCCATATAATGCAGAGAGGATCTCAGTGACTGCCAGATTAGGGAGCATCGCAATGATGTGCCATATAATGCAGAGAGGATCGCAGTGATGTGCCAGATAATGCAGAGAGGATCGCAGTGATGTGCCATATAATGCAGAGAGCATCGCAGTGATGTGCCATATAATGCAGAGAGGATCGCAGTGATTTGCCATATAATGCAGAGAGGTTTGCAGTGACTGCCAGATCAGCGAGCGTCGCAGTGATGTGCCATATAATGCAGAGAGGATCGCAGTGACTGCCAGATTAGGGAGCATCGTAATGTTGTGCCATATAATGCAGAGAGGATCGCAGTGATGTGCCATATAATGCAGAGAGGATCGCAGCGATGTGCCATTTAATGCAGAGAGCATCGCAGTGATATGCCATATAATGCAGAGAGCATCGCAGTGACTGCCAGATTAGGGAGCATCGCAGTGATGTGCAAGATAATGCAGAGAGCATCGCAGTGATGTGCCATATAATGCAGAGAGCATCGCAGTGATGTGCCATATAATGCAGAGAGGATCGCAGTGATGTGCCATATAATGGAGAGAGCATCGCAGTGATGTGCCATATAATGCAGAGATGATCGCAGTGATGTGCCATATAATGCAGAGAGGATCGCAGTGATGTGCCATATAATGCAGAGAGCATCGCAGTGATATGCCATATAATGCAGAGAGCATCGCAGTGACTGCCAGATTAGGGAGCATCGCAGTGATGTGCCAGATAATGCAGAGAGGATTGCAGTGATGTGCCATATAATGCAGAGAGCATCGCAGTGATGTGCCATATAATGCAGAGAGGATCGCAGTGATGTGCCATATAATGCAGAGAGGTTTGCAGTGACTGCCAGATCAGCGAGCGTCGCAGTGATGTGCCATATAATGCAGAGAGGATCGCAGTGACTGCCAGATTAGGGAGCATCGTAATGATGTGCCATATAATGCAGAGAGGATCGCAGTGATGTGCCATATAATGCAGAGAGGATCGCTGTGATGTGCCTTATAATGCAGAGAGCATTGCAGTGATGTGCCATATAATGCAGAGAGGATCGCAGTGATGTGCCATATAATGCAGAGGGGTTTGCAGTGACTGCCAGATCAGCGAGCGTCGCAGTGATATGCCATATAATGCAGAGAGCATTGCAGTGATGTGCCATATAATGCAGAGAGCATCACAGTGATGTGCCATATAATGCAGAGAGGATCGCAGTGATGTGCCATATAATGCAGAGAGGTTTGCAGTGACTGCCAGATCAGCGAGCGTCGCAGTGATGTGCCATATAATGCAAAGTGGATCGCAGTGCCTGCCAGATCAGCGAGCGTCGCAGTGATGTGCCATATAATGCAGAGAGGATCTCAGTGACTGCCAGATTAGGGAGCGTCGCAATGATGTGCCATATAATGCAGAGAGGATCGCAGTGATGTGCCATATAATGCAGAGAGGATCGCAGTGATGTGCCATATAATGGAGAGAGCATCGCAGTGATGTGCCATATATATAATGCAGAGAGGATCGCAGTGATGTGCCATATAATGCAGAGAGGATCGCAGTGATGTGCCATATAATGCAGAGAGCATCGCAGTGATGTGCCATATAATGCAGAGAGCATCGCAGTGACTACCAGATTAGGGAGCATTGCAGTGATGTGCCATATAATACAGAGAAGATCGCAGTGACCGCCAGATCAGCGAGCGTCACAGTGATGTGCCATATAATGCAGAGAGGTTTGCAGTGACTGCCAGATCAGCGAGCATCGCATTGATGTGCCATATAATGTAGAGAGGATCGCAGTGATGTGCCATATAATGCAGAGCGCATCGCAGTAATGTGCCATATAATGCAGAGAGGATCGCAGTGATGTGCCATATAATGCAGAGAGGTTTGCAGTGACTGCCAGATCAGAGAGCATCGCAGTGGCTTGCAGATAATGCAAAGACCATCAGTGACCCACATATAACACAGATAGTATGAGTATATATACACAATAATTATACCCCCCAGATACACACGCATTATTACACCACCCCCAGCACCGATAGTATTAAAACACGCCCTCTCTCCCAAGATAAAAACTACACCCCTCCCCATTGCATAAGTATTTCATCCCCCCTTAAATATCATTTAAACATTTTCAAACCTCCGCTGGCACTTAGCTGTTTGGAATGAGGATCTGTGTGGTCCATGCGGCGCACCAGGGTACAAGAAAAGATAACAGAGATAGGGATGGCCATCGACCATCAATGATTTGTAATCATCGATGGTTTATGGCCGATGTCAAATGTTTTTCCCATCAATGGTGGAAAACCAGATGATTCCCTCCATCGAAGGAAGAACATAACCCGCAAAGCCACGCCCCCCAGTTCTAATTGGCCCACAGGACAGTCAGTCATAAAACAGGGATTACCATCGGTTGGTGATGCCATCGATGGGCAACCATTGCATAGTTGGTTACCATTGATGGCCACTTTCTATTTTGCTATCAATGGTAACCATACTGATGGGGCGGAGACTCAGGGTGAGGGGGCGGGTCTTTGTCAGGGACAAGAGGAGGTAGAATAAAATAGACAGGGTAGGAGAGTGAGTGGGGCCTCCTGGTGAGGGGGCGGGATCTTAGCTGGGGACAGGGAGGAGCCCGAGGGGAGGGACCGACACAGACTCTGGACAGGAAGATAGGGTATCAGTGCACATTCCACAGCAGCCACTACAGTGGAGCGGATCTGTGCTCAGTGTGCAGCCACAAGCTGCATGGATGTGACAGGCAGCCCGGTAACAGGCAGAGAATGCTGCCCAGCCACTCTGATGCTGCTACAGCAACTGCAAAGCACTCTTTGCCTGTCACCCAGCCATCAGTCATGCATGTGCAGTGTAACACCGGCCCTCACTGAAGAAAAAGAGTACCGGCCCGGGGGGCATTTGGCACCGCCCCTGCCGGGGGGTGCTTGACCCCAATGTCCCCCTCGTGGGTGACTAAACCTAACTCTCCCATCCCCAGGGAAACTGCGCTACCTACAGGGGTCCGGACGTTCGGGATTCCAGCGTCCGGGGTCCTGATCTCCTTTGGGATATCGGCATCTGTATTTTGCCTGGTGGAGGGATCCCGGTGTCGGTATTTCGGCAGCCGACATCCCGTCCGCCGGCAATTTAACTACATGCTCTATGCACCTGACCTGTCACTATGACACTCATATTGTATCTTTTTAGTTAAATATATATTTTTATATTCTTCAAACACACAAAGCAAGTGTCTCACCCCAAGCATCTTACAGGGGGAATACCTTTATATCTATTGGCAGAGCCATTGGAGTAATGCTGGGAACACACTGGACGATGTGTGCACCCAGCGATGTTGGATGCGCGGGTGCCGGCATCAGTAAGTGCATACATACTTGCTGATGCCGGCAATGATATATAACGGTGCGGTGGTGGGGGCGGTTGGGAGGGCCATGTTACATCTAGCAATATGGCATTGCTAACGATATCCCAAGATTGAGCTGCATGTACAGACAACAGAAATTTTAAGATAAATCCAGGTGAACCAACTCTACTACAAGTTGCAGAAATGCATCTTTGAGCGGGAGGAGAGTGTATTTTTGGGATACATCATCTCAGTTAGCAGCCATTAGGGATCCTGAGAAGCTCTCCGCCATTGCCAATTGGCCTCGTTCCTATATAGGTAAAAGCTATTCAGTGATTCTTGGGATTCTGCAACTTGTACAGACAATTCTTCAGGTATTATTCAATGGAAGTTGCTTCCATTGCAACTCTGACAAGGAGGCCACATAATAATAATAGCAGTAATAATAATAATATGTTTTGGCCAATCAAGATGATGAAAGGTTTTGCTCCTGGGTTCATTGGGCCATTCCAAATTCTACACGTTATCCATTGCATTCAGATTAAAGCTCCCACCTACACTCAAGATCCCGAGTGTCTTTCATGTCTCTCTTCAGAAATCGATAATTCTAAATTGGTTCTCCACTTCTAAGTATCCTCCTTCTGCCATCTCAGTTGTCCACCAGGAGAAATATGAAGTAAAGCAAATCCTGGACTTTAGATACATTCAATGTTTAGTGGACTGGGTTTTGGTTCAGAGGAGAGATGTCGGGTGAAGTCCTCGGATGCCCATGCCCTTCAACTGGTATGCAAGTTCCACAAGAAATTTCCCCATAAATCTTTTGTGGGGTGTTCGGTGCCCACTCCTAGAGGAGGGGATAATGTTGCAGCATGCCGGAATCCGACTCCCTTTTACCGAATCTGGCGGTGCTGACTTTCCCTGGGTGGCCGCAGCTCACTAGCAGGCGATTGCTTGTGAAGTTTGGGACCCTCATCTCCCCTCAGTCTTTGGGCGTCATCATCCTGGAGACCTGCAAGCAGGGCCGGATTATAGGGAGGGCGACAGGGGCGGTCGTCCCGGGGCCCCCACACGTAGGGGGCCCCCCCACACTGTCCCTGTCCCCATGATGAACTGTTTGTTTGTTTTTACCTTTTATCGGAGCCGCCTGTCATGGCCCCTTTGCTGGTCAATATGCCTTTCCTTGCCTCTGAAGTAAGCAGTAAGTAATGTATATAAGTACGTGTACTGTGTCTATGTCTGTGTGTCTATATATATATATATATATATATATATAGCTCTGGAAAAGATGCAGCACTCGACGACTGACAGTAACGGTCACAAAGATTTTAATTCATGATCCAACGTTTTGGGCACAAGCCCTTCGTCTGGGATACAAACACCACAAATGCCAACAAACAAATATACACACATATGATTAACATTACCTTACTCAGGTGATCCAGTTCGCCGGCGTCCACCCGCATCCGCCACACGGCACGTGCTCATCAGGAGGAGTCGCAGCCTGCGGGCCATCACATCCGCCACACGCGGCATATGCCCATCGAGGAGAGGAGGAGAGTCGCAGCCTGCGTGCCGGTTCCGCATTTTCCACACCACCATAAACCTACGTGTGGACAAGATAGACTGGGTCATGATGGCGTGCTGTGTGCTGCATAACTTTTTGCGAAGTAAAACTACACAACGGGGACCAGTCACAGCTAGGCCAGAAGATGCAGGACATCCGCAGGAGATTGCCCAATTTACATCAGTGTCTGCACCACCAATTCCAACAACATTGACAGCACGTGCCAAAGAAGTGAGGGAGGAGTATATGGCCTATTTCACTGGACCAGGGGCCTGATTCAGAGCCGGACGCTCTTTCAGAGTGCTCTCTCTGTAACGCTCTTTCAGAGTGCTCGCTCTGAATCAGGGCGGCATTTTTTTTTTAACCGGCCTCCTAGCCGCTCGCTAAGCTGTGGGTGACCACCCACAGCTTTTGTGAGTGGCCTGGTGATGGTCACGATGGGTGCGACCATTGTGACCATCGGGCTTGCGACGAGACCCTTGTGGTAGGGTCTCATCCATCGCAAGCCCCAGTGAGCCGGAAGCTCACTACTGAAGCCACCCCCAAATGGCAGGCGTTCCATCGGGAACGCCTCAGTTTGGCCAGCCACCCCCCTGCCCACCTCTAAAACAGGGCGAGCTGTCAATCAATATCGACAGCCGGCCCTTTTTGGTGCGAGACCCGTTGCTGGCCGGGTCTCGCGCATGCGCAGTGGGGGACCATCGACCCACTTGCGAGCGCTGGGCAGTGGGAGTGATTTTGGCTCTGATAGAGCCAAAATCACTCCAGGGCTTGCGGTCACCGAGCCCCTACCGCAAGGGTCTCGTCGCAAGCCCGATTGTCCATCATCAAGGACGCTTGCATAAGCTGTTGGTTGTAACCCACAGCTATGCGAGCGTCCAAAAGGCCGGTTCGCAAAAAAAAAACCGCCCTGATTCAGAGCGGGCGCTCGTTCAGAGTGTCCAGCTCTGAATCAGGCCCCAGGTGCGGTGCCATGGCAGGAGGACTGTCTGAGATAACTGACTAAAGTGGACATTTCTGATTTTTTGAAAATGTTTTGTTTTAAAAATAAAAGGTTTTGGTGTATGAACTGTGGGCCTGATTCAGACCCGCTCACGAGCACTATGCGCTCGCAAGCGAGTCGATGGTGGCCCAGTGCGCATGCGCACGACAGAGCTGGCTCCGTCGTGCGCATGCGCGAGACCCAGATAGCGACGGGCACTCCGTCGCTCCGGGACTCGTACCAAAGGGGGCGTGCTGTCGATGTTGAGTGAGAGCACGCCCCCTTTGGTGGGCGGATCGGGAGCATGGCTGCCCAGGTGGAGGCGTTCCCATGGGAACGCCTACCATCTGGGGCCGGCCCCACTGACATCACAAGTGATGTCAGTGGGAGTGCTTTCGGCTCTGTCAGAGCCGAAAGCACTCTTGGGCTTGCGGTAACGAGACCCTACCACAAGGGTCTTGTTGCAAGCCCGATGGTCGCGATGGTTTTGACCATTGCGACCATCTTCCTGGCCGCTCGCTATAGCTGTGGGTGGTCACCCACAGCTATGCGAGTGGCCACGGGGCCCCTCTGAAAAACAAGAAGGATGGCCCTGATTCAGAGCGAGCGCTCTGTCAGAGCGTCCGGCTCTGAATCAGGGCCTGTGTTTCGACTTACCAAAACAGCCTCAGATGGTCCACTCACTTTTGCCGCCTCCTCTTCTCCCTCTCGCTCGGCCATCAAAACCAGAGAGTCTGCTCGTGTATGAAGGACATCAGGTGGTAATACCACAGCGTGGGCTGATATCGTCGGTGGCCGCTCCGGAATGCTTGGATTCCTCCACCTTCTTCCCTTCCTTCACATACATCATGCGCAATTTCTGGATCTTGGTGCGGACCGTTTTTATGGTAGCATCAGAGCAAAACTTCTTGCTGTACTTGAGCAATTCCTCCAACGCTGCCACTTTTTGGACTTATTGCAGTAGTCTCTACAGCTTATCCACCATAGACATTCTTTTGACTCCAGGATCTCCAGGATTCCAGTGACAAATTTTCTCTCCTTATCAATAGACATTCCGAGGAAGAAGAAATATATGGACATATACAGTTTTAGCAATAATTCTAAATAGTTTTGTGATTTTTAATGTTGATATGTTTGGTTGTATTGTAATGTAGATATTTTAATTTTTAGGTACATTTTTAAGTGTGTTTGTTCATGTTATGGTGTTGTAATATGTTTGTTATGGTGTTTTAATATGTTATTTTACATGGTTTTAATATATTTGGTATGGTGTTTTAATATGTTTGTTATGGTGTTTTAATATTTTCTATTTAATTAATAGGTGGCCCGTGACATTGCCGGACAGTGGGTAGGTGGTGTACAAATACAAAATAGGAAAAACTGTGCTAATATACAGACAAAAATGAATTAATTTATTAATAAGAATTAGAAAAACAAAAATGAATGGTTGTCAACAATTATACATATATGCAGATGAGTGGTGAATGGAATAGTGAACCACTAGAATTACCACAAAAGTATCTGAGAATGTGATAATATCAACAATAATATGGTATAAAATACATATAAAAAATAACATATATTGACAATAAAAAGCACGTAGTACACAATATGTGTATCTATATTAAATAGATGCACTAATATATATAGATGATGCAAATATTGCTATATAAAAAAATTATTATTAAGCAACAACCATTGTGTAACAAGAGTTCAGTAACATCAATATAAAGTGTTTAGCCACTTGATTGTTGATAGCTTGTTAATAATTTGTTGCAACACTGTAACCGCAAGCCTGCAGTAAAGATATCCTTTTTTAAGTGTCCACAATAATATGGTGTCTGTGGTTTATATTTGTAGAGAGGTGGTTAGTAAATAGCAAAAGTTAGAGTATCACCCTGTCGGGCGCATAATGTAGAAATAAGCTTTAGAACACTAACCAACCTCAAAGTCACAGACGGCAGTTGATGTGAGCCGCGCGGCTCTCTATCCGGCTGTACGGTGGAGACTGTTAGCCGGAGAGGAAGGCAGCCTCCGTGTCTCGCGGCTGTACGGGTCGGATAATAAAGCTCTCTGTCAGGCTGCAGGTGAAGTGGTAAGTACTGATGATCAGGGCCGGAGAGGATACAGGAAGCGTCGGATGGAAGGATAAGCGCGGCCGCGTCTTATCAAAACCTCTCTATGCCGATGCCTTGTCTGATCTCTCCACATCAAAGGTAATGGCTGCGGACACTGGCACATGCAGGAGCTGGTTACAGGGCAAAACAATGGTAGTGGATACGGGCAGCTACGCGTTTCATCCCGTCTCGGGACTTTTTCAAGCTTAATGCCCATACCAGAGAATCCCTCCCTTATAAAGGGAGCTTTGTAAAGTACTTCAAGCATTAGTAGAAACAGGTGTATTAACCATGTGCTGTCTCATTAGTAGGTCTATTTTAGTTCACATAGAGAAATCTTACTTAAGTAAATATACCTGGATATTTCTATAGACAAAACAGAGACAGAGATAGTCATATCAATAGCATAATACAACAACAAAAATACCAATATATGTATATCAATGAAAATAATTAATAACCAATAACTATAGACGTATAAAAAATATATGTATATATATTTAGGTAAGACACATTAATTATACTTGACTAATGGATATAGGAGCAACCTAATATTATATGAACACGAATATTCCAAATAGAGATAAAATATACATACACCATGAATATACACACGTATATCCATATAGTGTATGAATCTCTCTAAATGTATAGGCACATATAAACATATAAATGACATATATAAACATACAAAACCTATTATTCTAAATATAACAATACGAAAATATAAAATAATTATATATATATATTTAATGAGGATGAACATATTCTCTAATAAAAATATATAACGATATAAATACATCATAATGAACAGGGATATTATGAATAAATAATAAATAAATAGGTAACCATTATTAGCATTCATTGGTGGGATATAGATAAATAAAACAGAAAATTGAAAGCAGATGGAATAGGAAGAGAGAGAAGGGAAGGAAAAACATGGGAGGTGGTAGGTGGACACAGCAGGAATCCACTGACCAGACAGTACATGTGGATGCCAAGCGGTGACCACCAACCACGTCCCAATTTAATCAAGAAATTCCAGAGCTTCATTCAACCCATCAGGGACCAGTGTCTGGAGTTTAAATATCCATTCTGATTCTGCCTGACAGAGTTTTTTAAAACGGTCACCGCCTCTTAAAGTGTATTTTACAGTTTGTATTCCTATAATAGAGATTCCTTGTGGATCTTTATTATGACATTCTACAAAGTGACGAGAAACACTATGTGTCATCAATCCTTTAATTATATTAGTCCGATGTTCCCTAAATCTCTCCTTTAGAGGTCTTGTAGTATGTCCAATATATTGTTTAGGACATGTACAATTAAGCAAATATACAGTGTATTCTGATTGACAATTGATGAAATCTTTTATAATGTGTTCAGAATTGTTTGTTATTTAGAAGAAGGATTTTGTTTTATTTTTGATATAACCACACGTCAGGCATCTTGGTCTATTGCAGCGATAACAGCCCATAGGTCTATTAGGGAGCCAAGTGGAATTTGTTTCTTGAATCGATGGTAACGGTTTAATCATGCTAGGTGCTAGAAAACTACTAAGGTTTCTGTTTTTCTTAAATACAATTGTAGGTGAAGATTTAATATATTGAGATAGAATTGAATCATTAAATAATAACTTATAATTTTTATTAATAATTGATCGAATTTGTCTAGATTTATTGTTAAATTGTGAGATGAACAAAAGAGATGGATCTATTTTTGTATTTTCAGGAGAGGGATCTTTACTGCCTCCAATATTCTCAAGGTTTTCATTATTAACAGCGGTGGGCCTATGTATAGTCTTTCTTTTTTCTATAGCATGTGTTTTAGCTTCATTAATTAAAATTAAAGGATAGCCTCTATCTATAAAACTGGCTTCTAGTTTTTTAGCATGAAGTTCAAAATCTATATCTCTTGTACAATTCCTAACAATACGGCCCATCTGGCTTTTTGGAATGTTATTAATCCAGGGGCGATGATGACTACTTTTATAATGTAAATATGAACAGCAATCAACTGTTTTCGTAAATAAAGTGGAAATGATCCTGTTATCCTCAATGGAGAGGGTGACGTCCAAAAAATCAACCGAAGTGTAACTAAAGGTGGAAGTGAAGTGAAGATTCATAGTGTTGGAATTTAAATAATTAGTGAATGCATTAACAGAATCATGATCCCCATCCCAAATAAAAATCAGGTCATAAATATACCTGCCATAGAAAACCAGGCTCGCCCCGAACGGTCCACTCCAGACATAATGGTCTTCGAATGCGCCCATATATAAATTGGCAAAGCTCGGGGCGAACCTGGTTCCCATGGCAGTTCCGAGTATTTGAAGAAAGAAGGTGGAGTCAAACAGAAAATAATTGTGCGTTAATATAAAATGTATCGAATCCAAAATAAATTACGTTGTCTCTCTGGCACCACAGCATCTTTTTTAAGAGTATTTTCTATGGCTAAAATGCCTCCCTTATGTGGGATGTTACTATACAGTGACTGTACGTCCAGGGTGAGAAACCCATAACCCGGACGCCAGTGTATGTTTTCTAGTAATTTCAAAAGATGTATGGTGTCTCTGATGTGCGATCTCAGAGAGACAACGTAATCCTGAAGAAAGTGATCTACATAGAGTGATAAATTAGATGTGAGAGAATTAATACCTGAAATAATAGGGCGACCGGGAGGTGTAGTGAGGGATTTGTGAATCTTAGGTAAATAATAAAATATAGGGTTGACAGGGTAATGTATAAATAAAAAGTTCAATTCATCTTTGGAAATCACCCTATCCATCAAGGCACTAGTCAGAAGTTCATGTAATTCTAATTTAAATTTAATAGTAGGATCATCTGGTAATATTTTGTAATATTTGCAATCATGCAACTGTCTAAAAGCCTCCTTCATATAGTCCAGTCTATCCAGGATAACGACTCCACCCCCCTTATCTGCAGCTCTGATGATGATGGAATCGTCATCCTGGAGAGCCCTCAGGGCCTGTCTTTCGACAGGAGTAAGATTTTTCTTCCCCAGATCTAAATGGGGATTTTTATTGCAAAGCATTTGAAATTCTTTCAAGGTGTTTTTATAAAACAATTGTATCGTTGGACTTTTATGGTTCAATGGAAAAAACTGAGATTTCTTTTTATAGTTTCTCCCATTTGACTTTAAAGGATCTATATGATGATTTATATCAAATAAAGCCATATCCTCCAAACTAGTTGGTTTATTGGCTTCTTCTTCAAGTGTTTGTAATATAGAGAGACATTCCATGTCATCAGCATCCAGCAATATAGTTTCTAAGAGTTCTTCATTATTAAGTAGAGTCTTTTGTTTTTTAGAAAAAAAGTACCTCTGTCTACAAAGAAATCGTACATATCTATTTAGTTCAGAAAATAGGTTAAACAGATTCGGATTGGAACTAGGGGCGTATTTGAGACCCTTAGATAATAATGAAATTTCTGATTCTTTTAAAATTTTCTTAGATAGATTAAATATGCCTTGAGTTTGGGGTTCTTTTAATGATGTCTGGGTCTTCGTATTTCCTGCTCGTCCCATTCCTCTCTTTCCCCTACGTCTCTTGATCGTTTGGGTGTGGGGTTTTGGAGAGGATCGTACCGGTTGTGATGAATCGGTATTTTCCACTCCAGATCTCTCTCTTGAAAATCCTGATTCCTTTGTCTATTATGTTTGGGTCTAGCACCCATCTCAAATCTAGGTGTATCTTTATATGAATGAAGTCTGGGACGTTTAAATTCATCTAATTTAGGAGATAGAAGGTTTAAGGGTTTAGTTTTTTTTATGTTGTTCACATAATGTGAGCTATCATCTTTTTTCTTATCATTTATGAACCTTTTCTTTTGATAATATATATTCTTTTTTTGAAAGAATGATTGTTTCCTAATTGGTCCAGGTCTCTCGTCCCTAAATAATTTTTGTTTTTTATTTTCAATTAAATCCTGTTCATATACTTTGATATTTTGCTGCAATTCATTCTCTCTCTTCTTAAAGTCTGGATACATTTTAAATTTCAAAAGATTATTCTTAGTTTGTTCAATCTCACATGTCGTTTTCATAACTTTCCTCTCTCTATATTTAATCAGAAGTTTTATTAAGGATATTGAACACTGTTTTAATGTTTGTTCCCACTCCACAGTCAATTCCAAATCATCTGAAATAGATAAATTTTTGTAAACTTGCAGGCCCTTAGGGATCCTGTCAAGATCAATATATTTTTGTAAAAAAATCTTATCCCACCAATGTCTGCTCTCAGACTGTAGCAATGTCTCCAGTTCTAAAAAAAACCCTGTTCATATCAGGTTCAGGGATCTCAATTAGCTCCTCTTTATCAAAATTAGTCAAGTATTGTTCCCTTCTAGTTTTTAGTTCACTAAACCAAGTAAATTCTGCCATAATAAATTACAAATGTATTCAGCAGCTCAAGAAAGCAATTAAACAAACAAGAAACAAAGAGATATCAAGGTGCTTAAATGACACTTGTATATCTGTAGCTGCAGCAGTTTAAAATAAAGGGGAAATTGCAAACCCACACAGACAAAAATGAATTAATTTATTAATAAGAATTAGAAAAACAAAAATGAATGGTTGTCAACAATTATACATATATGCAGATGAGTGGTGAATGGAATAGTGAACCACTAGAATTACCACAAAAGTATCTGAGAATGTGATAATATCAACAACAATATGGTATAAAATACATATAAAAAATAACATATATTGACAATAAAAAGCACGTAGTACACAATATGTGTATCTATATTAAATAGATTCACTAATATATATAGATGATGCAAATATTGCTATATAAAAAAATTATTATTAAGCAACAACCATTGTGTAACAAGAGTTCAGTAACATCAATATAAAGTGTTTAGCCACTTGATTGTTGATAGCTTGTTAATAATTTGTTGCAACACTGTAACTGCAAGACTGCAGTAAAGATATCCTTTTTTAAGTGTCCACAATAATATGTTGTCTGTGGTTCATATTTGTAGAGCGGTGGTTAGTAAATAGCAAAAGTTAGAGTATCACCCCGTCGGGCGCATAATGTAGAAATAAGCTTTAGAACACTAACCAACCTCAAAGTCACAGACGGCAGTTGATGTGAGCCGCGCGGCTCTCTATCTGGCTGTACGGTGGAGACTGTTAGCCGGAGAGGAAGGCAGCCTCCGTGTCTCGCGGCTGTACGGGTCGGATAATAAAGCTCTCTGTCCGGCTGCAGGTGAAGTGGTAAGTACTGATGATCAGGCCCGGAGAGGATACAGGAAGCGTTGGATGGAAGGATAAGCGCGGCCGCGTCTTATCAAAACCTCTCTATGCCGATGCCTTGTCTGATCTCTCCACATCAAAGGTAATGGCTGCGGACACTGGCACATGCAGGAGCTGGTTACAGGGCAAAACAATGGTAGTGGATACGGGCAGCTATGCGTTTCATCCCGTCTCGGGACTTTTTCAAGCTTAATGCCCATACCAGAGAATCCCTCCCTTATAAAGGGAGCTTTGTAAAGTACTTCAAGCATTAGTAGAAACAGGTGTATTAACCATGTGCTGTCTCATTAGTAGGTCTATTTTAGTTCACATAGAGAAATCTTACTTAAGTAAATATACCTGGATATTTCTATAGACAAAACAGAGACAGAGATAGTCATATCAATAGCATAATACAACAACAAAAATACCAATATATGTATATCAATGAAAATAATTAATAACCAATAACTATAGATGTATAAAAAATATATGTATATATATATTTAGGTAAGACACATTAATTATACTTGACTAATGGATATAGGAGCAACCTAATATTATATGAACACGAATATTCCAAATAGAGATAAAATATACATACACCATGAATATACACACGTATATCCATATAGTGTATGAATCTCTCTAAATGTATAGGCACATATAAACATATAAATGACATATATAAACATACAAAAAATATTATTCTAAATATAACAATACGAAAATATAAAATAATTATATATATATATTTAATGAGGATGAACATATTCTCTAATAAAAATATATAACGATATAAATACATCATAATGAACAGGGATATTATGAATAAATAATAAATAAATAGGTAACCATTATTAGCATTCATTGGTGGGATATAGATAAATAAAAACAGAAAATTGAAAGCAGATGGAATAGGAAGAGAGAGAAGGGTTACAGTGTTGCAACAAATTATTAACAAGCTATCAACAATCAAGTGGCTAAACACTTTATATTGATGTTACTGAACTCTTGTTACACAATGGTTGTTGCTTAATAATAATTTTTTTATATAGCAATATTTGCATCATCTATATATATTAGTGAATCTATTTAATATAGATACACATATTGTGTACTACGTGCTTTTTATTGTCAATATATGTTATTTTTTATATGTATTTTATACCATATTATTGTTGATATTATCACATTCTCAGATACTTTTGTGGTAATTCTAGTGGTTCACTATTCCATTCACCACTCATCTGCATATATGTATAATTGTTGACAACCATTCATTTTTGTTTTTCTAATTCTTATTAATAAATTAATTCATTTTTGTCTGTATATTAGCACAGTTTTTCCTATTTTGTATTTGGTGTTGTGTGGGGTTGCAATTTCCCCTTTATTTTAAACTGCTGCAGCTACACATATACAAGTGTCATTTAAGCGCCTTGATATCTCTTTGTGTCTAGGTGGTGTACAATGCATGAACCAGCCACCGACTGCCTAATATAGGTGGGCGGTGGCTGGGTCATGCTTTATACTTTTAGGAGGACAGAGGGTGGCTGACATTGGTGGACAGTGGGTAGGTGGGTGGCTCACATTGGTGGACAGGGTGAATAATGCATGACCCAGCCACCGTCCACCTCATATAGGTGGGCGGTGGCTGGGTCATGCATTATAGGTAGACAGTGGGTGGCTCACATTGGTGGACAGTGGTTACAGGTGCATCAATGCAGCAGCAATACTCACCAAAATACACAGGTCCAGACTTCAGGTGTGCAAGCTGAAAATCACGTCCTTCTCCTTCAAATCACGATGCTGCACAAGATGGAGATTGGGCTTGTACAGGGATCTGTCAGTCAAGTTACGGGATGTGCGATAGATCGTGAGTAAAAAGTACTCACGATCTGCACCACATCGTGTACGAGACTGGCAAATCTGCCCTACAGCACAGCAAAACTGAAGATGCGATGTACGACCTGTGGGGACGCGCATCGGCATCGTGATCGTGAGTGGACACTCACGATTTGGGCATATTTTACACAATTTGTCGTCACGATGCGTCTGAATCGTGTAAAATATCGCCAAGTGTGTAGGCACCTTATTTTATACATGTATGTTTTACTATGTGGTAGATTTGTTATATCTCATGTGTGTCAAAATTGCTAACTTTGATTATGTATATTAAATTTGTTATATTTTACTAAGAGAAGCCTTGTTTAAATATTTTGTTTCAAAGTCAAGTGGTTATTATATTGTAGTAGTTTTTAATAAGCTTCACTCTGAAGCGCTATCCAACAATCTTTTGGGTTTATTTGGTTTTGAGAATTAACTAGCCAGCTGGTACTGGGTGATTGGATTAGCAGCTGTGAGTGGGAAAACTAAATTATTTATTTTATTTATTTATACTAACGCAAGGATTTCAGCGGTCGGGAATCCGTCAAGCTGTAACATTACATATGCATAGTACCACTTTCTTTTTATTCTGTGCTAGGATATGTACCACTTCTCTCATTCTGTGCTGATATACAGTATGTAACATATGCATAGTACCACTTCTCTCATTCTGTGCTGATATATGTAACATATGCATAGTACCACTTCTCTCATTCTGTGCTGATATATTTAACATATGCATAGTACCACTTCTCTCATTCTGTGCTGATATATGTAACATATGCATGCTACCACTTCTCTCATTCTGTGCTGATATATGTAACATATGCATAGTACCACTTCTCTCATTCTGTGCTGATATATGTAACATATGCATAGTACCACTTCTCTCATTCTGTGCTGATATATGTAACATATGCATAGTACCACTTCTCTCATTCTATGCTGATATATGTAACATATGCATAGTATCACTTCTCTCATTCTGTGCTGATATATGTATCATATGCATAGTACCACTTCGCTCATTCTGGGCCTGATTCAGAGGTGGAACTTAATGCAGCTGCGACTGTACCTTTTTACACAGCGTGACTGCGTCTTTATGCTTTATGTTAATGTTGGGAAATGTGAACAGTGGCGTAACTAGGGTTACTAGGCAAGTTGAAAAATGGAGCCCCCCCTTATGTGTGCATGCCACAAAATGGGCGTGGTCACATCCCACAAGGGGTATGGTCACTGAAAAATGGGACGTGTCAACATCAGGGCCGGCTCTAGGGGTGTTCGACCAGTGCAGTCGAACAGGGGTGCCACCCTTAGAGGGCGCACCCCTCCCCAACATTCCGATTTGTTTCACCCGTGGGCCGAAGTGGTCTGCGGGTGGTCAAATCGGGCGGTTGGGGATCCCCACTGCCGCAGCTGTGCGGCGGTGCCGGACGGGAGTGGGCTGGGGGAAGCCCAGCTAGCGAGGCTCCCCCCAACCTGTTATTTGGAGGCATGCCATGTGGGCACGCCTCAAAATAACGTCACGTAGGGGGCATGGCCTATGGTAATTAGGCCGCACGCCCATTTTCGGTTGCGAGCGGGGCACACTATAGAGAGCCGCCACAGGGTGCTCCGACCCCTGGAGCCGGCCCTGATCAACATGACACACACCTCTTTCTAGTCACTCTGGGAACATTCCTTTCCATATGCACCTTAATGCAGTGCCCCTTATACAATGCCCCCTATGCAGTGCTTCAGTAGTGGTCCCCCTTATGCAGGCCCCCATTAGTGCCCCTTATACAGTGCCCCCAGTAGTGGTCCCCCTTATTCAAGGTCCCATTAGTGCCCCTTATACAGTGCCCCCAGTAGTAGTCCCCCTTATTCAAGGTCCCATTAGTGCCCCTTATACAGTGCCCTCATTAGTGGTCCCCCTTATGCAGGGTCCCATTAGTGCCCCTTATACAGTGCCCTCAGTAGTGGTCCCCCTTATGCAGGGTCCCATTAGTGCCCCTTATACAGTGCCCCCAGTAGTGGTCCCCCTTATGCAGGCCCCCATTAGTGCCCCTTATACAGTGCCCCCAGTAGTGGTCCCCCTTATGCAGGCCCCCATTAGTGCCCCTTATACAGTGCCCCCAGTAGTGGTCCCCTTATGCAGGCCCCCATTAGTGCCCCTTATACAGTGCCCCCAGTAGTGGTCCCCCTTATGCAGGCCCCCATTAGTGCCCCTTATACAGTGCCCCAGTAAGAGTCCCCCTTATGCAGGCCCCCATTAGTGCCCCTTATACAGTGCCCCTAGCAGTGGTCCCCCTTATGCAGGCCCCCATTAGTGCTCCTTATACAGTGCCCCAGTAGTAGTCCCCCTTATGCAGGCCCTCATTAGTGCCCCTTATACAGTGCCCCCAGCAGTGGTCCCCTTATGCAGGCCCCCAATAGTGCCCCTTATACAGTGCCCCCAGTAGTGATCCCCCTTATGCAGGCCCATATTAATGCCCCTTATAGAGTGCGCCCAGTAGTGATCCCCCTTATGCAGGCCCCAAGTAGTGCCCCTTATACAGTGCCCCCAATAGTGGTCCCCCTTATGCAGGCCCCCAGTATTGATCCCCCTTATGCAGTGCCAACATACAGTGCCCCTTGTAGTGGTCCTCCCTGTTCAGTGCCCCCAGTAGTGGTACAGTGCCAGTAGTGCCCAAAACATAACACACAGACATACACACACAAAACACTGACACTGACTTACCTGAATCCCCGCTCCTGCTGCGCCTGCCGCTGCCTGCTCCTCCGTCCTCCCGCTCGGTACTATGAGAGAGACGTCATGACTTCTCTCCCATCACCCACTGCAGGAGCCGGAAGGCGGAGCTCATGAGTGAGCTCCAGCCTGGCTCTGGCAGTGGGCACAGCAGCCAATGAGAATCTGTCCGACTCTCATTGGCTGCTGAAACACACACATCGCCGCAGCGCCGGCGGCGATATGTGTGTAACTGTGTAGTGCGGACCGCACTCACTGCGGTCTGCACTACACTGGCTGACTAGGGCAGGCCTGTACCGTGGCTGGCGGCGCTCCCGAGTGCTGGCAATGGCACGGCGCCAAGGGCACGAGCCCCGGCGGCCCTGCCCTAGTTACGCCACTGCATAATGTGACACATGTATAGTACTACTTCTCTCATTCTGTGCTGGGATATGTGACACATGCATAGTACCACTTCTATAATTCTGTGCTGGGATATGTGACATATGCATAGTAGCGCTACTCTCACTCTGTGCTGGGATATGTGACACATACATAGTAGCGCTACTCTCACTCTGTGCTGGGATATGTGACACATACATAGTAGCACTACTCTCACTCTGTGCTGGGATATGTGACATATACATAGTAGCGCTACTCTCACTCTGTGCTGGGATATGTGACATATACATAGTAGCACTACTCTCACTCTGTGCTGGGATATGTGACACATACATAGTAGCACTACTCTCACTCTGTGCTGGGATATGTGACACATACATAGTAGCACTACTCTCACTCTGTGCTGGGATATGTGACACATGCATAGTAGCACTACTCTCACTCTGTGCTGGGATATGTGACACATGCATAGTAGCGCTACTCTCACTCTGTGCTGGGATATGTGACACATGCATAGTAGCGCTACTCTCACTCTGTGCTGGGATATGTGACACATGCATAGTAGCGCTACTCTCACTCTGTGCTGGGATATGTGACACATGCATAGTAGCGCTACTCTCACTCTGTGCTGGGATATGTGACACATGCATAGTAGCGCTACTCTCACTCTGTGCTGGGATATGTGACACATGCATAGTAGCGCTACTCTCACTCTGTGCTGGGATATGTGACACATGCATAGTAGCGCTACTCTCACTCTGTGCTGGGATATGTGACACATGCATAGTAGCACTACTCTCACTCTGTGCTGGGATATGTGACACATACATAGTAGCGCTACTCTCACTCTGTGCTGGGATATGTGACACATACATAGTAGCGCTACTCTCACTCTGTGCTGGGATATGTGACACATGCATAGTAGCGCTACTCTCACTCTGTGCTGGGATATGTGACACATACATAGTAGCACTACTCTCACTCTGTGCTGTGATATGTGACATATACATAGTAGCACTACTCTCTGTGCTGGGATATGTGACATATACATAGTAGCACTACTCTCACTCTGTGCTGGGATATGTGACATATACATAGTAGCACTACTCTCACTCTGTGCTGGGATATGTGACATATACATAGTAGCGCTACTCTTACTCTGTGCTGGGATATGTGACACATACATAGTAGCGCTACTCTCACTCTGTGCTGGGATATGTGACACATGCATAGTAGCGCTACTCTCACTCTGTGCTGGGATATGTGACACATACATAGTAGCACTACTCTCACTCTGTGCTGGGATATGTGACATATGCATAGTAGCACTCTCTTATTCTGGGCCTGATTCAGATGTGGAACTTAATGCAGCTGCGACTGTACCTTTTTACACAGCGCGACTGCGTCTTTATGCTAATTCTGAAGCTGACAGGATTCGTACAGAGACTCAATCCGCCGATGTGAGTAATGAGTCTCACCATCGGACGCACATCGGACATTAGCTCAGCCCTACGGCTGCTCAGAATATCTGCCTGAACATGGCATCTGTGAAAAAAGCACTGTCACTGGGGCTAGCTATAACCCAGGAGCGCCCACTGACATTGTCCCGCTCTGGGTCCAAACTCATTCTGCGTCCCAGCGCTTACCATCGGGACACGTGCGCTGTGCTACTCGGATGCATGAGATGAAAATATCGCCCACCTGCGACCGAAATTGACACTGTGAATCAGGCCCTCTGTGCTGGGAAATGTGACATAACTATACTCACATATCAGATTAAATAAGTTATTGCTATAAGAACTATGGGCCTGATTCAGACCCACTCGCGAGCGGCTGTCCGCTCGCAAGTGGGTCGATGTTATGCACTGAGCATGCGCACGACGGAGGGAGCTCCGTCGTGCGCATGCGCCAGACGCGACGAGCGAAGGAAAGTCCTTCGCTCGTTGTGTCCGATCAAAGGGGGCGTGCTGTCAATGTTGATTGACAGCACGCCCCCTTTGGTGGGCGTGCCGGGGGCGTGCCTCCCTGACGGGGGCGTTCCCACGGGAACGCCTCCCGTCAGAAGCCGGCCCACTGACATCACTAGTGATGTCAGTGGGAGTGATTTTGGCTCTGATAGAGCCAAAATCACTCCGGAGCTTGCGGTTGAAAACCTCAACCGCAGGCTCCAGCTCGCAAATTCGATGGTCGTGATGGTCTCGACCATCGCGGCCATCACAAAGCACACTCGTATAGCCTGTGGGTGGTGACCCACAGCTATACGAGCGTCCAGGAGGACGCTCCATGAAAATGGAGCCCGGCCCTCATTCAGAGCGTGCGCTCTGCTCAGAGCGTACGGCTCTGAATGAGGGCCTATGAATGTTATTTATGTGTATTATCACATTAGCCACACCCACTATTTAGCATAACTCCTTACCATATGCGTCTTTATAATGGGTGCATGGTATGCAGTCCACACGGGCCCCTGGACCAAGGGGGGCCCACACCTCACACCCATAGTTAATAATACTCACCTTTCCGCTGATTCCGGTGTGCTGCCAAAAAACACTGGGAAAATGGCGGCGGACATTTTCCCGGTGACCTGCATATGCGCAGAAAAGGTGTGCAGTAGATTCTGGCATGAAGCCAGAATCTACGGCGCTTAGGGTCTGATTCAGGAAGCAACGCACAGGAGAGAACGCACGCACCCGTCCGCTGCGAGAATATGCTAATGCACACGCACGGAGACCGCAGCACAAGACGCAGACGCCCAGCCCTATATTAAGCCACTCATCTCCCTTTACTCACAGCCTGATCAGTACGCAAGATAGCGTAAACATCGGTAACATCGAGTATCATCGACCACATTTACATAATAGTGGTTGACCAGACCTCGCTCAGGTTCTTGGCAACTTCCTGTGTGCACGGGGTCTCATCACTGCGTCCGTCGCCGCACTGGCCTAATTATGGACGCCCCTAAAACGGCGTCCCAATGCACAGGCACGCCTGCGTTCGCTCGACCACCCCCCCGTCACCACCCACAAACGGCACTTCCTGTCAATCAATATCGGAAGGGGGTTGCGTATGCTTATTCGACCGCACTGGCTAGTTCACGCACGTGCAGTGCGCTGCATTTGCAGTACAAGAACATTGGGCAAGTGCGTGCATTCTCTCCTTTGCGTTGCTTGCTGAATCAGGCCCTTAGTGTGCTGACAGAGAGGAGGGGGCTCAAATGGAGGCTGCACATGGGCCCCCTCCTCTCTCCCTGCTCCTTACCCTACTGTCATGGAACAGTACAGCAGTATAGAGCCTGATAAATCCTGTGAACTGTTATACTAGGGTTAGACCACTGCACCATACTTGATTTAAAAATCTAAATTCATATCTTTAAGGCAAACATGTATTTTCTCCTGTATATTCTCTGCTCCTAGATACATTTCTACCCAGGAAACAAACTCTTTCATTTCATGTGAAACATCAATACTTTACAGTGGACCTGATTCACTACGGAACACAACTGCGAATGCAATAGCGATAGTATGCTAATCCACTGCGATCGCTATGCCGCTGCAGCACTACACAAGGGCCCACCTTACTTAGCACACATCCGTAATGTTGAGCAGGACTGCGAAACCATCGATACAATCGAGTACCATCGCAGCCTCACGCACACCTACACAAGCCCTGACCTTACTCAGGAATTACTAACAACCACACACGCTATCAGACCTCAGGCTGCGCAGGGCATTGAAGTGGATAATTTATGCACGCCTGCATTCGCCCGACCGCCCCCCGTCACCACCCACAAACGGCACTTTCTGTCAATCACTCCGCGATGGGTTTGCGTAGCCACTGCGATCGTAGTCCCGATTGCAATGGATAGTTCGCAAACGCGCACTGCGATGCATATGCATGCGCAGACCGCAAAAATCGGCCAATTGCGTGCGTATTAGCAAGTGCTTGCCTTGCTAAATCAGGCCCAGCGTGTTTAGATACTTATCTTGCCCACTAGGTGGCACTGCAGATGTCCAGGTAACAGAACATGAATGAAATGTAATGTGACAGAGGTGTAGGTGACATATAACTTTGTATGACATATTGTGCAAAGAAAGGAAGGAACATCCAGCATAAGCCGTGGGTTGCACAGATCATTTTACAGGGAAAAATAACCAGCTTTGTTTGCACATAATATATACTTCCACCAGTAGTGCTTTGATTTTTACATGCTGCATTATAATTTGCAGTGTAATACTAATTAACTGTGAGTGTATAATGCGCGGTGTGCCACAGCCAGACGCAGATCTAGTGCTGCCGACTAATCTTTATTATAGAAGACAAATGCATGTTTTTATTTCCTTAACTAATCTTTTTCTCAAGCCACATTTAAGTAGAATTTAATTAAATACTAGCAAAGGGACCCAGCATATGCCAGGCCCCCCCACCCCCACCTCGGCACCCTCTCTGTCATGCTCCGCCCCCTGCTTTAACTGCGACGCTGTTCTGCTCCGCCCTCCTCTCTGCTACTCTAATCTCCCATCTTTTGCTCTCTCCTGCCCCCATACTTACCCAGTTCCTAGCTAGGGATAGTCATCTGTGGGTTACCATCAATGGTACAAATGGTAGTTAACTTCGATGGTATGAAACCATTGACAGAGAAACCATCGATTGTCTCACCCACCGATAGTCATCCCTGCTCATGGGGCAAAACTAGGCTCTGTGTGCCTGATTCTGACCCGCTCGTGAGCGCTCGCAAGCGGGTCGATGGTGCACAAGTGCGCATGCGCACAACGGAGGGAGCTCCGTCGTGCGCATGTGCGAGACCCGGCGAGCGACAGGGTATCCGTTGCTCGGGGTCTCGCACCAAAGGGGGCGTGCTGTCGATGGTGAGTGACAGCACGCCCCCTTTGGTGGGCGTGCCGGGGGCATGGCTGCCAGAAGGAGGCGTTCCCATGGGAACGCCTACCGTCTGGGTCTGGCCCCAATGACATCACTAGTGATGTCAGTGGGAGTGATTTTGGCTCTGATAGAGCCAAAATCACTCCTGGGCTTGCGGCAGCAAGACCCTACCGCAGGGTCTCGTCGCAAGCCCGATGGTCGCGATGGTCTTGACCATCGCGACCATCTTTTTGGCCACTCGCATATGCTGTGGGTGGTCACCCACAGCTATGTGAGCAGCCAGGAGGCCGCTCCAAGTTTAAGTAAGAGGGCCCTGATTCAGAGCGAGCGCTCTGGTCAGAGCGTCCGGCTCTGAATCAGGCCCTGTGTCCCGGAGCTAAGTAGAAAGAAAACAAAACCATCGGGGGGGCTCTGTACCATCGATGATAAAGAACCATTGGATCTCCGCCATCAATGGCAAAACCAACTATCATCGGTGGTTTACCATCGATGGTCGATGGCCATCCCTACTGCGAGCACCCCTCGGGTTCTCCTCCTCTCCTAGGTTTGTCCTGTCTCCCTAGTAATGGGAGCCGTCGGACGACGGGCACGCAAGCCAGGCTCCCACTGTGCATGCATGCTGGAGATGGGACAGGCCTTACAGAATTATTATATAGATTTACTGTTTCTAGCTGGATACAGTGGATAAAATTCAGCATTATGAAGCTGCAGTGTGGTTATTGGTGCGTTATTCTGAAAGCTTCCTGTTACGTATTTTGGAGCATTCACACTGTAAACATAATTACCCGCAGTTTACATATGTGCATCACACGTGAAGAAAAATGCATTTTGGACTCATTTTCGGATGCACCCGGCACATACCGGGTCTGATTCCCGAGTTGCAAGTAACTCCGGGAGCTGCCACAATGGAATGTTAATGCCACAACACGCACATCGTCATGTGTACCCATCGCGCCTCCAACAATTTTTCCATCCGCAGCTTCATCCGTCATCACTAGTTCTGGCACTCACATGCGCCCATGCTGGGTCCTCTGGCATGTACATGACTCAGGATATCATCTCTGGCTAAACACCCGCATCACTCCCATGAGACGTTCCTTCCGTGTCCACACAATTGCCATTTCGTTTACACCCAGGAACACCCATTTCATGTATGGAGAGAAGCGACTGACATTTGTCTGACATTCAACCACATACGAAGCAGCGTGCGACTAAAAATGAGGCCACTACATGTTTTGCAGGGCGGTAACTAGGGTGGTGCGACATGTCCCACTGCACAGGGCACTGCAGGGCAGGGGGTGCTGCCCAGGTCTGTCAATTCTCAATTTTCTGTTTATAATCATTTTCACTTGTAGTTGCTATACCCAGGATTCAAACCTATCACCTCTCACATGGCAGTCAGACACCTTACACATGGACTTATCTGCCCCATAATTTCTGATGGCAGCCCTGAGCACAGCCACCAATTTCAGACCCAGATGGTACCAGCACACCTCAAGTACCTTTGCCAGTGAGTTCAGCTACCCGGCACAGGATCCATACACGGATCTCCCAGCTGCATATACACTACAAGCAGCGCTATTTCTATACCTTCAGTCAGTGATCTACACTGCCGGCTCCAGGTTGTTCTGATGGGTGCTCTCCTACATCTAGAGCTGGTGAGTTACACTGCATAATTATTGTGTCATCACTGCAGCCATTGGATTCACACTGTACTTTGCATAGACACCTGGATACCAGTGGTACAACGGGATCGGTACCGCGTCATCATTCGTCATGCCCCTTCCCCATGAGACCACACCCCTTTTCGGGCATGCATCTTATGTCCCTATTTGAAAATTGAGATGGGTGGGGCCCTGCTAATTCTTATTTTGGCCCAGGGCAGCAAAAAGTCTAGTTACGTCTCTGGTGTTTTGTTATTACTGGTATTGAAAAAAAGTATTTTAAACACCAGGGGATAGTTGCAGGGGAGGATTAGGAGAGGAGAGGTCCCGTGTGCAGGCTCCATGCTGGCCCCCTCCTCTCTCAGTGGCGAGTAGACTCTGGCAATGCCTTGATGGGGCGAGCGCCATGATCCAGGTGATCTCGGTACTGGACACGCACTCCAGGAAAATGGCGGCAGTGCCGTCAGCGGGACTCTGAAGAGGAAAGTATAATAAATGGGTAGAGGGGACTATGTGAACCGCACACCCTGCACCTATTGTATATGTACCACTGGATACTTGTCCAGACACTCATAAAATAGAAAAAAAAAATACATTCTCACAGATTAAGTGAACTCTTAATACTGGGACCTTATTTGTTTTTTCCAGTAGATATTTGCAATAAAAATCTTCAGTTATTATGTAAAAATGTGATAAGCACAAACCTACCTGCAATGAATGGCCCAGATCCATTGCAAAACAAAAAAAACACAACAAAAAAAGAAAGTGTTTACTAAGAAAAGAAGCAGGCACTCAAATCACCAAGAAATTAATGCGGCGGGCACTGTCCTCGGCCGCAGGGATTTGCGCATGGGCAGTAGGAAAAATCACCAGGAAAATGGCTGACATGCCATTTTCCCATAGACCTGCATAGTGCCAGAGTCTCCTCTCTTGTGCCCCCGGCTAGAGAGGAGGGGGGCCCGAATGGAGAACGCACACATGGGTTCCCTCCACTCTTAATTTGCCCCGAAAACCATCCTAATAGACTACACTTTGCAAAATTTACCGGAAGAAGGTTCCCGCAATGGCCACCGCACATGCGTGATCTGCAGACAGTGCATGCACAGTTGTCCCGGCACAGGAGTGAAGAGACCGCCAATGCAGTCACTTCTCCCGAGCACTTCGCAGGGAAGGGATCGTTTCCGAGCCCCCGTCCCTGAGGTTACTATTTAATACACACGGGTGGTATTATCGCATACTGCAATGTGATTTTGGACGCTAATATGGCGCCCTCAGATCGCCTTGAGTATAGGATCACTGATAAATGAGCCCCAGGAGTAACTGCACGGCACTGGGGAAATTATTATACACAGTAACTATGCAACAATGCAAAGCACAGGGCTGGGTGAGCCACACTCATCTCTCCCACCCCTAACAAACTTTGGGGCACTAAATACATACAACCCATTACGTCATGAACTCCAGAGAGAAGACACAAGTTGGGAATGGGGGGGGGGGGGGGCATCCTCACACTGGAGATGAAGATCACATGGCGGAGAAGTCAGACATAACCAAAAACACTGGTTATAATAAGTCACTTAGGGGTAAATTTACTAAACTGTGGGTTTTTAGAAGTGGAGATGTTGCCCATAGCAACCAATCAGATTTTAGCTATTATCTTCTAGAAGGTGCTAGATAAATGTTATGTAGAATCTGATTGGTTGCTGTGGGCAACATCTCCACTTCTCAAAACTGTCACTTTAGAAAATATACCTCGTAGGCTCTTTGCCCCCCTCACACCATCACACCCTCATACTGTATGTCTAATTGTGTTGCAATTATGAGTTGACCCAATTTTTGTCAACCATAGCCGATATTGCGACTTTCACGTGGAGATACTTTACTTTTTTGTACCCTTTTTGGCTCTTTTAATTTAATATAATTGCTTTATTATTTTACTTGCTCTCTTACTTTCACTCTCTTTTTTTCCCCATTTAATTACACCTTTACTATGTTTTTATTTTAACTCTACAGTATATATAACCATAGCAATGTTATTATTATTTGTAAATGAACAATGTACACATTTGTTACATGGCAACGTTGTTTTATTTTGCCTTTCATACTGTATTTTTGCTTTAAAATAAACAGACCTTTATAAAAATTCTGGTTATACTTTTGGGTGACATATAATGGGGGGGGATGTGTGTGATTACAACGCTCCATTACTGGGTGCAAAAATTCCCACTGGTTTAAATTCAATTGACCTGCACCTCCCACCCATGCACAGTATAACTGTCCCCCTGCAACTGCACCCCCTGCAATTGCCCCATGCACCTGTCCACTGCTATCCCATAACTACCCCACTGCACACTGTAACTGCACCCCCCATCCCAAACGCGCCCCCTGCATCATTACTGCTCTCCATGCAAGTGGCACCCCTGAACCCTATAACTTCCACCCTGTAATTACATGGCTGCAACTGGCCCTCCTCAACATGCAACTGCCCCCACTGCACCCTGTAACTCTGCAACTGCCTCCCGCACCCTGTAACTGCCGCCATGCGAGTGAAACCCTTCACCCTGTAACTGCCCTACAACTGTCACCCCTGCACCCTGTAACTGCCACCAATGTAAGTGACAACCATGCACCCTGTAACTGCCATTCCCAGCACCTGTAACTGCACAGCCCTACAACTGTCACCCCTGCACCCTGTAACTGCCACCAATGCAAGTGACAACCATGCACCCTGTAACTGCCATTCCCAGCCCCTGTAACTGCACAGCCCTACAACTGTCACCCCTGCACCCTGTAACTGCCACCAATGCAAGTGACAACCATGCACCCTGTAACTGCACCATCCTACAACTGTCACCCCTGTACCCTGTATTTGTCCCCCCTGCAATTTTAATACCCCATGCAAGTGATACCCCTGCAACTACACACTTCTGAAATTGCCCCCCCCCCCGCCGTTGCACCCAACTAAACCTCCTGCACCCTTGATGCACCTTGTAAGTGCCCCTCCTCTGTGTGTGTCCCGAGCTGCCCTGTCCCTGGGCGGGATGTACTACGCATTACTACATTTTGGATGCCATATATCGAGTACATACCCGTGGGGGATGCTGGGAGAGGTGTAATTGGTCCAAGCTCCAGAAAGTTTTGCATTCCACAACTTGGTACATATGGGGAATGCGGCCAGAACTCCAAAAACAGAAGTTTTCGGAGTTTTGGCCACATTTTCGCCTTTGTGCATCTCACACCATGAGAGGAACCGCCACTCCCTCCTCCCTGCAGCCGCTGAAGCCTAAGGATGCTCCCGTCCGCCTAGCCTCCCCCCCTTCCCCACGGGGCACATCTAGACTGTTCTTTTGGGGGGGGATTGGGATTTATTGATTAATCCTGACTCTTCCCCTTTCACAGTGTTTTTTTTTTTTAGGTGGTCACATGGATTATTCCAAGTTATATGTTTATTTATTCAGTGTGTGACTTGTGTACATGTACAATGGAAATTGTGCTAAATGCATCTATACCATATAGTCACAGTCTACAGTAGGGAGCAATGATGAGAGCATGTGTGCCTGGCACTGGCACACTGCAGGGCACCCAGCCCTTGGCATCTCCCCTCCAGACACAATGCCCAGGACACACAGCACCACCAGACCCACTTGCTGCTGCTAAACTACATTCCCAACTGTGCCAGGCTCATGTAGGAGCTGTGTGCCCAAAGTCCAGCTCTAGCCTGGACCAACCCCCGATCACAGCACAGTGACTGGGCACAGCCTCATCAGGCACAAGGGCTGAACCTGTCCTGAACGCCATATGAAATGCTGCTTATTAGAGCTGGGGGTGCACAGATAAGGGGAGGGGCTGACCATAACCTGTTCTGTACAGGGTGCACTGTGCACAGAGAGATGCAGAGCTCCACCACTCCCCCCTGGTATATATAGGGAGAGAGCCGGCGCCGAGCTCCAAGCAGTAACTTTAGCCTGCACCATGCACATCCCCAGCTTCCAGCGCTGCCTCCTCTGCCTGGCCTGCCTCCTGCTCCGGGGCTGCCTGTCCTACAAGAATGATGCCACTGAGATCCTGTACCCTGCACAGCTGGGCAAGCACTCAGTGCCCGGGACCAACAGCAGTGCCAGCAACCAGGCCAGGAACGGGGGCAGGCATCCGGCCACCTCTGCCATGGACAGGATCAGTAAGTCACCGGGCAATCACTGTGCCATGCATGCGGGGGAGGGAGCACTAGAACTGGGGATCTATCTCATTTTATCCGGAGTAGTTTCTCTAAAGTTTACTTGTTTAGTGTAGGTACCCCAATGTGCATAAAAGTGTTTTCTAGGTTACCCTTTGGGGTAAATTTACTAAAGTGAGAGTTTTTAGAAGTGAGTTTTAAAAGTGATGTTGCCCATAGCAACCAATCAGATTCTAGCTATTATCGTCTAGAAGGTGCTACTTTAATGTTAAGTAGAATCTAATTGGTTGCTATGGGCAACATCACTTTTAAAACTCTCTTCTAAAAACTCTCACTTTAGTAAATTTATTCCTCTGTGTGTATAAAAAAAACTTTAAAAGCCATCTATATTGTATTGGCTATGTCCTGTAGTTTGCTTATGCCCTGTATTAGACTGGCATTTAGCCGTACCTCTTGGGGTACATGTCTGATAGACTGGGGAACCCTGACTTGTGCTGCATGAATGTATAGTAAAGTTTATAGCAAGTCACCATTCATTGTAATTCACCATCAGGCATCCAGAGTTTTTGGGGGGTTTTACACTGTCATTTTCTAGCAACATATTCTTGCACTAGTACAATCAGATTTTTATTCTGTAAAATCACTTGGTAAAATACTTTAATGCAAGATTCAAATATTTAACCCAGGTAAATTTCGGGCATTTTAACCCTTGCATAGCTGCAGGGGTTTTGTGGTAAGATTTTATACATCACTATTGGCGGAGAGGAGAGTCACAAACTGTTCCCTATTCTGGGCTTGATGGTGCAATTTGCTGTGATTAATGCAATAGCATACCCCAAATATCCTCATGGGATATGCCCGTCCCTCTCACCCATAGCAGCCAATCAGATATTTGTTTGTTTTTATTTATTTACGCGCAGTGTACCATCCGCCCGCAAGATGATGCACCGGATTGTGTTCAATGAATGGAACAGATACATAAAAATAGGGATCAGCAGCCCACTGATGTACTTTTGGACCATTTGCCGTTTGTTAAAACCTCCAGTGATTCATGAAGATCCATTCACGCTCAGCGCAGGATGGGGCGCTGACTGTCGCAGCAGTGCATTTTCTGTTTTGCACCAGTTTAGCAAATATTGATTTATTATTTGCCAATCCTCACGGTTTTGGAATGTGTTTTACAGCATGTGTATTTTGCGAGTGTGTATATGGTGCAGGTCGGTATGTTTTAGCCATAGAGATAATGAGTTGCAGTTAAAATAGTGTATAATTCAAACATTAATTAAAATGAATGTCAAATTTCGGGAAGGACCTGGGCATTGAACTGTGAGAAGCCGCGGGTAACCTTCACCCCAAACATCTGATTAGCGGATCAACGTTTTCAAAATATTCTTTGCCGCCTACTAGGACGTCATGTCAGATATTTAATTAGGATTTTAATTCTAATGCGCTTTTTTTATTTTACACATTTTTCGATAAATCGCAGAAAAGAGTTGGATATAGTTGGATATAGTTGGCTAAAAACAGGGACAAATCTTTAAAACTTGGGCTGGTAGCTGTTCCCAATGTAACTGTACTCCAAGCTTCGTACTGTAAAACACAATGCCCCTAATTTGCAGGTGAGAAAGCATCACCCCCTCCCCCCCTCAATAGAGTGCTGATATTGTACAGTATTCAACTTATCATCACTCAGTACGTGACGGTTAATCCCCACACGTATATGTACTCCATTCCCCAATACTTACCATATAATATTACTGCTGACAAGTGAATACCTCCATTTAAAGTGATACAATTCAGTACAAAGAGTGTATCTCTGCAACTGACACTAAACCTATAGAAAGTGACACAATGGAAATATTAGCTCGACACTGAGAGCCCTGGCCTTAGAATATGTGACAACTCCTAATGTGGATCGCGTTACAGAGATTGTGGTATCCTGCACGGATTTCACACAGGTAGATTGAGATGAATATGGCGCAATTTTCCTTGCGAATTGCGCCATTGTGGGACGCGCCATTCCGGGAACGGTTCGGCAGGATTTAGGGCTCTGTGCCTCTGATAAAGAGACCCCTTAATCGAAAAAGCCAGAGTCACAGGCACATATGTAAGCTAAACAACGAATAGGTGGGAGGCGGAGAATGGAACAGCCAATTTCAAATATTAGCAAAATGACAGCTACTTATTCACCAGAGTAACAGACTTCACATAATACAGTGAGCCTTAGTTAATAAAATGGTGCGTACATGTTCTGTAACCCTTAGCAACCAGCTGTCAAGTTATCACTCCAGTTTTGTTGCTGCTGTCACTATTTTACTGCATAAGGCCTATATATATATATATATATATATATATATATTACTATATTACACAGGTGTGTGTGTTATTACTGTGAAAGAATTTGCAGTGAATGGAAAGTTACCAGGAGGTGTTAGGACATACCAGCCTACACCATTGCATTGTGGTTGGGACACAACAGTGTTTCCACGTCAGGGGCCCGAATGTGACCCTGCACGCCCCACCACCACCTTCCCAACTCTTCCCCCTGGCAATCCCTATGTCAGCACCCGCAGACAGAACACCAAGAGGGCTACGCCGCCCCTCTACTCACTCTCACCTGTCTGTGGCCCTTCAGAAATGTAAAGTGTTACCTAGACATAAAAAGGCTTTGATTTGAGGCCAGCATTCTGCTTCCACTTCCTGGCTGAGCACTTGTGTGCTCCAGGCCTCTGGCACGGAGACATCCACACATTGTAATGAAGCCCCCGCCACCCTCGTCTTGCCTGGAGCAGCTCACCATACTGACTCGTCTGATGGGGAGGAAATGGGGGGGGGGGGAGGATCTGGATCGTGATGAACAGAAGTTAGACTTGGCATGGGTCCCATAACCTATTAATCATGCGATATGCAAAAAAATAAATAGAAAGGAGACTTCTGGCATCTTTTAAACTGATGAGGAAATTTATGGTGGTGAGGAGAGGCAAGCAAGCAAGCGTGCCCTCTCTCAGGAGATCAGAGGACAGAGCGGTGGACGTGTCGATGAGATGTTATGGCGCGACCCATTGTCCTCAGCTAATTATCTGTTTCCGCTAGAGTGGGAACTAGCCGTCACTTTCATCACTTCTTCCACTGGATGTCAGCCCCAGCTCGCCCTGTTCCTCTGTTGTTTCTAACCTACTGATGTCTCTCTCCGCTTACATGAGAACGTAGTTAAGGCCGGTTCTCAGAGGTCGGTCAGCCCTCTGGAGTAAGGTTACTGGCCCTCGCGTCCATTACCTGACTATACATGAAGTTTATATAGGGTACATTCAATAATACTGACAAGCGGTGGTGTTGACCATAGAAACCAATCAGATTCTGTCTATCATTTTCTAGAATGTAATGTGAGAAATGATAGCTAGTATTTGATTGGTTGATATGGGTCACACCTCCGCTTTTCATTTTTAGGAACTTTAATAAATCTACCCCATATTATATCTTAGATGGTATATGGAGAACACGTGGGAATGCCCTGTATGTGAGGTTATCAGGCCGAGTGATGGATCAGACAAAAGCTCAATAGCAGATTATCACGTTGTATCTTAGCCGCAACGTGGGCGCAGTAAATATTTGTGATGAGTAATATGTAATCGGACTGGAACGAGGAATGAAGGATAATGCTTACTGCTATATAGCCAGTTGGTGTCACTGATGGTTATTAAACCCCATAGTAATTAATTTTAAATGTGCTTTAAATCTATCATGCACCCCCCGTATGGTCTCCTGTGATTGTCATGACCTCCTTCAGGCTATGATTTCAGGACTCGCATTAACTGATAGCTTCATGTGTGAGGTGATCAGTACCTGGAAGCTGGCAGTGCCACCTATACACTGTGGTCTGCTTGTTTGGCCTGAGGCCTGTCCCACAAATTTGTGGATTGGGCCACTGGTGGTCCAAATGTGTGGACTGCAAGCCTTGCTGCCCCCTACTGTGGTTTACACTATTTTGTGACTAAATAAGTAATATACCATTATAGCCTTTGTTGCAAGATATGTCACATTTCTTTACAGGCTATCATGTACAAACCACTCCAAGATATACAAAGCTATTTCACAGAGTGAGCGTTGTAGCATGCTTTTTTCTAGCTTTGGAGGACCCCTCAGCTAAATTAGTGTGCTCCCCCTTCCCCCCTCCCGCCCTTCCTTGCATAGTAGTCAGATTGGAGTTTTTTACATTAGCATGCCTATAATGGGTGCAGGGTGTGCACCCTGCACCCACGTTCAACACTTGCCTCTCCGGAGACCTGTGTCGGCGCTGCACCAGTAGCGCAAACCACCAGGGAAATGGTTTGGCAGGCATTTTCCCAGAGATTTGCACATGCGCAGTAGAGGTGTCCCTGGTAACAAGGCGCGGGTGCCATGTCACCGGAGGCCTGCACATGCGCAGTAGAGGTGTCCCCGGCACGATTGCACGGGCGCCATGTTACCGGAGACCTGAGCATGCGCAGTAGACTCTGCTCCCAACTGTCATTTTTCAAACACAGCCTGTAACATGACAGTTGGGAGCCATGACAGTGGCTGGTCGTTTATCACTCTCCAGTTTATCACTTTTCAGAGCTTAGTACATCTCCCCCCCCTATCTAATATATAGTATGCTCTGCATAGAAGTAGTCTAAGAGAAATTTAGTTGTACAATATACTTTTCAAAGTAATTAATATTTGTTGCTCTTCATCTATTTGCAGACCACCATGAAGTGGGTTGCCGGGAACTAAGATCCACCAAGTATATTTCTGATGGCCAGTGCACCAGTCTGAGACCCCTAAAGGAGCTGGTTTGTGCTGGGGAATGCCTCCCTCTTCCCATTCTACCTAACTGGATCGGAGGAGGCTATGGTCTAAAGTACTGGAGCCGTAGAAGCTCCCAGGAATGGAGATGCGTGAATGACAAGACGCGCACGCAACGCATCCAGCTCCAGTGTGCCGACGGCACCAGCAGAACCTACAAGGTCACCGTGGTCACTTCCTGCAAGTGCAAAAGGTATACAAGGCAGCACAACGAGTCCAGCCACAACTACGAGGGGGCCTCTCCAATAAAACCCATCCATCCCCACCAACATCACTCCAACAACAACCGGGATAGAAAGAGACTAAGCAAGATCAGCAAGCACATGTCTAGCTAGTAAGTGGGATGATGCCATGAGTTGGACTCAGTGAATCCAAGGTGACTTCATCCCCGGTGAGTGGGGAATTAGACCTTTCTGTTCCATTGGAAGTCAACGAATGATGAAGCTACACTATCGACACATATATTTTTATATCTTCGGATCTTTTTTTGAAGGACTGAAACTTATTTTGAGAAATTCCCGGCAAATTTGCTGACGTTTTATGTCTAAAGCTATCATAACCGGATTAGAGGTGCTTGAAATAGATTTAAACAAGACAAAGTTTATAGAAGAAGTGGGAATAATTTGTAACACCCCTAGTTTTTGGGGTATTTTTTCATTTTTTTCCAAAGGACCATAAATATACTTATGCATCTCATAAAATATCAATAAGCTAACAGTTTGCCAAATTTTTTATTTCTGATTCTCCTTTCAATATGAGTATAGCCGCCTAATCATCTCATCAGTTCACCACCAGAGAAAGGCGTTTTATCAGTTATACATGCCAAATGCTGACCGCGTTTTTCTTTTTCAATCAACAAGATTTTATTTATAAAGGATTTGTTTTAGTTTTATGCTTAAACTGTGTTTTCTACAAAAAAACACCATTGTTAATTTAAAAAAAAAAAAAAAGTACTTTCTTATAAGATTGAGTTGCATTGCCCGGTATTATTTTCTTTAAGCTTCTCATTTAAATAAAATTCCCACCATGTTTTTTTTTTGTTTGTTTGGCAGTAATATAAAATGGAATTTAAAATATTTATTTGATGTAATTACGCACCATCTTGTGCATGAGCTTGGGCTCGTCACAGATGAGCGAAGCTCCTGGTCTCCGCCCACGGCGAAGGTTGCTGGAGCTTATGAATGTGTATTTTCACTTGTACAGTGCCTTATATGTCTTAAAGCAATTTTTTATGTATCAAAGTATTTTCTTACAACCTGTAAGTAGACTGCATCCCGCATTCTTTTTTTTTTTTATGTAGATATTGTAAAATAATTGTGTAGTATTTGCGGTATATTTTTATTGTGATATTTTTATTAGTGCATATGTTGGAATGTTTATTAAAAAGCTATAATGTGCAATGAAGAATTTACAATTTTTTTTTCTTTTTTTAATTAATTAAATTATTTTTACTGTGCAGTGTATTACGACAACACAGGGGGAACATGCAGACTAAGTTTTACCGACAGAATATCAGACGCAGGGTCCATTTTACATCATTTGAGCGTATGGGCACACTATTTTTGGTGTCCACAATCTGCTCCATCCACTAGACACCCCGTGTCCATAGAACATTCTTTGGGGGCTTTGTCTAGTGCCATGGGGAGTAGAATTCAGGGAAAGTACCTTACACAACTGACCCTTAAATCAGAAAGATTGATTATAGACCAGGGCCGGATTTGTTGACATCTGCACAGGCCTGGGACTGTACAACTGGAAAAGAAGATGGGCCCTTTTTGACAATTTTCAGTATTCGGGACTCAAAACTGTTGTGATGGCTCAGGTGAATCAAATGGAATTCAAATGAAATTTGGATCCAATCATTGAGGGATATATTTACTATAGTGCAGGTTTTTAGAAGTGGAGATGTTGCCCATGGCAACCAATCAGATTCTAGCTATTATCTTCTAGAAAGTGCTAGATAAATGTTAAGTAGAATCTGATAGGTTGCTATGGGCAACAACTCCACTTCTAAAAAACCGCACTTTAGTAATTACCACGTCCCCTTTCATTATACGTCACCCAAAATTATAACCAGTATTTTAACATTTTACGTGACTTTTCCGCCATGTATGATCTTCATTTCCAATGTGAGGATGCACCCCCTTCCCAACTTGTGTCTGAGGTAATGGGTTTCATTTGTTTATTGCCCCAAAGTTTGTGATTTCTATGTTACATCCTAAATATTCTGGGAGTCCTGAAATTTTGAAAAATGGTCAGTGAAAAATATTGTTTTCAGTTTTGCCAAGTCACAATAATGGTACTGGTTGTAATAATTATACATATATTCCACAGCTAAATACATTGCGCACTAAAATGTCCTACAGTTACAAAATACCTTCTATTTCACATCATTTATATCGCACAGGTCGACATGAATGAACATTTTTTTATAAATACTATTTTTGTAATTTTTTTTTTTTAAATCTTTTTCCTTTACCAAACTGGTATTGCCTGCCTAATACTAGTGAGACAGTGATGCCCATGCACCGAGGAGCACACAGCACCACCTACAGATTATTACATGGTACTGCACTCTGCGGATAAGTGCTTGCTATTTCCAAAATAACATTTATTTAACTAAGGATGCATTGATTCCATATTTCACGGTTCTGGCAAAGACTAATATGCGCAGAGCCCCCGTGCTCCCTTTTGTGTTGCAGGGCACCACATGTAATATTTTTATTTTACCTATAATGCGGCTCTTCTCAAACGGTAAGATCATTTTGGTGCAGGGAGGAATGAGAGGCAGGAACAGGCCGCATTGTGATAAATGACTAATCTCAATATCATGCATGTATACCTTCACTTCCCCACCATCTACGTCCACTCACCAGCGTACGGTCATACAAAGTAGTTGTCTGGAGGTGATTATGGGGGAGAGGAAACTGATGACTCAACACAGTCTTTTAGGGGTCTATTTACTAAGCAGTGTTAGGAGACAGAGTGAAAAGTGATAAGGTGCCAGCCAATCAGCTCCCAACTGTCATCTCACGGGTTGTGTTTGAAAAATGACATTTGGGAGCTGATTGGCTGGCACCTTATCACTTTTCACTCTGTCTCCTAACACAGCTTAGTAAATAAACCCCATAGACTTGACAATCAACAAACTAATGTGGAGAATTCCTGGAGATGGGAAGACCTCTGCTCTCTGCATTTAATCTCTACTTTTATGAGGTCTGGGAACCTGGGTTCTAGATATGTAAATCATAAACTTCCCAGATGAAAGGGCTGATAGTGTATATCTTGACATGACTGTACGTGTCATATGAACTTTTCACTGCTCCATTTTTCTTTATTTTTGTAGAGCAGATTACCTATTAAATAAATGAAGTGCGGCTGGCTTTATCTTGGCGATTGGCATTTAGAGTTCTGTTGGATTTCCCAGGGGGAGCGATTCATCTGGGAGAGCCTAACCTAACATCACTCAAAGACAACACTGTCACTGAATCTAAGCGGTACCGAAAATGTGGCTTCCAAAGCCTGTACACGTTCCTGTATCCAGTATTCAATTCCTACAAATGTTAGATTTATTTATTTTATTAATATTATTATTAAGGAGAGTTTCTCAATTTAAATGGTTGGATGTCATAGCTGGACCCAGTCAGGACCACCAAGAGGTGAGGGGTGCAAAGTAGTGACTGCAGTGCCGTTGCATCCATCAACGGGGTCCAAAATTCCCAACGTGGCGTGGCCAACCCTCACACTGCATGCCTATTGCCCTGCACCCATCCACAGGCCTATAAGTTACTAAATCAGCTACTAGTATTAAGCTGGCCACATATAGACCAATCATGGCCAATGTTGCAAGAGCAGAGTGGCAGGACTAATGTGTAATTTTGCCAAACACGTCAAGGCCAAATTGGACAACGTCCGGCTTTTTGGCCCTTGCCGCATACCATCAGGTGTGGGGCTTCTTGGTGCAGTCAGAAAATGAGTGCACCCAGCCTGGTAGCGGTAATCTGCGGTCATCTACTGACCACATTTAGCAACTCACCCAACTGTAGGTCTATCAGACACCAGGATCAGTTTTGGCCCCCAAACGCAGCACTATCTGGTCAATTGCCTGATGCTGGTGACACCGGGGCAGATGTACTAAGCTCTGGAAAGTGAAAAAATTAGGGAGTGATAAACTGCCGGCCCCTAAATGTCGTGTTACAGGCTGTGTTTGAAAAATGACAGTTGGGAGCTGATTGGCTGGTGGTTTATCACTCTGCAGTTTATCACTTTTCAGAGCTCAGTACATCTGGTCTGCGTTAGACTTTGGTAGAGTAATTTTTAGTAACTCAAGGCCTGATTTAAAGGTGGACGCTAATGCAGCCAAGACTGTTACTTTTTACGCAGCAAGACTGCGTCTTTATGCTAATGCCGCAACAGATGGGATCCGTACAGATAAGCCCATCGGCTGAGGTCGTGGGTTCGATTCCCACTACGGCCCTAACTGTGTGGAGTTTGTATTTTCTCCCTTTGTTTGCATGGGTTTTCTCCGGGTACTCCGGTTTCCTCTCACATTTCCAAAAATATACTGGTAGGTTAATTGGCACCCAACAAAATTAACCCTAGTGTGTAAGTGTGTGCATGTGATAGGGAATATAGATTGTAAGCTCCACTGGGGCAGGGACTGATGTCTGTAAAGCGCTGCAGAATATGTGTGCGCTGTATAAATAACTGGTAATATATAAAAATAAATAAATTGCTAGAGCTCCTGTTTATGGCGAACATTCTGGGGTCACCTGGAGATTCCACCCTTCATTACCCAAACTGCTTCACATTCTTCAAACCTATTTTTCACAGGAGTCTCGCTTTTATGACAGACTAAGGAGGGGGATGTATCAAATTTTCTAAAAGAGGACAAGTAGAGGTGTTACCCATAGCAACCAATCAGCTTCTAGCTATCATTTTATGGAATTTAATAAATGATAGCTAGAAGCTGATTGGTTGCTATGGGCAACTCCTACACTTGTCCTTTTTTAGAAGGCCTGGGGGTGGTTTAGTGTCATGGCCGCCCCTGTCGCCCTCCCACCCCATCCCTTAATTCGTCTGTGATCGCTATTTGAAGTGTTCTAGTTGCTTTGCCCTGTCGCAGGATTGGCTCACGTGACCATCAGCGCTATACAGACAGGTGGCAGCAGTGTCGTCCCCCACCACTCACGCCAATGTCACTGTGTGCCCTGTGCACAGACTGCTGTGTAACCTCTCCTATTCACCCATCACTCACACCAATGTCACTGTGTGCCCTGTGCACAGACTGCTATGTAACCTCTCCTATTCATCCACCTCTCACACCAATGTCACAGTGTGCCCTGTGCACAGACTGCTATGTAACCTCTCCTATTCACCCATCACTCACACCAATGTCACTGTGTGCCCTGTGCAGAGCTGCTATGTAACCTATCCTATTCACCCATCACTCCAATGTCACTGTGTGCCCTGTGCACAGACTGCTATGTAACCTCTCCTATTCACCCACCTCTCACACCAATGTCACCGTGTGCCCTGTGCACAGACTGCTATGTAACCTCTCCTATTCACCCACCTCTCACACCAATGTCAACGTGTGCCCTGTGCACAGAATGCTATGTAACCTCTCCTATTCACCCACCACTCACACCAGTGTCACTGTGTCCTGTGCACAGACTGCTATGTAACCTCTCCTATTCACCCACCTCTCACACCAATGTCACTGTGTGCCCTGTGCACAGACTGCTATGTAACCTCTCCTATTCATCCCCCACTCACACCAATGTCACTGTGTGCCCTGTGCACAGGCTGCAATGTAACCTCTACTATTCACCCACCTCTCACACCAATGTCACTGTGTGCCCTGTGCACAGACTGCTATGTAACCTCTCCTATTCACCCACCTCTCACACCAATGTCACTGTGTGCCCTGTGCACAGACTGCTATGTAACCTCTCCTAGTCACCCACCTCTCACACCAATGTCAACGTGTGCCCTGTGCACAGAATGCTATGTAACCTCTCCTATTCACCCACCACTCACACCAATGTCACTGTGTGTCCTGTGCACAGACTGCTATGTAACCTCTCCTATTCACCCACCTCTCACACCAATGTCACTGTGTGCCCTGTGCACAGACTGCTATGTAACCTCTCCTATTCATCCCCCACTCACACCAATGTCACTGTGTGCCCTGTGCACAGACTATGTAACCTCTCCTATTCACCCACCACTCACAACAATGTCACTGTGTGCCCTGTGCACAGACTGCTATGTAACCTCTCCTATTCACCCACCACTCACACCAATGACACTGTGTGCCCTGTGCAGTCGGCTATGTAACCTCTCCTATTCACCCACCACTCACACCAATGTCACTGTGTGCCCTGTGCACAGACTGCTATGTAACCTCTCCTATTCACCTACCTCTCACACCAATGTCACCGTGTGCCCTGTGCACAGACTGCTATGTAACCTCTCCTATTCACCCACCACTCACACCAGTGTCACTGTGTCCTGTGCACAGACTGCTATGTAACCTCTCCTATTCACCCACCTCTCACACCAATGTCACTGTGTGCCCTGTGCACAGACTGCTATGTAACCTCTCCTATTCATCCCCCACTCACACCAATTTCACTGTGTGCCCTGTGCACAGGCTGCAATGTAACCTCTACTATTCACCCACCTCTCACACCAATGTCACTGTGTGCCCTGTGCACAGACTGCTATGTAACCTCTCCTATTCACCCACCTCTCACACCAATGTCACTGTGTGCCCTGTGCACAGACTGCTATGTAACCTCTCCTATTCACCCACCTCTCACACCAATGTCAACGTGTGCCCTGTGCACAGAATGCTATGTAACCTCTCCTATTCACCCACCACTCACACCAATGTCACTGTGTGTCCTGTGCACAGACTGCTATGTAACCTCTCCTATTCACCCACCTCTCACACCAATGTCACTGTGTGCCCTGTGCACAGACTGCTATGTAACCTCTCCTATTCATCCCCCACTCACACCAATGTCACTGTGTGCCCTGTGCACAGACTATGTAATCTCTCCTATTCACCCACCACTCACACCAATGTCACTGTGTGCCCTGTGCACAGACTGCTATGTAACCTCTCCTATTCACCCACCACTCACACCAATGACACTGTGTGCCCTGGGCAGTCTGCTATGTAACCTCTCCTATTCACCCACCACTCACACCAATGTCACTGTGTGCCCTGTGCACAGACTGCTATGTAACCTCTCCTATTCACCTACCTCTCACACCAATGTCACCATGTGCCCTGTGCACAGAATGCTATGTAACCTCTCCTATTCACCTACCTCTCACACCAATGTCACCGTGTGCCCTGTGCACAGAATGCTATGTAACCTCTCCTATTAACCCACCACTCACACCAATGTCACTGTGTGTCCTGTGCACAGGCTGCTATGTAACCTATCCTATTCACCCACCTCTCACACCAATGTCACTGTGTGCCCTGCGCACAGACTGCTATGTAACCTCTCCTATTCATCCCCAACTCACAGCAATGTCACTGTGTGCCCTGTGCACAGACTGCTATGTAACCTCTCCTATTCATCCCCAACTCACACCAATGTCACTGTGTGCCCTGTGCACAGGCTGCTATGTAACCTATCCTATTCACCCACCACTCACACCAATGTCACTGCGTGCCCTGTGCACAGACTGCTATGTAAACTCTACTATTCACCCACCTCTCACACCAATGTCACTGTGTGCCCTGTGCACAGAATGCTATGTAACCTCTCCAATTCACCCACCTCTCACACCAATGTCACTGTGTGCCCTGTGCACAGACTGCTATGTAACCTCTCCTATTCATCCCCCACTCACACCAATGTCACTGTGTGCCCTGTGCACAGGCTGCAATGTAACCTCTACTATTCACCCACCTCTCACACCAATGTCACTGTCTGCCCTGTGCACAGACTGCTATGTAACCTCTCCTATTCACCCCCCTCTCACACCAATGTCACCGTGTGCCCTGTGCACAGACTGCTATGTAACCTCTCCTATTCACCCATCACTCCAATGTCACTGTGTGCCCTGTGCACAGACTGCTATGTAACCTCTCCTATTCACCCACCTCTCACACCAATGTCACCGTGTGCCCTGTGCACAGAATGCTATGTAACCTCTCCTATTCACCCACCACTCACACCAATGTCACTTTGTGTCCTGTGCACAGACTGCTATGTAACCTCTCCTATTCACCCACCTCTCACACCAATGTCACTGTGTGCCCTGCGCACAGACTGCTATGTAACCTCTCCTATTCATCCCCAACTCACAGCAATGTCACTGTGTGCCCTGTGCACAGACTGCTATGTAACCTCTCCTATTCATCCCCAACTCACACCAATGTCACTGTGTGCCCTGTGCACAGGCTGCTATGTAACCTATCCTATTCACCCACCACTCACACCAATGTCACTGCGTGCCCTGTGCACAGACTGCTATGTAACCTCTACTATTCACCCACCTCTCACACCAATGTCACTGTGTGCCCTGTGCACAGAATGCTATGTAACCTCTCCAATTCACCCACCTCTCACACCAATGTCACTGTGTGCCCTGTGCACAGACTGCTATGTAACCTCTCCTATTCATCCCCCACTCACACCAATGTCACTGTGTGCCCTGTGCACAGGCTGCAATGTAACCTCTACTATTCACCCACCTCTCACACCAATGTCACTGTCTGCCCTGTGCACAGACTGCTATGTAACCTCTCCTATTCACCCCCCTCTCACACCAATGTCACCGTGTGCCCTGTGCACAGACTGCTATGTAACCTCTCCTATTCACCCACCACTCACACCAATGTCACTGTGTGCCCTGTGCACAGACTGCTATGTAACCTCTCCTATTCACCCAACACTCACACCAATGACACTGTGTGCCCTGTGCAGTCTGCTATGTATCCTCTCCTATTCACCCACCACTCACACCAATGTCACTGTGTGCCCTGTGCACAGACTGCTATGTAACCTCTCCTATTCACCTACCTCTCACACCAATGTCACCGTGTGCCCTGTGCACAGACTGCTATGTAACCTCTCCTATTCACCTACCTCTCACACCAATGTCACCGTGTGCCCTGTGTACAGACTGCTATGTAACCTCTCCTATTCACCTACCTCTCACACCAATGTTACCGTGTGCCCTGTGCACAGAATGCTATGTAACCTCTCCTATTCACCCATCACTCCAATGTCACTGTGTGCCCTGTGCACAGACTGCTATGTAACCTATCCTATTCTTCAACCACTCACACCGATTTCACTGTGTGCCATATGTACAGACTGCTAAGCAACCTATCCTATTCACCCACCTCTCACACCAATGTCACCGTGTGCCCTGTGCCCAGAGTGCTATGTAACCTCTCCTATTCAACCATCACTCACACCAATGTCACTGTGCCCTGTGCACAGACTGCTATGTAACCTCTCCTATTCATCCCCCACTCACACCAATGTCACTGTGTGCCCTGTGCAGACTCCTATGTAACCTCTCCTATTCACCCACCTCTCACACCAATGTCACTGTTTGCCCTGTGCACAGGCTGCTATGTAACCTCTCCTATTCACCCACCTCTCACACCAATGTCACTGTGTGCCCTGTGCACAGAATGCTATGTAACCTCTCCTATTCATCCATCACTCCAATGTCACTGTGTGCCCTGTGCACAGACTGCTATGTAACCTCTCCTTTTCACCCACCTCTCACACCAATGTCACCGTGTGCCCTGTGCACAGACTGCTATGTAACCTCTCCTATTCACCCACCTCTCACACCAATGTCACCGTGTGCCCTGTGCACAGAATGATATGTAACCTCTCCTATTCACCCACCACTCACACCAATGTCACTGTGTCCTGTGCACAGACTGCTATGTAACCTCTCCTATTCACCCACCTCTCACACCAATGTCACTGTGTGCCCTGTGCACAGAATGCTATGTAACCTCTCCTATTCACCCACCTCTCACACCAATGTCACTGTGTGCCCTGTGCACAGACTGCTATGTAACCTCTCCTATTCATCCACAACTCACACCAATGTCACTGTGTGCCCTGTGCACAGACTGCTATGTAACCTCTCCTATTCATCCCCATCTCACACCAATGTCACTGTGTGCCCTGTGCACAGGCTGCTATGTAACCTATCCTATTCACCCACCACTCACACCAATGTCACTGTGCCCTGTGCACAGACTGCTATGTAACCTCTACTATTCACCCACCACTCACACCAATGTCACTGTGTGCCCTGTGCACAGACTGCTATGTAACCTCTCCTATTCATCCACCACTCACACCAATGTCACTGTGTGCCCTGCGCACAGACTGCTATGTAACCTCTCCTATTCACCCACCTCTCACACCAATGTCACTGTGTGCCCTGTGCACAGACTGCTATGTAACCTCTCCTATTCATCCCCAACTCACAACAATGTCACTGTGTGCCCTGTGCACAGACTGCTATGTAACCTCTACTATTCACCCACCTCTCACACCAATGTCACTGTGTGCCCCGTGCACAGAATGCTATGTAACCTCTCCTATTCATTCACCTCTCACACCAATGTCACTGTGTGCCCTGTGCACAGACTGCTATGTAACCTCTCCTATTCATCCCCCACTCACACCAATGTCACTGTGTGCCCTGTGCACAGGCTGCTAGGTAACCTCTACTATTCACCCACCTCTCACACCAATGTCACTGTGTGCCCTGTGCACAGAATGCTATGTAACCTCTCCTATTCACCCACCACTCACACCAATGTCACTGTGTGCCCTGTGCACAGACTGCTATGTAACCTCTCCTATTCACCCACCTCTCACACCAATGTCACTGTGTGCCCTGTGCACAGACTGCTATGTAACCTCTCCTATTCATCCCCAACTCACACCAATGTCACTGTGTGCCCTGTGCACAGGCTGCTATGTAACCTATCCTATTCACCCACCACTCACACCAATGTCACTGTGTGCCCTGTGCACTGACTGCTATGTAACCTCTACTATTCACCCACCTCTCACACCAATGTCACTGTGTGCCCTGTGCACAGAATGCTATGTAACCTCTCCTATTCACCCACCTCTCACACCAATGTCACCGTGTGCCCTGTGCACAGACTATGTAACCTCTCCTATTCACCCACCACTCACACCAATGTCACTGTGTGCCCTGTGCACAGACTGCTATGTAACCTCTCCTATTCACCTACCTCTCACACCAATGTCACCGTGTGCCCTGTGCACAGACTGCTATGTAACCTCTCCTATTCACCTACCTCTCACACCAATGTCACCGTGTGCCCTGTGCACAGAATGCTATGTAACCTCTCCTATTCACCCATCACTCCAATGTCACTGTGTGCCCTGTGCACAGGCTGCTATGTAACCTATCCTATTCACCAACCACTCACACCGATTTCACTGTGTGCCATATGTACAGACTGCTAAGCAACCTATCATATTCACCCACCTCTCACACCAATGTCACCGTGTGCCCTGTGCCCAGAGTGCTATGTAACCTCTCCTATTCAACCATCACTCACATCAATGTCACTGTGCCCTGTGCACAGACTGCTATGTAACCTCTCCTATTCATCCCCCACTCACACCAATGTCACTGTGTGCCCTGTGCACAGACTGCTATGTAACCTCTCCTATTCAACCATCACTCACACCAATGTCACTGTGTGCCCTGTGCACAGAATGCTATGTAACCTCTCCTATTCACCCACCACTCACACCAATGTCACTGTGTGTCCTGTGCAGACTCCTATGTAACCTCTCCTATTCACCCACCTCTCACACCAATGTCACTGTGTGCCCTGTGCACAGGCTGCTATGTAACCTCTCCTATTCACCCACCTCTCACACCAATGTCACTGTGTGCCCTGTGCACAGAATGCTATATAACCTCTCCTATTCATCCATCACTCCAATGTCACTGTGTGCCCTGTGCACAGACAGCTATGTAACCTCTCCTTTTCACCCACCTCTCACACCAATGTCACCGTGTGCCCTGTGCACAGAATGCTATGTAACCTCTCCTATTCACTCACCACTCACACCAATGTCACTGTGTCCTGTGCACAGACTGCTATGTAACCTCTCCTATTCACCCACCTCTCACACCAATGTCACTGTGTGCCCTGTGCACAGACTGCTATGTAACCTCTCCTATTCACCCACCTCTCACACCAATGTCACTGTGTGCCCTGTGCACAGACTGCTATGTAACCTCTCCTATTCATCCCCAACTCACACCAATGTCACTGTGTGCCCTGTGCACAGACTGCTATGTAACCTCTCCTATTCATCCCCATCTCACACCAATGTCACTGTGTGCCCTGTGCACAGGCTGCTATGTAACCTATCCTATTCACCCACCACTCACACCAATGTCACTGTGCCCTGTGCACAGACTGCTATGTAACCTCTACTATTCACCCACCACTCACACCAATGTCACTGTGTGCCCTGTGCACAGACTGCTATGTAACCTCACCTATTCATCCACCACTCACACCAATGTCACTGTGTGCCCTGCGCACAGACTGCTATCTAACCTCTCCTATTCACCCACCTCTCACACCAATGTCACTGTGTGCCCTGTGCACAGACTGCTATGTAACCTCTCCTATTCATCCCCAACTCACAACAATGTCACTGTGTGCCCTGTGCACAGACTGCTATGTAACCTCTACTATTCACCCACCTCTCACACCAATGTCACTGTGAGCCCTGTGCACAGACTGCTATGTAACCTCTCCTATTCACCCACCTCTCACACCAATGTGACCGTGTGCCCTGTGCACAGACTATGTAACCTCTCCTATTCACCCACCACTCACACCAATGTCACTGTGTGCCCTGTGCACAGACTGCTATGTAACCTCTCCTATTCACCCAACACTCACACCAATGACACTGTGTGCCCTGTGCAGTCTGCTATGTAACCTCTCCTATTCACCCACCACTCACACCAATGTCACTGTGTGCCCTGTGCACAGACTGCTATGTAACCTCTCCTATTCACCTACCTCTCACACCAATGTCACCGTGTGCCCTGTGCACAGACTGCTATGCAACCTCTCCTATTCACCTACCTCTCACACCAATGTCACCGTGTGCCCTGTGCACAGAATGCTATGTAACCTCTCCTATTCACCCATCACTCCAATGTCACTGTGTGCCCTGTGCACAGGCTGCTATGTAACCTATCCTATTCACCAACCACTCACACCGATTTCACTGTGTGCCATATGTACAGACTGCTATGTAACCTGTCCTATTCAACCATCACTCACACCAATGTCACTGTGTGCCCTGTGCACAGAATGCTACGTAACCTCTCCTATTCACCCACCACTCACACCAATGTCACTGTGTGTCCTGTGCAGACTCCTATGTAAACTCTCCTATTCACCCACCTCTCACACCAATGTCACTGTGTGCCCTGTGCACAGGCTGCTATGTAACCTCTCCTATTCACCCACCTCTCACACCAATGTCACTGTGTGCCCTGTGCACAGAATGCTATATAACCTCTCCTATTCATCCATCACTCCAATGTCACTGTGTGCCCTGTGCACAGACTGCTATGTAACCTCTCCTTTTCACCCACCTCTCACACCAATGTCACCGTGTGCCCTGTGCACAGACTGCTATGTAACCTCTCCTATTCACCCACCTCTCACACCAATGTCACTGTGTGCCCTGTGCACAGAATGCTATGTAACCTCTCCTATTCACTCACCACTCACACCAATGTCACTGTGTCCTGTGCACAGATTGCTATGTAACCTCTCCTATTCACCCACCTCTCACACCAATGTCACTGTGTGCCCTGTGCACAGACTGCTATGTAACCTCTCCTATTCACCCACCTCTCACACCAATGTCACTGTGTGCCCTGTGCACAGACTGCTATGTAACCTCTCCTATTCATCCCCAACTCACACCAATGTCACTGTGTGCCCTGTGCACAGACTGCTATGTAACCTCTCCTATTCATCCCCATCTCACACCAATGTCACTGTGTGCCCTGTGCACAGGCTGCTATGTAACCTATCCTATTCACCCACCTCTCACACCAATGTCACTGTGCCCTGTGCACAGACTGCTATGTAACCTCTACTATTCACCCACCACTCACACCAATGTCACTGTGTGCCCTGTGCACAGACTGCTATGAAACCTCTCCTATTCATCCACCACTCACACCAATGTCACTGTGTGCCCTGCGCACAGACTGCTATGTAACCTCTCCTATTCACCCACCTCTCACACCAATGTCACTGAGTGCCCTGTGCACAGACTGCTATGTAACCTCTCCTATTCATCCCCAACTCACAACAATGTCACTGTGTGCCCTGTGCACAGACTGCTATGTAACCTCTACTATTCACCCACCTCTCACACCAATGTCACTGTGTGCCCCGTGCACAGAATGCTATGTAATCTCTCCTATTCACCCACCTCTCACACCAATGTCACCGTGTGCCCTGTGCACAGACTGCTATGTAACCTCTCCTATTCATCCACCGCTCACACCAATGTCACTGTGTGCCCTGTGCACAGACTGCTATGTAACCTCTCCTATTCATCCCCCACTCACACCCACGTCACTGTGTGCCCTGTGCACAGGCTGCTAGGTAACCTCTCCTATTCACCCACCTCTCACACCAATGTCACTGTGTGCCCTGTGCACAGAATGCTATGTAACCTCTCCTATTCACCCACCACTCACACCAATGTCACTGTGTGCCCTGTGCACAGACTGCTATATAACCTCTCCTATTCACCCACCTCTCACACCAATGTCACTGTGTGCCCTGTGCACAGACTGCTATGTAACCTCTCCTATTCACCCACCACTCACACCAATGTCACTGTGTGCCCTGTTCAGACTATGTAACCTCTCCTATTCACCCACCACTCACACCAATGTCACTGTGTGCCCTGTGCACAGACTATGTAACCTCTCCTATTCGCCCACCTCTCACACCAATGTCACTGTGTGCCCTGTGCACAGACTGCTATGTAACCTCTCCTATTCACCCACCACTCACACCAATGTCACTGTGTCCTGTGCACAGACTGCTATGTAACCTCTCCTATTCACCCATCACTCCAATGTCACTGTGTGCCCTGTGCAGAGACTGCTATGTAACCTCTACTATTCACCCACCTCTCACACCAATGTCACCGTGTGCCCTGTGCAGACTGCTATGTAAGCTCTCCTATTCACCCACCTCTCACACCAATGTCACCGTGTGCCCTGTGCACAGAATGCTATGTAACCTCTCCTATTCACCCACCACTCACACCAATGTCACTGTGTCCTCTGCACAGACTGCTATGTAACCTCTCCTATTCACCCACCTCTCCCACCAATGTCACTGTGTGCCCTGTGCACAGATTGCTATGTAACCTCTCCTATTCATCCCCCACTCACACCAATGTCACTGTGTGCCCTGTGCACAGACTGCTATGTAACCTCTCCTATTCACCCACCTCTCACACCAATGTCACTGTGTGCCCTGTGCACAGACTGCTATGTAACCTCTCCTATTCATCCCCCACTCACACCAATGTCACTGTGTGCCCTGTGCAGTCTGCTATGTAAGCTCTCCTACTCACCCACCACTCACACCAATGTCACTGTGTGCCCTGTGCAGTCCGCTATGTAAGCTCTCTTACTCAGCCACCACTCACACCAATGTCACTGTGTGCCCTGTGCACAGACTGCTATGTAATCTCTCCTATTCACCCACCTCTCACACCAATGTCACCGTGTGCCCTGTGCACAGACTGCTATGTAACCTCTCCTATTCACCTACCTCTCACACCAATGTCACCATGTGCCTATGTAACCTCTCCTATTCATCCACCTCTCACACCAATGTCACTGTGTGTCCTGTGCACAGGCTGCTATGTAACCTCTCCTATTCACGCACCTCTCACACCAATGTCACTGTGTGTCCTGTGCATAGGCTGCTATGTAACCTCTACTATTCACCCACGTCTCACACCAATGTCACTGTGTGCCCTGTGCACAGAATGCTATGTAACCTCGGCTATTCACCAACCTCTCACACCAATGTCACTGTGTGCCCTGTGCACAGACGCTGTAACCTCTCCTATTCACCCACCACTCACATCAATGTCACTGTGTGCCCTGTGCACTGACTGCTATGTAACCTCTCCTATTCACCCACCACTCACACCAATGTCACTGTGTGCCCTGTGCAGTCTGCTATGTAACCTCTCCTATTCACCCACCTCTCACACCAATGTCACTGTGTGCCCTGTGCACAGGCTGCTATGTAACCTCTCCTATTCACCCACCTCTCACACCAATGTCACTGTGTGCCCTGTGCACAGAATGCTATGTAACCTCTCCTATTCATCCATCACTCCAATGTCACTGTGTGCCCTGTGCAGACTGCTATGTAAGCTCTCCTATTCACCCACCTCTCACACCAATGTCACCGTGTGCCCTGTGCACAGAATGCTATGTAACCTCTCCTATTCACCCACCACTCACACCAATGTCACTGTGTGCCCTGTGCAGTCTGCTATGTAAGCTCTCCTATTCACCCACCACTCACACCAATGTAACTGTGTGCCCTGTGCACAGGCTGCTATGTAACCTCTACTATTCACCCACCTCTCACACCAATGTCACTGTGTGCCCTGTGCACAGAATGCTATGTAACCTCTCCTATTCACCCACCTCTCACACCTATGTCAACGTGTGCCCTGTGCACAGACTGCTATGTAATTTCTCCTATTCACCCACCTCTCACACCAATGTCATTGTTTGCCCTGTGCACAGAATGCTATGTAACCTCTCCTATTCACCCACCACTCACACCAATGTCACTGTGTGTCCTGTGCACAGACTGCTATGTAACCTCTCCTATTCACCCACCTCTCACACCAATGTCACTGTGTGCCCTGTGCACAGACTGCTATGTAACCTCTCCTATTCATCCCCCACTCACACCAATGTCACTGTGTGCCCTGTGCACAGACTCTGTAACCTCTCCTATTCACCCACCACTCACACCAATGTCACTGTGTGCCCTGTGCACTGACTGCTATGTAACCTCTCCTATTCACCCACCACTCACACCAATGTCACTGTGTGCCCTGTGCAGTCTGCTATGTAAGCTCTCCTACTCACCCACCACTCACACCAATGTCACTGTGTGCCCTGTGCACAGACTGCTATGTAATCTCTCCTATTCACCCACCTCTCACACCAATGTCACCGTGTGGCCTGTGCACAGACTGCTATGTAACCTCTCCTATTCACCTACCTCTCACACCAATGTCACCATGTGCCCTGTGCACAGAATGCTATGTAACCTCTCCTATTCATCCACCACTCACACCAATGTCACTGTGTGTCCTGTGCACAGGCTGCTATGTAACCTCTCCTATTCACCCACATCTCACACCAATGTCACTGTGTGCCCTGTGCACAGAATGCTATGTAACCTCTCCTATTCATCCCCCACTCACACCAATGAAACTGTGTGCCCTGTGCACAGAATGCTATGTAACCTCTCCTATTCACCCACCTCTCACACCTATGTCAACGTGTGCCCTGTGCACAGACTGCTATGTAATTTCTCCTATTCACCCACCTCTCACACCAATGTCATTGTTTGCCCTGTGCACAGAATGCTATGTAACTTCTCCTATTCACCCACCACTCACAGCAATGTCACTGTGTGTCCTGTGCACAGACTGCTATGTAACCTCTCCTATCCACCCACCTATCACACCAATGTCACTGTGTGCCCTGTGCACAGACTGCTATGTAACCTCTCCTATTCATCCCCCACTCACACCAATGTCACTGTGTGCCCTGTGCACAGACGCTGTAACCTCTCCTATTCACCCACCACTCACACCAATGTTACTGTGTGCCCTGTGCACTGACTGCTATGTAACCTCTCCTTTTCACCCTCCACTCACACCAATGTCACTGTGTGCCCTGTGCAGTCTGCTATGTAAGCTCTCCTACTCACCCACCACTCACACCAATGTCACTGTGTGCCCTGTGCACAGACTGCTATGTAATCTCTCCTATTCACCCACCTCTCACACCAATGTCACCGTGTGCCCTGTGCACAGACTGCTATGTAACCTCTCCTATTCACCTACCTCTCACACCAATGTCACCGTGTGCCCTGTGCACAGAATGCTATGTAACCTCTCCTATTCATCCACCACTCACACCAATGTCACTGTGTGTCCTGTGCACAGGCTGCTATGTAACCTCTCCTATTCACCCATCACTCCAATGTCACTGTGTGCCCTGTGCACAGACTGCTATGTAACCTCTCCTATTCACCCACCTCTCTCACCAATGTCACTCTGTGCCCTGTGCACAGACTGCTATGTAACCTCTCCTATTCACCCACCTCTCACACCAATGTCACCATGTGCCCTGTGCACAGAATGCTATGTAACCTCTCCTATTCACCCACCACTCACACCAATGTCACTGTGTGCCCTGTGCAGTCTGCTATGTAAGCTCTCCTACTCACCCACCACTCACACCAATGTCACTGTGTGCCCTGTGCACAGACTGCTATGTAATCTCTCCTATTCACCCACCTCTCACACAAATGTCACCGTGTGCCCTGTGCACAGACTGCTATGTAACCTCTCCTATTCACCTACCTCTCACACCAATGTCACCGTGTGCCCTGTGCACAGAATGCTATGTAACCTCTCCTATTCATCCACCACTCACACCAATGTCACTGTGTGTCCTGTGCACAGGCTGCTATGTAACCTCTCCTATTCACCCACCTCTCACACCAATGTCACTGTGTGCCATGCACAGAATGCTATGTAACCTCTCCTATTCACCCACCTCTCACACCAATGTCACTGTGTGCCCTGTGCACAGAATGCTATGTAACCTCTCCTATTCACCCATCACTCCAATGTCACTGTGTGCCCTGTGCACAGACTGCTATGTAACCTCTCCTATTCACCCACCTCTCTCACCAAAGTCACTCTGTGCCCTGTGCACAGACTTGCTATGTAACCTCTCCTATTCACCCACCTCTCACACCAATGTCACCGTGTGCCCTGTGCACAGAATGCTATGTAACCTCTCCTATTCACCCACCACTCAAACCAATGTCACTGTGTGCCCTGTGCAGTCTGCTATGTTAGCTCTCCTACTCACCCACCACTCACACCAATGTCACTGTGTGCCCTGTGCACAGACTGCTATGTAATCTCTCCTATTCACCCACCTCTCACACCAATGTCACTGTGTGCCCTGTGCACAGACTGCTATGTAACGTCTCCTATTCACCTACCTCTCACACCAATGTCACCGTGTGCCCTGTGCACAGAATGCTATGTAACCTCTCCTATTCATCCCCCACTCACACCAATGTCACTGTGTGCCCTGTGCACAGACGCTGTAACCTCTCCTATTCACCCACCACTCACACCAATGTTACTGTGTGCCCTGTGCACTGACTGCTATGTAACCTCTCCTTTTCACCCTCCACTCACACCAATGTCACTGTGTGCCCTGTGCAGTCTGCTATGTAAGCTCTCCTACTCACCCACCACTCACACCAATGTCACTGTGTGCCCTGTACACAGACTGCTATGTAATCTCTCCTATTCACCCACCTCTCACACCAATGTCACCGTGTGCCCTGTGCACAGACTGCTATGTAACCTCTCCTATTCACCTACCTCTCACACCAATGTCACCGTGTGCCCTGTGCACAGAATGCTATGTAACCTCTCCTATTCATCCACCACTCACACCAATGTCACTGTGTGTCCTGTGCACAGGCTGCTATGTAACCTCTCCTATTCACCCATCACTCCAATGTCACTGTGTGCCCTGTGCACAGACTGCTATGTAACCTCTCCTATTCACCCACCTCTCTCACCAATGTCACTCTGTGCCCTGTGCACAGACTGCTATGTAACCTCTCCTATTCACCCACCTCTCACACCAATGTCACCATGTGCCCTGTGCACAGAATGCTATGTAACCTCTCCTATTCACCCACCACTCACACCAATGTCACTGTGTGCCCTGTGCAGTCTGCTATGTAAGCTCTCCTACTCACCCACCACTCACACCAATGTCACTGTGTGCCCTGTGCACAGACTGCTATGTAATCTCTCCTATTCACCCACCTCTCACACAAATGTCACCGTGTGCCCTGTGCACAGACTGCTATGTAACCTCTCCTATTCACCTACCTCTCACACCAATGTCACCGTGTGCCCTGTGCACAGAATGCTATGTAACCTCTCCTATTCATCCACCACTCACACCAATGTCACTGTGTGTCCTGTGCACAGGCTGCTATGTAACCTCTCCTATTCACCCACCTCTCACACCAATGTCACTGTGTGCCATGCACAGAATGCTATGTAACCTCTCCTATTCACCCACCTCTCACACCAATGTCACTGTGTGCCCTGTGCACAGAATGCTATGTAACCTCTCCTATTCACCCATCACTCCAATGTCACTGTGTGCCCTGTGCACAGACTGCTATGTAACCTCTCCTATTCACCCACCTCTCTCACCAAAGTCACTCTGTGCCCTGTGCACAGACTGCTATGTAACCTCTCCTATTCACCCACCTCTCACACCAATGTCACCGTGTGCCCTGTGCACAGAATGCTATGTAACCTCTCCTATTCACCCACCACTCAAACCAATGTCACTGTGTGCCCTGTGCAGTCTGCTATGTTAGCTCTCCTACTCACCCACCACTCACACCAATGTCACTGTGTGCCCTGTGCACAGACTGCTATGTAATCTCTCCTATTCACCCACCTCTCACACCAATGTCACTGTGTGCCCTGTGCACAGACTGCTATGTAACATCTCCTATTCACCTACCTCTCACACCAATGTCACCGTGTGCCCTGTGCACAGAATGCTATGTAACCTCTCCTATTCATCCACCACTCACACCAATGTCACTGTGTGTCCTGTGCACAGGCTGCTATGTAACCTCTCCTATTCACCCACCTCTCACACCAATGTCACTGTGTGCCCTGTGCACAGAATGCTATGTAACCTCTCCTATTCACCCATCACTCCAATGTCACTGTGTGCCCTGTGCACAGACTGCTATGTAACCTCTCCTATTCACCCACCTCTCTCACCAATGTCACTCTGTGCCCTGTGCACAGACTGCTATGTAACCTCTCCTATTCACCCACCTCTCACACCAATGTCATTGTTTGCCCTGTGCACAGAATGCTATGTAACTTCTCCTATTCACCCACCACTCACACCAATGTCACTGTGTGTCCTGTGCACAGGCTGCTATGTAACCTCTCCTATTCACCCACCTCTCACACCAATGTCACTGTGTGACCTGTGCACAGAATGCTATGTAACCTCTCCTATTCACCCATCACTCCAATGTCACTGTGTGCCCTGTGCACAGACTGCTATGTAACCTTTCCTATTCGCCCACCTCTCTCACCAATGTCACTCTGTGCCCTGTGCACAGACTGCTATGTAACCTCTCCTATTCACCCACCTCTCACACCAATGTCACCATGTGCCCTGTGCACAGAATGCTATGTAACCTCTCCTATTCACCCACCACTCACACCAATGTCACTGTGTGCCCTGTGCAGTCTGCTATGTAAGCTCTCCTACTCACCCACCACTCACACCAATGTCACTGTGTGCCCTGTGCACAGACTGCTATGTAATCTCTCCTATTCACCCACCTCTCACACAAATGTCACCGTGTGCCCTGTGCACAGACTGCTATATAACCTCTCCTATTCACCTACCTCTCACACCAATGTCACCGTGTGCCCTGTGCACAGAATGCTATGTAACCTCTCCTATTCATCCACCACTCACACCAATGTCACTGTGTGTCCTGTGCACAGGCTGCTATGTAACCTCTCCTATTCACCCACCTCTCACACCAATGTCACTGTGTGCCGTGCACAGAATGCTATGTAACCTCTCCTATTCACCCACCTCTCACACCAATGTCACTGTGTGCCCTGTGCACAGAATGCTATGTAACCTCTCCTATTCACCCATCACTCCAATGTCACTGTGTGCCCTGTGCACAGACTGCTATGTAACCTCTCCTATTCACCCACCTCTCTCACCAAAGTCACTCTGTGCCCTGTGCACAGACTGCTATGTAACCTCTCCTATTCACCCACCTCTCACACCAATGTCACCGTGTGCCCTGTGCACAGAATGCTATGTAACCTCTCCTATTCACCCACCACTCACACCAATGTCACTGTGTGCCCTGTGCAGTCTGCTATGTTAGCTCTCCTACTCACCCACCACTCACACCAATGTCACTGTGTGCCCTGTGCACAGACTGCTATGTAATCTCTCCTATTCACCCACCTCTCACACCAATGTCACTGTGTGCCCTGTGCACAGACTGCTATGTAACCTCTCCTATTCACCTACCTCTCACACCAATGTCACCGTGTGCCCTGTGCACAGAATGCTATGTAACCTCTCCTATTCATCCACCACTCACACCAATGTCACTGTGTGTCCTGTGCACAGGCTGCTATGTAACCTCTCCTATTCACCCACCTCTCACACCAATGTCACTGTGTGCCCTGTGCACAGAATGCTATGTAACCTCTCCTATTCACCCATCACTCCAATGTCACTGTGTGCCCTGTGCACAGACTGCTATGTAACCTCTCCTATTCACCCACCTCTCTCACCAATGTCACTCTGTGCCCTGTGCACAGACTGCTATGTAACCTCTCCTATTCACCCACCTCTCACACCAATGTCACCATGTGCCCTGTGCACAGAATGCTATGTAACCTCTCCTATTCACCCACCACTCACACCAATGTCACTGTGTGCCCTGTGCAGTCTGCTATGTAAGCTCTCCTACTCACCCACCACTCACACCAATGTCACTGTGTGCCCTGTGCACAGACTGCTATGTAATCTCTCCTATTCACCCACCTCTCACACAAATGTCACCGTGTGCCCTGTGCACAGACTGCTATGTAACCTCTCCTATTCACCTACCTCTCACACCAATGTCACCGTGTGCCCTGTGCACAGAATGCTATGTAACCTCTCCTATTCATCCACCACTCACACCAATGTCACTGTGTGTCCTGTGCACAGGCTGCTATGTAACCTCTCCTATTCACCCACCTCTCACACCAATGTCACTGTGTGCCATGCACAGAATGCTATGTAACCTCTCCTATTCACCCACCTCTCACACCAATGTCACTGTGTGCCCTGTGCACAGAATGCTATGTAACCTCTCCTATTCACCCATCACTCCAATGTCACTGTGTGCCCTGTGCACAGACTGCTATGTAACCTCTCCTATTCACCCACCTCTCTCACCAAAGTCACTCTGTGCCCTGTGCACAGACTTGCTATGTAACCTCTCCTATTCACCCACCTCTCACACCAATGTCACCGTGTGCCCTGTGCACAGAATGCTATGTAACCTCTCCTATTCACCCACCACTCAAACCAATGTCACTGTGTGCCCTGTGCAGTCTGCTATGTTAGCTCTCCTACTCACCCACCACTCACACCAATGTCACTGTGTGCCCTGTGCACAGACTGCTATGTAATCTCTCCTATTCACCCACCTCTCACACCAATGTCACTGTGTGCCCTGTGCACAGACTGCTATGTAACGTCTCCTATTCACCTACCTCTCACACCAATGTCACCGTGTGCCCTGTGCACAGAATGCTATGTAACCTCTCCTATTCATCCCCCACTCACACCAATGTCACTGTGTGCCCTGTGCACAGACGCTGTAACCTCTCCTATTCACCCACCACTCACACCAATGTTACTGTGTGCCCTGTGCACTGACTGCTATGTAACCTCTCCTTTTCACCCTCCACTCACACCAATGTCACTGTGTGCCCTGTGCAGTCTGCTATGTAAGCTCTCCTACTCACCCACCACTCACACCAATGTCACTGTGTGCCCTGTACACAGACTGCTATGTAATCTCTCCTATTCACCCACCTCTCACACCAATGTCACCGTGTGCCCTGTGCACAGACTGCTATGTAACCTCTCCTATTCACCTACCTCTCACACCAATGTCACCGTGTGCCCTGTGCACAGAATGCTATGTAACCTCTCCTATTCATCCACCACTCACACCAATGTCACTGTGTGTCCTGTGCACAGGCTGCTATGTAACCTCTCCTATTCACCCATCACTCCAATGTCACTGTGTGCCCTGTGCACAGACTGCTATGTAACCTCTCCTATTCACCCACCTCTCTCACCAATGTCACTCTGTGCCCTGTGCACAGACTGCTATGTAACCTCTCCTATTCACCCACCTCTCACACCAATGTCACCATGTGCCCTGTGCACAGAATGCTATGTAACCTCTCCTATTCACCCACCACTCACACCAATGTCACTGTGTGCCCTGTGCAGTCTGCTATGTAAGCTCTCCTACTCACCCACCACTCACACCAATGTCACTGTGTGCCCTGTGCACAGACTGCTATGTAATCTCTCCTATTCACCCACCTCTCACACAAATGTCACCGTGTGCCCTGTGCACAGACTGCTATGTAACCTCTCCTATTCACCTACCTCTCACACCAATGTCACCGTGTGCCCTGTGCACAGAATGCTATGTAACCTCTCCTATTCATCCACCACTCACACCAATGTCACTGTGTGTCCTGTGCACAGGCTGCTATGTAACCTCTCCTATTCACCCACCTCTCACACCAATGTCACTGTGTGCCATGCACAGAATGCTATGTAACCTCTCCTATTCACCCACCTCTCACACCAATGTCACTGTGTGCCCTGTGCACAGAATGCTATGTAACCTCTCCTATTCACCCATCACTCCAATGTCACTGTGTGCCCTGTGCACAGACTGCTATGTAACCTCTCCTATTCACCCACCTCTCTCACCAAAGTCACTCTGTGCCCTGTGCACAGACTGCTATGTAACCTCTCCTATTCACCCACCTCTCACACCAATGTCACCGTGTGCCCTGTGCACAGAATGCTATGTAACCTCTCCTATTCACCCACCACTCAAACCAATGTCACTGTGTGCCCTGTGCAGTCTGCTATGTTAGCTCTCCTACTCACCCACCACTCACACCAATGTCACTGTGTGCCCTGTGCACAGACTGCTATGTAATCTCTCCTATTCACCCACCTCTCACACCAATGTCACTGTGTGCCCTGTGCACAGACTGCTATGTAACATCTCCTATTCACCTACCTCTCACACCAATGTCACCGTGTGCCCTGTGCACAGAATGCTATGTAACCTCTCCTATTCATCCACCACTCACACCAATGTCACTGTGTGTCCTGTGCACAGGCTGCTATGTAACCTCTCCTATTCACCCACCTCTCACACCAATGTCACTGTGTGCCCTGTGCACAGAATGCTATGTAACCTCTCCTATTCACCCATCACTCCAATGTCACTGTGTGCCCTGTGCACAGACTGCTATGTAACCTCTCCTATTCACCCACCTCTCTCACCAATGTCACTCTGTGCCCTGTGCACAGACTGCTATGTAACCTCTCCTATTCACCCACCTCTCACACCAATGTCATTGTTTGCCCTGTGCACAGAATGCTATGTAACTTCTCCTATTCACCCACCACTCACACCAATGTCACTGTGTGTCCTGTGCACAGGCTGCTATGTAACCTCTCCTATTCACCCACCTCTCACACCAATGTCACTGTGTGACCTGTGCACAGAATGCTATGTAACCTCTCCTATTCACCCATCACTCCAATGTCACTGTGTGCCCTGTGCACAGACTGCTATGTAACCTTTCCTATTCGCCCACCTCTCTCACCAATGTCACTCTGTGCCCTGTGCACAGACTGCTATGTAACCTCTCCTATTCACCCACCTCTCACACCAATGTCACCATGTGCCCTGTGCACAGAATGCTATGTAACCTCTCCTATTCACCCACCACTCACACCAATGTCACTGTGTGCCCTGTGCAGTCTGCTATGTAAGCTCTCCTACTCACCCACCACTCACACCAATGTCACTGTGTGCCCTGTGCACAGACTGCTATGTAATCTCTCCTATTCACCCACCTCTCACACAAATGTCACCGTGTGCCCTGTGCACAGACTGCTATATAACCTCTCCTATTCACCTACCTCTCACACCAATGTCACCGTGTGCCCTGTGCACAGAATGCTATGTAACCTCTCCTATTCATCCACCACTCACACCAATGTCACTGTGTGTCCTGTGCACAGGCTGCTATGTAACCTCTCCTATTCACCCACCTCTCACACCAATGTCACTGTGTGCCGTGCACAGAATGCTATGTAACCTCTCCTATTCACCCACCTCTCACACCAATGTCACTGTGTGCCCTGTGCACAGAATGCTATGTAACCTCTCCTATTCACCCATCACTCCAATGTCACTGTGTGCCCTGTGCACAGACTGCTATGTAACCTCTCCTATTCACCCACCTCTCTCACCAAAGTCACTCTGTGCCCTGTGCACAGACTGCTATGTAACCTCTCCTATTCACCCACCTCTCACACCAATGTCACCGTGTGCCCTGTGCACAGAATGCTATGTAACCTCTCCTATTCACCCACCACTCACACCAATGTCACTGTGTGCCCTGTGCAGTCTGCTATGTTAGCTCTCCTACTCACCCACCACTCACACCAATGTCACTGTGTGCCCTGTGCACAGACTGCTATGTAATCTCTCCTATTCACCCACCTCTCACACCAATGTCACTGTGTGCCCTGTGCACAGACTGCTATGTAACCTCTCCTATTCACCTACCTCTCACACCAATGTCACCGTGTGCCCTGTGCACAGAATGCTATGTAACCTCTCCTATTCATCCACCACTCACACCAATGTCACTGTGTGTCCTGTGCACAGGCTGCTATGTAACCTCTCCTATTCACCCACCTCTCACACCAATGTCACTGTGTGCCCTGTGCACAGAATGCTATGTAACCTCTCCTATTCACCCATCACTCCAATGTCACTGTGTGCCCTGTGCACAGACTGCTATGTAACCTCTCCTATTCACCCACCTCTCTCACCAATGTCACTCTGTGCCCTGTGCACAGACTGCTATGTAACCTCTCCTATTCACCCACCTCTCACACCAATGTCACCGTGTGCCCTGTGCACAGAATGCTATGTAACCTCTCCTATTCACCCACCACTCACACCAATGTCACTGTGTGTCCTGTGCACAGACTGCTATGTAACCTCTCCTATTCACCCACCTCTCACACCAATGTCACTGTGTGCCCTGTGCACAGACTGGTATGTAACCTCTCCTATTCACCCACCTCTCACACCAATGTCACTGTGTGCCCTGTGCACAGACTGGTATGTAACCTCTCCTATTCACCCACCTCTCACACTAATGTCACCGTGTGCCCTGTACACAGACTGCTATGTAACCTCTCCTATTCATCCCCCACTCACACCAATGTCACTGTGTGCCCTGTGCACAGAATGCTATGTAACCTCTCCTATTCACCCACCACTCACACCAATGTCACTGTGTGCCCTGTGCACAGACTGCTATGTAACCTCTCCTATTCACCCACCACTCACACCAATGTCACTGTGTGCCCTGTGCACAGACTACTATGTAACCTCTCCTATTCACCCACCACTCACACCAATGTCACTGTGTGCCCTGTGCACAGATTGCTATGTTACCTCTACTATTCACCCACCTCTCACACCAGTGTCACTGTGTGCCCTGTGCACAGAATGCTATGTAACCTCTCCTATTCACCCACCTCTCACACCAGTGTCACCGTGTGCCCTGTGCACAGAATGCTATGTAACCTCTCCTATTCACCCACCTCTCACACCAATGTCACTGTGTGCCCTGTGCACAGGCTGCTATGTAACCTCTCCTATTCACCCAGCACTCACACCAATGTCACTGTGTGCCCTGTGCACAGACTGCTATGTAACCTCTCCTATTCACCCACCACTCACACCAATGTCACTGTGTGCCCTGTGCACAGATTGCTATGTTACCTCTACTATTCACCCACCTCTCACACCAATGTCACTGTGTGCCCTGTGCACAGAATGCTATGTAACCTCTCCTATTCACCCACCTCTCACACCAGTGTCCCCGTGTGCCCTGTGCACAGAATGCTATGTAACCTCTCCTATTCACCAACCTCTCACACCAATGTCACTGTGTGCCCTGTGCACAGGCTGCTATGTAACCTATCCTATTCACCCACCACTCACACCAATGTCACTGTGTGCCATCTGCACAGACTGCTATGTTACCTCTCCTATTCAAGTGATCGTGGGCCCAAAGCACCTCTCCCCCCCCCCACCCCTCGTGCATGGTGCCACAACTATCTATTGATAATGTCAATAAGTGTTGTTTTTGTTATTGTACAATTTAACTTGACAGATCGAGATGAAACAAAGAGAAGGTTATTTCTAGGAGTTTCCACTACACAATGATGCAGCTTTCATGAAAATCGATTCAGTAGTTTTTGCGCCAACTTGGAACAAACAGACAGACACAACGTTCTCATTATATTGTTATAGATAAATACCATTTCTTTCCAGTAGTCCTCAACCTCTTTCGGAATGTCGACTTCTTGGACCACTGGCGGAACTCAAGAGTGGTGGGCCCAGGTGCAAGAATATGCTTCCCCCCATTCCTGGCACCCCGCACCCCAAAATCTGACACAAACCCACAGAAGAAAAACAAGAGACGTTTGTACCTTGTTGCATTATTTACTGTGCACAGTACAGTACAATATACAGGTTGAGTCTCCCATATCCAAATATTCCGAAATACGGAATATTCCGAATTACGGAATAATTTTGGCATGACTGAGATAATAAAACCTTTGATTTTTGATGGTTCAATGTACACAAACTTTGTCTAAGGCACAAATTATTAAAAATATGGTATAAAATTACCTTCAGGCTGTGTGTATAGGGTGTAAATGAAACATAAATTTATTTCATGTATGTACACACAATTTGCTTGAGCCACAAAATTATTGAAAATATTTTATAAAATGAGCTGCAGGCTGTGTGTATAAGGTGCATATAACACATAAATGCATTCTGTGTGTATATTGGGGTCCCATTCCCAAGATATTTCATTATGATATGCAATTATTCCAAAATACGGAATATTCCGTTATCCAAAATACCCCTGGTCCCAAGCATTTTGGATATGGGAGACTCAACCTGTAATATGACCACATACAATTAGCAAAACTGTAGAAAAAAGCTGAAACATACAATGCGACATATAAATATTAAACATAACATTAAAATTAATAAATAGTATATTAAATTTTAGCACAGTCTGCTTTCCTTGTTGGCATTTCTCATGCACATAAATAAACACGTCTGCTTCGCTTCCTACCAAATGGCAAAAAGTGATAGGCATAATGCTGCCCATCCATTTAACGATGCGGGGGACGACGGCACGATTACGACGCCGTCGCCCCCCATCAGGGTGAACTGCATACACTGAACGTACAGACATTGAGTGTATGCAGCTCAATCATCCCCGAACATGGCAACCTGACGGCGGTCGTCAGGTTGACCGTCATGCTCGGGCGCTGATTGATGTTAAAAACGACCAGCTGGCGCGCACATCGCTGGTCATTTTTAACCTTTTACTGCTCGATTTGCGGACTTTAACCAAGCGATGGAGCAATAATGACCGTCGTCATCGCTGCATCGCTAGGTTTAATCGCCTAGTGGATGGGCAGCATTACACAAGGAGGACCCAGGTTTCTGGGATATACCTATCACCCTACTGCTACTGTGTCTCTCCAGCTCAGAGACTGGCAGTAACACTACTACAAAAATCCAATGTACCTGTATGCAAGGAATGACTCTTACATTACAGCTTAGAGATGCCAGTATAAGAACATACAACAATTTCAAGAGGGACCCAGGTTTCTGAGGTCTTTGGGATATACCTATCACCTATTGATTAGGCTCCTAGGCAGTGGGGCTCACTGGGGGTTTCCCGTGTACCCCTGTGGGCCCGTCCGACCCTGTCACTGCCCCTGTTATATGCAGCTCTGACTTCACTAACACATCACTCTTCTCCTGACATACTCTCTGCAGCTCAAGGCAACAGGACTCCGAATGCAGTGCTAAGGCTGGGGGGCGGAGCTGGCCTCTTCACGTCACTCAGGCTCAGCCCCAATCCCCCCTGACCCCCCCCCCCCACAAAAAAACCCCCAAAACTTCAGCACAGTTTGGAGCAGTAAATCTGTGCACCGCCGTTGTCTTGGACCCTGAAAGGGTATGGATACAACTTTGTTACAGTGTGGGAGTAACTGGAGGCTCTGGCCTCCTGTCAAGGGCATGGTTTGGGCAGTTTGGAGGAGGCAATTGGGGCATTTGCTAGTCAGTCATTATCACATGTAGCAGCTGAGCTGGTGATGAGGGGTCACTGTTTATGAAAGTGAGGTAATGATTACATGGATGGTAGCTAATGATGATGAGATAGTTAATGATACTGAAGAGGAGGTAATGATTATTACGGAGTTAAGAATGACTGAGGATGGGGTTACTGTTGATGTGAAGGTAAATATGATGAGGGGCTACTGATCATTTGAGGATGGGGAGGTGGGAATGGGAGATTGCTGAGGGTGTGATGTCTGTAAGGCGGAACGCGCGGTGCATAAAGGGAATACGGATTGCGTGAAATGTTTTATTAGCGGATACCAAAGGTTGAGCCCTGTATATTGTACTGTGCAGCACCCTTCTCTTTCTGAAATAAAAATACAGTTAGTATGTTATAGATTATATGGCTAGTATGTTATATATTATGCAGATTAGCATGCATTATATTATACAGGTCAGTATGTTATATATTATACAGATTGGAATGTTTAATTATTTCCAGGAAATATATATAGCAGCGTGCTACAGATTATCCTATACGGTTTGTAGCCAGCGGGCCTAGGACAGTTACCAAAGTGGGGTTTAGTAAAAATAAAATTGAACAAAGAGAGCAGGACCTATCATTGGCTGTAATGAGTGAGTTATTGTTCGTTATTTCTTTGGTGACGATGAATATATGACTTATTTGTTCCTTCTCAGGTGATGTTGTTGAACGCTTGTAAAGTGTTACCTTATAAACTGATCAATATAGATTATTCTTTTATTTTTCTAGTTAAAGGAGCCAATTTCAGAGGAAATCTTAGAATAGCAATCAAGCGTCTCGCACACGGCTACAAAGGAGCTTTTCTTTTAGCAATTTACATACAATTACATTGCCGTATAAAACTTACTATGCCTGTGTGTTAGCCAGGTCTATTCGTCCTCATTGTTGCTGTGGGGAAGCATGTATGCCAATATTAAAACTAATATTTAGGGTACAATTCAATTAGTTTGTATCATGAAACTGGCAAACATTGCGCACCCCAGAAAGGCGAGACTCAATTAGGAATTCCGATTTGCGGGACTTGTGGCGGGGGGGGGAGGGGGTTTAAGTGGAATAGGTATGTAATACCGCCGGCTGCATGGCCGGCAGATGGAATCCCAACAGCGTCAGGCCGACAGAGGAAGAGACCCCGGCAGCGGCAGCCCGACAGCGCTGGAAATCCCGACCGTCCCCAGGTAAGTACTAACTAACCTAACCTACCCCCTAACCCTAACCCTCCCTTAGGGGTGCCTAACCCTAAACTCCCCCCAAAGTGCCTAACCCTAATTCCCCCTCTAAGTGCCTAAACCTAAGTCCCCCGGGGGGATGCCTAACCCTAACCTCCCCCCCGGGGGTGCCTAACCCTAACCCCCCCTTCCCCTAGCCTAACCCTAACCCTCCCGGGGGGTTGCCTAACCCTAAGTCCCCCCTGGGAGTCCTAAACCTAACCTCCCCCCCTGTGGCTGTCCGCTCGCGGCGCCTGGCATCCCTTTGATCGTCTGGATTTTAGACGCCTGTCATTTAACCCTAGCCGGGATTGAGGAGTCGGGAAGCCGGCGGTCGGTATTGCGGCCGCCGGCATCCTAAACGTATACCATTTAAGTTGTTTTTATGAAAGCAATGAGTGTTACAATAAAGAGCAATCAATCAAATCAAAAGGGTGTCCGGCAGTTCGTATTCTTCACGAAGGCTGTTAGTGTCCTCAAATGCCATCATATATACATTACATGGAAGTTCGTATAAGATACGCCGACTTTTTTCTTAAATAGCCAACTGGGAGAAGTGCATGAAAAAATAGGGGAACCATCCTGGTCCCTAAAAAAGCGACATCTGAGATAGCAGGGCCATGTAGAAGGCTGTTAGTGACCGTAAGGAAGGTACTGGAGGGTCTTAAAATGGGCAAAAATGATGCCATTGTTTTCAGCTCCCTTCAGCGAAATCTATAAACATCTGCCATCAATACATGCCTACATGGTATGCAGTCCGGATGCCGACGGTCTACATGCCGACCGTCGGCATCCCGACTGTCTAATCCCGGCAAGTGTCTAATGACAGACGTCGAAATCCCGACGCCTGTCATTAGACCTACAGCGGGAGCCCGACACCCGGCTTACCGATCGAAGGTAAGCCGGGCGCCAGGCGTGGACAACCGTGGGGGGGGAGGGTTAGGTTAGGGGCTCCCGGGGGGGACTTAGGGTTAGGCACCCCCCGGGAGGTTAGGGTTAGGCTAGGGGAAGGGGGGGTTAGGCACCCCCCGAGGAGAGGTTAGGGTTAGGCACCCCCCGGGAGACTTAGGGTTAGGCTGCGAGGATGGGGGGGTTAGGTTTAGGCACTAAGAGGGGGGTTAGTGTTAGGCACTTGGGGGGGAGGTTAGGGTTAGGCACCCCTAAGGGAGTGTTAGGGCAGGGAGGTTAGTAAAATAGAATAAATACTTACCTGTCGGGATCTTCACTGCCGGGCTTCTGCTGTCTGGATTTGAACCACCGGCCATGCCTCTACATACATGTCCCATATTGTTACACCTCCACACACCTGTTATACATGTCCCATACCGTTACCCCTCCACATACCTGTCACACATCATGTAAAACATTATTGAACTTTTTACAGAAATTCCCCTGTACTCTCATGTCTTTATTGGCCAAATTGTGCTGTTTAAACGCCTCCAAGTTCTGCACTACGCCCCCGACATTTTTACCTTAAAATATGTTCCCTACTTTTTCACCTGCTCAGGGGGCTGCGCACAAAACAACGCAAATTTCCTCAGAAAAAGCAATGCGAGTTTGGAATCAAATTGCAAATGTAATTTGCGGTGCAAGTTTGCCGTGAGAACGGATCACAGGACCCAACTCGCCACTAATTGAATCAACTGCATAAAACGCAAAACTGGCGTAGCAAGCAGGTGTTATGTTATGTCGTGGTGCCTGTCACTCCATCGATTACACAGGTGCTGAAGACAGCAAACAGAGAGGCTCATTTAGGGTCGGAAATGATAAAACAAGCGAACAGCACGATCATCGTGCAGGGGTATTTGAATATTTGGTCCCGTGACTTTGTGGAGCCAGCTGGCACATCTCTAGTTGTGGAATGCTAATAATTGTCAAAAGGAGCTTTAAAAAGAAAATAAGGAAAAAAAAGGAGGCTAAAACAAATAAGAGGTGGAAAATTAAAACATTTGGGTCTGGTTCACAAGAAATCAACATAAGTCCATCAAGGGAAATACGATAGGCTGGATAGCTGTTTCAACGCTATCCGGTGAATGTGAACAGCTCAAAGGGTGTTTTTCATTAGCATTTAAAATCAATTGGTCACAGACATCACTGTAACACTTACCGTATGGCATCGGAGCATGCTTTGTGTTTGTTCTTGCAATTCACTGACAGATGGACATTGGATTGAGGGTACGTAATGGGATTATTGCGCTGTATACAGTTAAACTGCGGACTGACACTATGAATCACACTCACGCGTTTAACAATTAGACTGCCGGGATAACTGGGCCTGTTCCTTTAGAGAGCTCAGTTACGGCTGCCCAACTGTTATGTTTACAAACTTCTCATTGAGGGGGCGATGTATCCAGCCTTGAAGAGAGATAAAGTGAAGTCGCCCAAAACAACCAATCAGCTTCCAACAGTCATTTACCTAGCACAGTCTTTGAAATGACAGTTAGAAGTCGATTGGTTGCTTTGGACGACTTCTCCTTATCCAAGGCTTGGCACAGCTCCCCCTAAGGGGGCTATGTATGATGAGAGCCCCATCAAAGTCATAAGTCAATGTTTTCATTTTTTTTTTTCCTTTAGAAAAAGCATATTTGGGTTTCAGTTCCACATGGCTGAATAAATTAGTTAAAATATATCTATATAATAAGCGAGAAAGCGTGTCTGTCTGTCCGTCTTTTTGTTCTTTATGCACGGCCACAATTTTGGGCATAGCTCCACCAAATTCGGCATGGTGGTGTAGTTTGACCACTATTAGGTTTTTGCCTAGGTTTGAACTTCGCCAGGGCTACACACTGTCACACAATCTCTAAAAATGGAAACACACTTGAATTACACAGGTTTCAGGGATGGCTCCAGTAGAAATTGGCAGTATGCCAAAAACCTGTGAGAAAGCTACAAAAGTATAATTTTAACCTCAGTCTGTGCAAACTGGATGACTCATGCAAATTCAGATTCAATCCAAAGCCTCTGTGTTTGCATGCAAGGGCGTAACTAGAACACAGTACACAGTAATGCCCCTTACACATTATACCCTTTACACATTATGCCACATAGTAGTAGTGCACCATATAACACATTATTCCACACAATACTAGTGCCCCTTACACATTATGCCCCCCCCCAGCAACTCACCTCCCAGTGTCCCTCCAGAAGCCTCTTGTCTCCCCCTGTGTGCCCTCAGCAGCCAGCAGTTGTGGATTTGGGGCCAAGCAGCCAGCTAATTACAGCTGGTGCACCGGCAAGCAGTGTCAGACATTGACAGGCAGTGCCAGCAAAATTTGAATCTGGCACCGGTCGCGAGCCAATCGGAGCTTGCGGACCAGCAGCCAATCAGGAGCCGCTTCTGCTTATTGGCTGCCGGTCTGAGAGCTCTGATTGCCTCACGACCGGCGGCGCTGTCTCTCGACTGCTTGCCAGTGTGCCAGCTGTAATCAGCTGGCGGGCCGGCACCAATAAACATTCCTAACACCCGAGCCCCCCTCGGCGGCCATGACTGGACCGGCCCACCTTGTGTGCATGATTGGGTGCATGGGGAGTGGGGGCCACAGTAGCCGCACCCCTTGCACCCACGGTAGTTTACGCCACTGTTTGCATGATTGTTAGCCTGGTATCCCCGCTAGTGCAAAATAATTTAACTAAAAGAAAATAAAAAAACAACAACCCTATAGTATCTTTAGCTTTGCCCTATCTTCCCATTTACAGGAAAGAAATATACACATTTTGGGCCTGATTCTCAGTGAAGTGTAAAAGCGGACACATCTTGCAATTTTCTGCAGACTGAGCATCCGCAGCGGCAAGGAGCACTCTACGAGTGGGATCTCCAGCGGGCGTAGCCTTCCTTGACATGGGGGAACTGGACAGAATTTGGCGGTTATCGCGAGGGCATACAGAACAGATGTGTGCCATGGGACTGCCGTGGGCGTGTAGCCCTACGTGCATGCTTGTTTGAAGCATGCGAACGCCGGTGGGACGCCTATTTCAGACGGATCTCTTGCCCCCAGTATGGATCGGGTGCAAATGCCGATACTAACGATGCAGCTAGAAAAACAGTGGGTGCTGCGAACATACACAATGAAGCTGCGCGGACACTCACATAGACGGCTGAGGGCTTTCATTAGCATAAGGTGGTATATCTGACTGCCACTGACTTCTACACTTGCGTTAGTAATTAAAATGACCATCGATTTTTCACTGTGGTAGGAATATGTGTCCCTGCACCCTGGTGCACCATGACAGATTTTGGGCCCGATTTGAATACTGTGGGAGCTCCATGGTCAACTGCGTGGGGGCGTGGCCATGGTAATACCAGGCCCCCGTGTAGATACTGTGACGCCAAAGGCCGGGGGCTCACTATTAAAGGGGGTTTGGTCACACACTATTGGGATGTGGCTTTGTTTCTTTGGTAGGCAAGGTCAAGGCTTAGGTCCATCCCCCTCCACGTGCCTGCCTTCAACCACCAATAGCAAAGGTACAAACACTTCTAAAAGGAATTGTGAAATAATTGTAGGAACGGTAAAGTAGTACACAAGTGTAGTTCAAATGCAAACAGTGGGCCTGATTTAGAGATGGACGGATTTGAACAGCCGCACACAAGCGCTTGAGCAAATCCATCCATCTCAGATTCAAATGCAGGAGGAGGTGTCAGACACTTCCCTGCTGCATTTGCCATCCCAGCACTGCGACCGACGTCTTGCTCCTTTGATCAGGTTATGGGAGCTGAAGCCTTTCCGAGCCTGGCCAGTACCTGGTCACGCAAGAGGCCAGGAATCTGCGTCCGACAATGCAAACCCTGGCCTCATCCCTCCTGGAAAAATGGAGGCAACACGCCCCTGCTCTGCCCCCCAAACGCCGCAGAATGTCAGTCATGCTGCAGCTTGGGGGGTCTGCAAGAACGATCGCAGGATCCGTTCTGTACATGCGCACAACGGGTCCTGCGCAGACGCAGACCCATCAACATTGGAGATGTGCGTTCATCCTCGGATGAACGTACATCTCTGGATCAGGCCCAGTATGCACTATTAGTTATTTTCTTCATGTGACTGAGCCAATAGCTCTTCCTATGAGCGCATTAGGTCAACATGGTTACTAAAAATGTCCTTTAGCTATTAAAGCCATTGAATGTGATCACTGTTTTAATGACGCTCTTTAAATAGGTCATAGACAAATAAAAGGGGGATGGGAATTACTGTACAATACCGTATCACATTTACACATGAAGTACTACAGGAGTTGTATAAATGGGGTTGGATACGGATCCCGTCGGTCACAATCCAGACTCCAGCATCCCGACAGGGTTAGGATGCCGACACCTGTTGGTGAGTCTCTTAACCCTTCCCCTCTCCCTAACCCCCCCCCCCCAGTGCCTAACCCTAACCCCTAACGCTCCCCCTAATCCCTGGATTTACTGTCGGATGCCGGTGGCAGGATTCTGACAGGTGTCGGGATTCTGGCGCCGGTTTTCTGAGCATCCCGACTGTCTGGATTTTGACCGCATCCCGTATAAATGTGCTAAAAAGCTGCTGAACTACAGTAGAGTCGCTGATTTATCTTCACAGGGCAAAAGAGCCGACTAAAAAAATAAATGTGTCATTTGTACAAAATAAATATACACCCTGGTGCTGGTTTAGAGTTAGGTGCAAATTTTACCCGAGAGCACAAACCAAAACACGCTGCCTCTAAGGAGCGTAGATCCTGTAAGTGTAAATCAGCCCCACAGATGCCAATTATTCCCGGATGTTTCGGAGACTCCTGGACTATTGGGAGTTCTTGACTTGCAGAGGAACAAGCAATTCTGCTGAAGGGCTCCCACCTGCCTGCAAAGAAGCTGGGGTACTCTGTGATGGCACCAACCACATCATCAGTAACCCCCACACCCAAAGGAAGACCAGAAAAAGCCTAAAAAGTTGTATAGATGCATAAACACAGTGACCTATTCAAAAGGAAACAAAATAGTTGAGCTTTTATTGTGAACTCTGGTCACGGTTTATAGCAACTAAACTCATCGGCCTCATTTCCGCTGTTTGAAAAGCATAAATGTATCTTTCTAGGCGTTACAATTAATTAATTTAAATTGTTATAATTCTTAGACAAAGTAAGTTATGGAAAATGCTCATTGTTTTATTATGTGTTGTTGTGGCTTTAATAGGAAATAAAACACATTATCGATATTTTAAGGTCACCATACATACGCTGGCAGTGTCTATGAACAGGACATATGCACCTATTTAATAAGCTAGAGTAAAGATTTTCCATCACTACAACAATTACTAGGGCAGCTGGGCGATGCTGCCTATCACCGGTAACACTGACCGTACTACTTTGCGGTGCCAGTGTGAAGGCAAATACAAGTGCGGTCTGAGTTGCCAAGCATTGTAAATGTAAGGGGACCTATGTCCGGCGGTTCAAATCCCGACGCTGGAAGATCGGCAGCAGTGAAGATCCCGACAGGTGATTAAGGTAAGTATAACTAACCCTCTCCCTTCCCTAAACCTCCCTTACGGGTGCCTAACCTCCCCCCCCCCCCCCGTAAGTGCCATAACCTAACCCCCTTGTCCCCGCAGCCTAAACCTAACCCTCCCGGGGGGTGTCTAGCCGTAACCTCCCCCCGGGGGTGCCTAACCCCCCTTCCCGTAGCCTAACCCTCCCGGAGGGGGCCTGACCCTAAGTCCCCCCCAGGAGCCCCTAACTTAACCCTCTCCCCCAAGGCTGTCCATTCCCGCCCCCCAACTTACCATCGTTCGGTATGCCGGGCGTTGGGCTCCCGGCGTAGGGATAATGATAGGCATCAGGATTTCGACTCCTATCATTAGTCCCGTCAGGATTGCAGTTGGGAAGCCAGCGGGCGGCATTTCGACCGTCGGCTTCCTGACTGCATCCCATACGCGCAGTGGACTGCAATTACAGACTTGGGGGTATTGGTAATAGCCTGCGTCTTGCACGCAGGTTATTACATGTACCCATTGGGCTTCCAGTGCCACTTTCAATTAAGAAAAAAAGCGAATGATGAATGATTGTGTGAATGATTGTATAATTTGTCTAAGGAATTTTTTTCATTATCCTTAGATGGCGATAACGATAAGGGAGTTGCGGTGGTGCTTCTACAACCACAATCCTTCCTAAATAAGCTTCTTCATGTTTGCATGTGAAGCTATACCTGGAGACATTCGGCGAAGGCTCTCTCAGGCCATACCTGGTGATAGCTATTACTGGCTGGGGGGCTTGTTAAATAGCGAGGAGCCCTATATCAGACGCAAACAGGGATTTAGTGCTTTTGTTAGTAGACCCCTAAAATAAATAAATAAAAGCAAAAGTGTCATTAGAATAGCGCTTATAGAGAGAAACGAAATAGTAGAGAGATGAGCAGTTTGGTTTTACTCGGTTATGTTCGGCATCATATTGGCCATCCAGCTCTCACGCGTTTTGGATAACCAATAAGATAAATCCGAACTTGCTCTAATTTGGCGAAAAGAATAGTCAGAATCGAACCGCTCACATGTAATAAATAGACAAGCAATGTAAAATTCTTAAAAAAACAAAACAAATGAAGCCCCTCTCCCTTTCCCATAAAAGAAATCCTGCATTTGCCCCCCTCTATGGCGCGTTGTATAGCCACACATAGACACGTATGTACACTGTATGCGAGGGACATGTGTTGTGCTGTACAGGCAAACTGGAACACACTGGGGATCTAGAAGGAGGTGACACAGGCAGACACAAGGCAGATATCCTGTAGCCTTGCAGCTGCGATTGCTGGATATCTGAATATGACATTAATACCTCCTGCTAAAGCACTGACACAATGTGTCTCTAACATAGACCAGGGCTGAGGAGATGTCACTGAACGTAACCGTAAAGACTTTGTTGGAGCTCTGTGAGCATTTGCAATCGCCACACTCTCTCTCTCCCTGTAACCTGAATCTAGAGACCTGTAACTATTAATCATTAAATGGATGACCATCATGAATAAATGTTATTCTCTCTCCGGGGAAAGATTGCCTAGTTCTGGTTATACATTACAGGCCAAGTCTAGGGAATTAGGATCGCTCATTCATAAAATAATGCATTGCAAAATGATTTTTATGCTACAATTAATCTGTACGTTAGGCTCCCATCATGGAAGGGTAATTAAAGGGACCTGGTGTCCTGCGTAAGTTAGTACTGATTTATGAATATCAAACAGGGATTAGTGGAATGAGAAAGTAATGGATAATGGATAATGACTGGTCTGAGCGGGGGTTAATGTTCGGTGTCTTATTAAGCTTTATTGCGGCTTATAAACACGCCGAACTTTCATAAATAGGTAAGTGTTCAACCCATAATTGCTTTTCTCTGTCTCTTTTCAATGAGAGCGAAGGCCAGGGTAAACATTGTCCAACAGTAGCACTCTACCGAAGATTTAGAAATAGGGAAAAAGCTGCCTTAACATCATGATGAAACCTAAAAATGACATATTCTATATAAATCCCAAAGGATGTAAAGTTATTTTGTTGAAGCAAAGCAGGATCTGCAGGAATGGTTTGTAGCTCCCGTCTAAAGAGCTATTACATTTTTAAGGTGCCTACACACTTGGCTTTTTTTTACACAATTTGCCCGATTCCGACGAATCGTGACGTAAAATCATGTAAAATATACCCAAATCGTGAGTTTCCACTCACGATCACGATGCGTGTACCCGCTGGTCGTACATCGCATTTTCAGATCTGCTGTGCTGTAGGGCAGATTTGCCAATCTCAGTCACAATACACTGGAATAGTTAGGAGGCACGATAGATCGTTTGTCACATTGGACAGTTTTTAACACCAAATCGTGCCCACGACTGCCGGGGAGCTGCTGGGGAGAGTTCAAGGGGAAATCGGATACGATGTCGGATCGTGAGCACATCGCCAAGTTTGTAGGCACCTGTATAGGCGTTCAGCTCCTCCTGAGGTGCGAGGAGAAATCTGCGATAAGTAGAGGTTAACCCACTGATGGCCATCCCTATGCTGTGTAGCCCTGCCTAAGGATGGCCATCGGTGGATTAACTATCGATGCACAGCATTGATGGTACTATTAGTGGTTAACCTAGATGGTATGAAACCAACAATGGTTTCAGCCACTGATGGTCATCCCTACTCTATTACTCACAGGGCATCAGGCCAATCAGAGGTGGGGGGGGCTTCACAGTTTGCACCAGTGGGTGGAGCTGGACTGTGTATTGGTGCCAAGGAAGAAAAACCAAGGCGAGGATCTGCGCTATCAATGGCAAAGAACCACTGGATCTCCATCATCGATGGCAAAACCATTGGCCATCAGTGGTTGTTCATTATCGATGGCCATCCCTAGCCCTGCCCGCTGCTCATATCCTTCCCCCTGATCAGAGCACGCCCTCTCCCTCTTCTCTCCGCTTAACGGCAGCTCAGCCTCAGCTCTGCAGCTGCTAGTAATGTATGTGTGGGGGTCTAGGGCCTGCCTCTACTACTATAAGTTTTATGTTAGGGGGAGCATTTGCCTTTACAATCTCATATATGTATCACAAAATAATGGAAGAAGGGTTCAATAATGCAAAACCAAAGCCAACCGTGGATCGGGGAGAACCAGTTATTTTTGAGCGATGAAGATTTTTGTTTATCGTCCTCTTTAACAAATGAAGCCACATCCTAGAAGTAAACTTAAATACCTAGGCTGGTCTCCGGTAACAGGTTACACTGCTGATACAATTTATTATGCATTCCACATATATTAAACAAAATAGACATTGTTTTCTGTCCATGTCCACGTAGAAATGGTCATATATGTCACATCATGCATCCCACATACAATTCAGAGGAATCTACCATGAAAGAGACATGGCCTGAACATCTGTTAGGAATTAAGGACAAACCCTTGATATAAAGAGACAGCTTTACCCAATATGGTGGGGAACAAATTGTGAATATAAGAAAATGCATACATCTAATGAAACTTGAATTAGAACAATGTTTTAATTGAGTTTAAATATTGTTATCTTGTAATTGTTTATTAGAAGTTGGAAATGACACAGGAAGTTTTTCAGAGAACAGGGAAAATGTTGAACATTTCTGATTTAAAATCAGAATTTTCCTGCAAAGTAAATGCTTGCCACAAAGTGTGTTTCTAGGTCCAGTCACTTGCATCACAGAACCTGTTCTAGCTTCTGCGCTTGTGAATAATTTTAGGCAAGTTATATGCTAAAAACAGAGATACATTTTATTTCAATGTGCCATAATCACATTATCTTCTCCCCAAACCCTCCTGGTAATATATATGCATAGTCTTTTCACTATGAGACATGTTGGGGGCATGGCCTGGTGACAGGACTGTGCTATGATATTTCAAACTTAGAGGAGTATGCTGGTCTTGCAATGTGTGGAAGTGGGAACATATATATAAGTTATATAGTGGGAGGAGCAGGGTCCCCAGCAGCACAGACTATGGCCCTGATTCAGAGCTGAACGCTCTGAGCAGAATGCTCGCTCTGAATCAGGGCCGTCCTATTTAAATGTGGAGCGGCCTTATGGACGCTCGCATATCTGTGGGTTACCACATTACTGATGTCAGTGGGGCCGGACTCATGGGAACGCCTCCGTCTGGCCGCCACGCCCCCGGCACGCCCACCAAAGGGGGTGTGCTGTCAGTCACCATCGACACCACGCCCCCTTTGGTGCGAGACCCCTCGTCGTGCGCATGCGCATTCCCACAACATCGACCCGCTTGCAAGCGAACTTTGCTCGCGAGCGGGCCTGAATGACCCCCTATATCAGGAGATGGGTGATGTGTCAGTGAGGACAGGGCTGCCTGTGACAGGGGCAGTGACATGATGTGAGGAGGGGAATGGAGGCAGCAGGAAGTCACAGACTGATAGTTATATAGTGGGAGGAGCAGGGTCCCCCAGCAGCACAGAGTATATCAGGAGATGAGTGATGTGTTAGTGAGGACAGGGCTGCATGTGACAGGGACAGGAGTACCTCTTTCACAGCGCAATTGGTGGGTCGCATCCGGGATTCGATCCTGGGTGCGACCCGCCTGAGACCCTTCATACTGGCGGCCCGACCCGTCAATAATGCCGGGCCGATGACATCACCACCATTGCTGCTGAGCCGGCGCTTGGAGATGATCTCATCTCCAAGCGCCAGCTCTCCCTATGCAGTGAACGGGAACTGGATCGCCTCAATTACCTGTTCAGACCGCACCGTGAGCCGGGTTGAACTGATGTTCAGGGTTATTTCAACTGGGCCCTTTCACACTGCACAGTAACCCGGGTAATTTTATGGCAGTGTGAAAGGGGTATAACATGATGTGTGAAGGGGAATGGAGGCACCAGGAAGCCACAGACTGACAGTTATATAGTGGGAGGAGCAGGGTCCCCAACAGCCCCGAGTACACCAGGATATGAGATGAATGATGTGAAAGTGAGGACAGGGCTGCATGTGACAGAGGCAGTGGCATGAGGGGGAACCACAGACTGGAAGGAGCAGGGTCTCCAGTAGCACAGAGTATTTCAGGAGACTAGTGCTGTGTGAGGACAGGGCTGCATGTGACAGGGACAGTGACATGATGTGAGGAGGGGATTTGAGGCAGCAGTAAGTCACAGACTGAGAGTTGTATAGTGGGAGGAGCAGAGTGCTCCAGCTGGGTGTGATATAAAAGATTGACAGTGAATAGGTTGACATCAAATGGTCGGCATTCAAGAGATTGAAAGGTACAAAATGTCAACGGTGCAAAAGGTCGACATGGTTAAAAGGGCAACAGGGTCAAAAAGTAAACTTTTTTTTTTTTATTTCACCCTAAACCTTATCCTCCCCCTAGTGCCTAAACCTAACTATTCCCTCCGGTAGCCTAACCCTCCCCCAAGTATCTAATCCTAAACTTAAAAATGTAATAAACAAAATCATGTGTCGACCATTTGAACCTGTCAGTCTTTTGTCCCTGTTGACTTTTTGCATGTCGACCATTTGGTGTTGACCTATTGACTATCAACCTTTTTAATGTCGATCTTCTATCTGTCAACCTCCCAAGCACCACAGAGTAGTAATGGCAGGATCCTGCCATAATGATTCAGGATGATTACGATCAGAGCTGCAAACAGAAATTATGGGGCACCGGGACTGGCAGAATCGACAGGGCCCGCCCCCCACCCCGTGTTTTTGCAACTCCGGCACAGTAGTGTCTCTCCAGTTCCAGCCAGCCCCTTTCTGTCTCCCATGCCAGCCCCCCTTATGTGTCTTCCACGCCAGCCCCCTTTTTATGTAAGCTTCAGCTACCACAGCCTGGCAAAAGGTGCAACCGCAGTCGCAGCGCTGCGATCACAGATGCAGCGAGGAGGTGTCTGTTTCCAAAATTAGCATTTTAGATGGACGGAATTGCGTAGATGCTTGTGTGCGGCTCTGCAAATACGTCCATCTCTGCATAAGGCCGTTTTGCTCTCCCCAAGGTTTGATATATCTCCCCCAGACAGACCCACCAACAAACCCTTACATAGGGAATACAGAGGACAAGAGCGCTCACTGGAAATGTCGGTAAACCAGGCATGACAGAATTGTGTTTTCATACTTTACAGCCCATTAAACATTTCAGATTTGTCATTATGCCATATAAACATATTACTTCATATATGCAAAGTTTTAAGTATACAGATGAAAAAACACATCTACTGTATGCATGAACACCACAAAACATTTAACACATGCAGGGACACGGCTCCGGATGGCATATGTGTAACTAGACAATTTAAACACATCTTGCAGTTATTAAAAACTATTGAAACCTAAAGTAGAATTTAGTGCAGTGACATAATAGGAAATGTCACATTGTAAGCCAACATATTATCACAATAGCAATAACCTGATGATATACTGCAGATGAATGTCCTGATTGCTTTTCCATTTGCTAAAATGTAAAACATAACTCGTATTGTTTTATGGACATTAAAATGTCTCCATTAGTAACTTAATAAGTCCCTTAATGTGCACCTGATCTAAAATGTTATTTCCTCTCAGTTTGTCCAGAGGATCATTTTTTATTTATACTGTAACAGATTATGGGCCTGATTCAGAGCCGGTCGCTATTTGCGCTCGCTCGTCCAGAAAATAGGGGTGGCTATTCAAATGAACCGTTCGCTGTTTGCGGTCTGTTCACGCCTCTAGGTCTGAACGAGCGAACAAAACTTGCGGTCGTTTTTTGGGAAACTAAGCCCCCTGGCCGCTCGCATCCTACGTCATGTCCGCTATTTATTAGATTAATCGAGTACATCGAACGGCGAATGAACTGCTCGCTATTCTTGTGGTTGGTTTTTGCTACCACAATTTTGCGAGCAGTTCTGGCTAAAAAATAACCCAGTGACGTGGTCAATGACGCTGCTGTTTTAATTATGTAAACCATAAAACGCCCGTTTTGACCTTTAAGCACGCCTGCGTTCTGATCTCCACTCCCCGTTTTCAAGCACCTTCCCCTGTTACCACCCACATACGCCTCCTCCTGTCACTCAAATTATCAGGCATTCGCTATTTTGCGAGCACATGCATTTCGGCCGCACTGACTAGTTTGCGCATGCGTATGATGATCCGTACGCATGCGCAGTTGGGCAAACATCGCTCGGAGTGAACGAGCGGCCACTTACGAGCGGCTCTGAATCAGGCCCAATATTAGCAGATATCACATCAGATGCATATTAACTATGTATTGTCCCCCTTACAATCTAGTTCCGAACGGCTCTATGCGGGGGTTGGGTACGGGATGTTGGCGCTCGCAATCCCGATGGTCAGAATCCCGACTCCGGCATCCCGATAGGGTTAGGATATCAACACCTGTCAGTAAGTATCCTAACCCTACCCCTCCCTGCAGCCTAAACCTAACCTCCGCCCCCCCCCCCCCCGCAGCCTAAACCTCCCCATCAGGGCCGGCTCCAGGACTAATAGTGCTCTGCGCTCCTTATCGTGCACTGCGCAGCCGAAATTGGAGGCATGGCCTAATCACCATGGACCACGCCTCCTTACCTGACGTTATCTGAGGGGCGTGCCTGCATGGCACGCCTCCAAATAACGTCAGGCTGGGGGGATCTTCACTAGCTGGGCTTCCCCCAGCCCTCTCACGGCACTGAATGGATGCCGCGCACATGCACGCAGAATCCATTCAGACTCCGGGGTCCTGGCAACGCCACACAACCCCCCTGATTTGACCACCCGCGGGCCACTTCAGCCCACGGGTGGAACAGCGGGACAGTACTGTGGCGCCCCTGTTCGACCGCTCAGGTCGAAAACCCATAGAGCCGGCCCTGCTCCCCATAGTGCCTAGCCCGCCCCCTAACCTCACTACTTACCGTCGGGAGCGGAAGTCTGACTGGCGTCGGGATTCCGGCGCTGGAATTCTGAGTACCGGCATCCCGACAGTCGGGATATCAACTACATCCTCTATGCGGGCTGATTCCAACAGAGGTGCTGACATGCAATGCCGATATTCACGCTAAATATTGATGTTTTTCAACTGCGCATGCATGTAAGTTGCTGATAAATCGTGCGGCGCGTGCGAGAGGCATTTGGCATTCGTGGGCCGTGGCTATTCAGAAGCATGGAGACGCAATGTACGATGGGCGCGCTGTGGGAGTGTCACATGACTAGTTGGGAACGCAGGGCCTGATTCGGATATGGGCGGCAATGCCGATACTTACGGAGTCGAGCGATTAGCTGTAAACTGCGCACGCATCTAAGTCACACTGCGCTTGCGTCAAGGGCCATTAACGTAGTCGCTCGCAGAAACTTTTCACTCGCAGTGTGATTGACAAGCAGGGAGCGTTTGGAGGAGGTAACTGAGTGGGGGCACAAAAAACAGGCATGTCGCAACCATTTTTGGGGTGTCACAGCCTGTGTCTGCGATCCAGGAAGCAATTAAAATGGTTTTGGCGTCCCAGTTCCAACCGACGCTGCGTTCTTGTGCGCTGTTGCGTGGATATGCAAGGCCGCAGGTGGGCATCTTAATACATTCTGCGAAGTCTGCAACACTTGCATGCTGCGACAGCTGTGATGGCGGCATTAGTGTACATCTTCAGAGATGTACGTAAATGTGATATTTATGGGCATCTCCGGTTTGCAGATCTGCGCATGCGCAGGTCTGTTCCTGCGGCATCAGACGCAGTGCCCCAAAGCCGCAGCATGATTACCACATTGCTGGCGTATGTGGGCGGCGACATGGAGAATGATCTGCCCCGAAAACCACCAGCTCCATCTCCTGGCGCTCTGTATGGCTGGCACGCAGAGACAAGGGCACAGGGAAAAGGGGCATGGCCGCGCCTCACGGGGCATGCCGTGAGTCACAGATGTGTGGCCCAGCAACATGCCCGGTGAGGCGTGGCCATGCCAATTTTCCATGTGCTCATAGAGGGATGTTGGGACGGTCCTACAGCTACTGTCTGTCCTTGTTCTGAGGTGACTGCTGCTGCGTCCTCTCTTGATTCTTTCGCCGGAGTTGAGGCGGCGATAATATGAGAATCTCAGTTTCAGCCATCCATTGGTGTTTAGTAGCCAGTGTCTGAATAAGTGAGCACTGAGACGCCCACTTTCAGCGTCGCAAGCTGTAACACCGCCGGTGATTCTTGACACGTAACCATTGGAGCACCGTGCGCCATCACTTTGCCGGCCAATATCTGAAACCTTCTGACCAAATCGCAACAGCATCTGTCTGCGTACGCTCTGTGTAACGCATGCATCCTAGGGGCTTTCTAAGCTTTTTGCACATGCGCAGGAGAAAACAATTGCTCAGCTATGTGACTATCGGCATTGTTTGTGCACCTCTGAAGGCCCATTGGCCCTGATTCAGAGCCGGACGCTCTGACCAGAGCGCTCGCTCTGAATCAGGGCCCTCCTCCATTAAAATGGAGCGTCCTCCTGGACGTTCGTATAGCTGTGGGTCACCACCCACAGCATATACGAGCGTCCAACAAGATGGTCGCGATGGTCTTGACCATCGCGACCATCGGACTTGCGAGTGAAACCCTGTGGTCGGGTTTCTCAACCACAAGCCCTGGAGTGATTTTGGCTCTATCAGAGCCAAAATCACTCCCACTGACATGACTAGTGATGTCAGTGGGGCCGGCTTCAGACGGTAGGCGTTCCCATGGGAACGCCTCTGTCTGGCCGCTACGCCCCCGGCACGCCCACCAAAGGGGGCGTGCTGTCAATCAACATCGACAGCACACCCCCTTTGGTGCGAGACCCGGAGCGATGGAAAGTCCTTCGCTCGCCGGGTCTCGCGCATGCGCACGACGGAGCTCCCTCCATCGTGCGCATGTGCAGTGGGGAACATCGACCCACTTGCGAGCGTACTGCCGCTCGCAAGTGGGTCTGAATGACCCCCATAGTGTGCAGTGCAAATAAAGCTAGGCTGCAGCCATTGTATAAAACGTCATATTAACAGGTAAATATGCAGTTTTCGAAGAGCAGGTAACATCTTTTATGTCCAGGTTCGAAGGCCTGATTTCAGAGATAGACGCAAATCTCGTCACGACTGCGATTCCGTATGCAGTGGACTTACAAAAATATGCAAGTGACTTATCTGATGTACACGGAGACACTTACCTCTGGAGTCTCACATTCACCGCTGTATAAATGCAGAACCATTGGTCACACATTGAACTTCGCAGTGAGCCTATGCTGTCTCAGACAGAGCGGCTCTCCTAAGACACCGGGGCTTCTCTAGCTGCAAACGGATCACTAGAGCCCGCCCAGAAAACGGTCCAGACACTCCTGCATCTTTTTAACCACCCCCCCGTTACCTACCCCAAACGCAGACTACCTGTCACTCACCTTGTCAACAAATCCTCCCTGCAACCGCCATCACTAATACCCCACAGTGTAGCTTTGGAACATGCGCAGTGGCAAAAAAGTTGCTCTATCGACATTGCGTCTATCTCTGTATCAAAGCCCTTGTTGGCACAAAACAGGCATGGTGCTGCCCTCTATCTCTGACAGGAATTATTTTAATTCTCCCCAAAAGTTGATGACTACATGATGGTAAACTGTTCCACGAACCAGGGTGGGCGATTGGAATATGTTTTTTTTAACCATTTGATTGGGCCTGGGACATGATGGGGCTGATGTCCTTATGTTGACACTAATGAAATGACAACATGTTTAGAATGTTGCCAAAATGTTCTTGGTAGTCAAGTGGTGACTTACCTGGTCTAGCGACTCCAGCGGTGTCTTCTAGGTCCGGCTGTGACGTTCTAATTACTTACTACGGATCCTGCAGCACTTCCAGCGGTGAATATTGCTAACCCTAAACTCCCCTCCAGTAGCCGGACCCTTCCCCTAAGGCCTGACCCCAACACTCCTGCCGTAGTTTTACCCCCTGATCCTTGCACTATGTTGACATTTCACATTCCGACATTCTGCAGGTGCCGAAATGTTCAAAGATATCAAAATTGGGGTGAAGACATAATAAATGTTGACGACTCCATATGACACACTCATTTCTGTTCATAAAACAGGATAATCGGGGTCAGCGATCAGTGCATTGCTGACCCACAATTACAAAATTTGGGTGCTGACCTTTTATGTGCCACCGCTCTATTTTAAGAGCAGCAGGGGTACCGCAGAGCATCCCTTATTGTTTTATTAACCAGCCCTCGGCTTGATGTACAGGTTCGGGTTTGCTTCCGCCGGCGTTGAATTGAATTGTTCCCGTCTTCCCGCCATCTGTGCATGACTATCAATCCGGAGGGATCCCAGCCCTGTCCGAAGGTGTTGCTGGGTCCAGCAGCAGGCCGGGCGGCGGGCCTGGATCGGTCGCGATCCAGACCCCCATGCGGCGCAGCGGCCATGGAGGTAGCGGTGGTTTACCACCGCTGCTCCACGTGCGTGATGACAACAAGTCTGAATCCTGGTGGATTCAGTCTCAGCCAATCAGGGCTCACAGTCCGGCAGCCAACGGGGGGTAGCCGCGGGGAGCCAATCACGGCTCCCCGCGTCATCGCCCTGCCCTCTGGCGCCGGCTTGAATTAGCTGGCGCGAGGGGTCAGAGAGGGGTACGACGGCCGGGACGGAACAGTAAAGAGCTCCCGAAGATAGAAGACGCCGGAAGTCCCGCGGGGCAGCGGCCATTGAAAAAGAGCTTACACAGGCCGCTGGGTGAAGAGCTGCAGACCGGCGCCCACCAGGAGAGAGGTCGGAGAAGGCATTGGAAGCCCTGGGACATCGGTGTGCGACGTAAAAGAGCTACCGCTGGCCACTGCTGCTCAGGTAAAGACCCCCAGAAGCCCCGAGGTGGAAGGAGGCGTTCCACCTCCGGTGAAGACCACGCAGAGGCTCTGGCTGGGCCCGGCTCCGGTGAAGACCCCAGGACTAGTAAGTCCCCGCATCACTCCCTAGACCATCAGGGTTCGGCACTACGCTGCGGTCATTGTAATTCGGCGCTAGGCCCTGTTTCATATAAATTTGGCACTAGGCCGCGGTCATTGTAATTCGGCACTAGGCCGTGGTCATGGTAACTCAGCGCTAGGCCGTAGGAGTGTTGCTGTCGGCGTTAGGCTGGGATCATTGTAGCTCAGCGCTAGGCCTTGGACGAGGGCAACTTAGGCTAGGACGTAGGAGTTGTTGCTGTCGACGTTAGGCCGTGATCATTGTAGCTCGGCACTAGGCCTTGGACGAGGGCAAGTCAGGCTAGGCCGTAGGGACAAACGAAAGAAGTCTCTAGAGGCATTGTGGAAAAAGGTCAGGCGGTCAGGCCCCCATTAAAGGTAGACCGTGTTGGAACCAGGAGGTTCTCTCCCGCAGTCAGGCCCGCATTAAAGGTAGGTTGTTGGTAAGTCGCTGTATCTCCCACAGTCAGGCCCCCATCAAAGGTAGGCTGTGGTAAGGCATCAATTATTGTATTGGGTCCTGTGTGGGGCTCTTGCTGTTGTGTTTGTTTGCAGGAGCCGAGATCAGGACCTGTCCAGCAAAGGGGCAAGATTATTTACGGTGAGCGTAAACTGTGTTTTGTGTGCTGTTTGTGTCGTATGTTACCCATTTCCCTTTCAGGCATTTTCGTTCAGGGTACATCCTTGTGCTTGGCACGTAGGTATAGCCAGTCGTAGGCCTTTCAATGATGACTGCCGGGAGTGTGCCAATGATGACCATCCACTGATCCCAGTGGAGGTTACCCCGCCTCAGCACTTTGTTCTTTTCCAGGGCCAGGAGTGGAAACCCCATTCGCGACTGTCCGCGTCCAACCTGTGTTCCAGGATAGTCGATGGGAGCACCCTCGGCGTCCTGAAGGTGAGAGGCTGGGAGTCAGGAGGTAAGTGTCCGAGTACACTTGCACTGCAGCCGAAGACTTCCGAACTCGGGGGAGCCCCGCCCACAGGTACTCCCCTGGGAGTCTGGGCCTGATTCAGACCCGGTCGCAAGTGCTGAGCGCTCGCAACCGAGTCGATGGTGGCCCAGAGCGCATGCGCACGACGGAGCCGGCTCCGTCGTGTGCATGCGCGAGACCCGGATAGCGACGGGCAATCCGTCGCTCCGGGTCATCCGTCGCTCCGGGTCATCCGTCGCTCCGGGTCTTGCACCAAAGGGGGCGTACTGTGGATGTTGAGTGACAGCACGCCCCCTTTGGTGGGCGGGCCGGGGGGTGGCTGCCCAGACGGAGGTGTTCCCACGATAACGCCTACTGTTTGGGGGCGGCCCCACAAGTGATGCCAGTGGGAGAGCTTTCGGCTCTGTTTGAGCCGAAAGTTCTCTGGGGCTTGCGGCCACGAGACCCTACCACAAGGGTCTTGTCGCAAGCCCGATGGTCGCGATGGTCTTGACCATCATCCTGGCCGCTCGCATTAGCTGTGGGTGGAAACCCACAGCAATGCGAGCGTCCACCAGGCCGCTCCATAAAAAAAAAAAAAGAGATCCTGATTCAGAGCGAGCGCTGTCAGGGCGTCCGGCTCTGAATCAGGCCCTCTGTCTGTAATGTTTCCCTTTTTTTAGTACAGTTGACAACAACAGGGTATGGGCCTGATTCAGAGCCGTACGCTCTGACCAAAGCGCTCGCTCTGAATCAGGGCCCTCCTCCCTCAACTTGGAGCGGCCTCATGGACGCTCGCATAGCTGTGGGTTACCACCCACAGATATTGCGAGTGTCCATGATGATGGTCAAGACCATCGGGCTTGCGACCGGTGACCGCAAGCCCTGGAGTGATTTTGGCTCTATCAGAACCAAAATCACTCCCACTGACATCACTAGTGATGTCAGTGGGGCCAGACTCAGACGGTAGGCGTTCCCATGGGAACGCCTCCGTCTGGCAGCCACGCCCACCAAAGGGGGCGTGCTGTCACTCACCATCGACACCCATAACGGCTTGGCCGTCGTTATTCGGGTCTCGCACATGCGCACGACGGAGCTCCCTCCGTCGTGCGCATGCGGAATTTCGGCACCATCGACACGCTTGCGAGCGGGTCTGAATGACCCCCTATATTCACTAACCAGCCGGTTGTCAACGCTTCCGATCATCGGTGCCTGTAACCGTGAGATTTCAAACAGAAATAGGAATAAATGCTAAGCCAGGCTTGCTTAGAATGTATTTCCTTGCAAATGTTAAACCTATTGGACAATGTCGTTTATGAAACCGCCGCTTTGCAACTTGCTAGTTAGTGAACCTACCACCATGATTGTAACACTATATTTTTTTGGATGTCAAATACTTTACTCTTTAATAAATATTAAATGATATGAGCTTTGCAACTTAAAATAGATTCTGAGCTGGGACATGAGGGACAGGTGTCCGCTATGGGGCATGAAATGCTAAATATTCCGGGTAACCCTACAGATCAGGGTGACAGAGTATTGCAGACATACAGCTGCATCCTCCGCCTGCCCCCCATACACCGGCTGCCTGCCATACAGCTGCGTTACACGGTGTCTGCCGCTGCCGCTATTGGCTGGAGGTGCGGGGCCCAGGCCGGGGATCAGAGTGCAGCACGACCCGGGAATCAGTGCGCTGCCAGGCGGCCGCAGAATGGACGGGACGCCGCGAGTGGCCGCCGTGCTCCCGGCGGGGGGCACCGGGGAGCGGCTGGGGGGCTGCACACCCAAACAGTACTGCCGGCTGCTGGGGAAGCCCCTGATCAGCTGCACCCTGGAGGCCTTCGAGAGGTGAGAGATTGCTTAGCTCCCCCGGTGCTTGCAGTGACTGTTCTCTGTGCTCAGTGCTGTGCATGGGGGGCTGGCCGGGAATATGCACAGTGCTCGGCAGCCATGCACAGGCTGTAACACACGGGGGCTGGATGTGTGGGAGGTGCTCGGTCTCACTATATACACCCAGAACCCAGATGTACAGTATGTGCTCAGACTCACTCTATACAGTCACCCAGGTGTATGTGCCCAGTCTAAGAAGAGCCATATTCAATTTGAGCCGAGCCGCGATACTTATTCGCGGCCCGGACTTTCCGCCTACTTCGCCTGTTTTGTAGGTGGAAAAGTATCGCGCGCGTGCCCGCTTTACCCCGTATTTAATTTGAAAGTACACGAAAACGCCACCCGGCGAAACTTAAACAAGCAGAAAGTACTGTCAGATTTGGGGAAATCAGCCTGACACCCCCGAAAAGATGCTCTGACATGGGGGTTAGCTATGGTACCCCCCGATTTGGCTTGCTGAAGGTATTTGGTGTTTTTAAACGGGCTCAATAGCTGCTAAATAGCGTTTTTCTATACGTGGTGAGGAATAGTATTCTGGAGTATTTTTTGAAGAAAATAAGTTATCCCAGCAAATTTGGGGTACATGAAAATAGGGGTCAGCATATTTAAATTTGCTAAAGTGAAGTTGAAATCGTGAAAAACCCACCTGCCGCAAGCATCTGCAATAAGAAAAAACACTTGGGGCATACTTGGGGACCCCCCCAGAGTCAAGTTCGCTAGTTTTTACCTTTGTCCCCCAACATTTTTTTTTCTTGCCCCCTTTTTCAAAGTAATTTTTTGGGGTGTCCTTATTTTTAAAAAAAAAAAATGTTTGACACAGTTTACCTTTGGGAGACTGTCTGAAGGCTGCAGGGGGGTTCCTGCAACGTTGCACCCCAAAACCCCAATTCTGCACTTTTTTCCACCTGCTATTCATAGGCGTAACTTTTCCGCCTATTACATTGAATTGACTTTCAAATTGAATACGGGGTAAAAGCAAAACAGGCGAAAATGACGTCATAGGCGAAAAAGTATCGCGGATCTGGACTTTTCGCCTCAAATTGAATACGGGCCTAAGTATGGGCCTGATTCAGAGCTGTAGGCAATGCAGATTTGTACGCAGATCGAGCGATTGTTTGCCATTCCACATCCGTTTCAGCTGCACTGCGCAGCAATTGGTTTGCGATTATGCCGGCACAGAGGATCCATTCGCAAAGGGGAGGGACGCCACTGTTAATCTCCATCCACTTTCTATCCGGGCCTGATTCAGAGTTGAACGCTATTTCCAATTTTCACCCAGTTGAGTGATTATTGGTGGTTTGTGCATGCGTCACATTGAGTATGAGTATGAGTACTGAATATGAATTGCGGTCGCGCTTGCTGTGGTGATTCACTCGAAACTGATTGACAGGAAGAGACAGTTTTGTTGGTGGTTGCAGGGAGTTCCAGCCAAAACGTGGGCACGTTCAGGGCCGTTTCCCGGGTGCGATCGCTCATGCAGAGAACAAAGCACCAGTGTCTCAATTACCACATGCATTCTGAGACTCAATTGAGGATTTGATGTTTTGAGGATCTGCGTCCAATGCTGTTTGCGTACGGAGTTGCGGGCAGCTACAAGGGCTCCTGTGGGTGTCTCAATACAAATTCTGCTGGCTGATGCAGTAGCATATTTTTGTGTTTGCATTAGCGTACAACTCTGAATAGGCCCTCCAATTCTTAGTACATAGACCCCTATATGTGCTCAGTCTTATTGTGTATATACTCACATGTGCCCAGTCTCACTCTGCAGACCCACATTGTCCAGTATCACTCTATATACCAGCGGCAAACATTGATTAGTATCGCAAAGATATTAACGAATATGCCACTAGATTTCATCATTACTTACCTCGCCGACAAGGTCCATCGATGTCCTCCTCGTTGACTGGGTCCTCCGCTCAGCTGCTGGCAGCCTATCGTTGCCAACGACGGACGTCTGTGTCATACTCATGCGCGACTGTCAGTCTGTGCATGCGTATAACTTTAACCCGGTGGGGCCCCGGCAGTGCCCAGATGGCTTTGCTGAAGCTGGAAAGACTGCTAACGGGTCACCATTGCCGGCAATGGAGACCGTATTGCTCTCGCCGTCTAAAGATAGCTAGACATCACAACTGCCCGCCCAGTTGTGATGTCAGTGTTGGCGGTTCCTGCGGTCAGGGCACGGTCGTTCGCTGGGTCGCCTGTACAGACAGTTAGATGTACTGGTATATCTGGTTGTTATATTGCCATTGGCTGTGCTGCAGGGCCGACCTGATACAGTATGTCTGTGAACGACAAATCGGGTGTACGCACCTGCTGATGCACTAGCAATATACAGTTTGTGGTCCGAACAAACAATATTACTCACTCGTTCGTGGTCCCAGCAACTCTGTCTCAACTTTTTGACTTGTGTCAGAATTCTAAGATCAGTCTCAGAAGTTGGGGGCCCAATGGTCCTTTACGTACAGGTGGCTAGAGAGTAATTCTATAAGGCTGCTTTCTGCTTTTTTTGAGTGCAATATATTAATATAACATTTTAATTTGGTGTTTTAATCCCCAGGGTTTCTGACAAACAGTTTAGGCTCTGCATCTTGAAAATAAATTAATCTTTTATTAAAACCTGTAATTTCACTTTCCTGTATATTAAATCTGCTATTTCCTCTCATGGAAATGCTGTCTCCGGTTACACGGTGAATTCTATTTGCAATAAATGTCTTATTTTACAGAGTCGGTTGGATAGCGGACATTGTTGTGGTTGTGGCTGCAGAGAGTGTTGACTTGATGAAGGACATCATTCACAGATATGGACATAAACGCGTGACGCTGGTGGAAGGCGGAGCATCGCGTCACCGATCCATTCTCAATGGACTTCGGGTATTTGTGGAAGATCACTCCCTTGGCCCGGCGGTTCAGAAGCCAGAGGTGGTGATTATTCACGATGCGGTGAGACCATTTGTGGAGGAAGATATTTTGCTCCAAGTCACAAGAGCTGCCAGACAGCACGGTGTAAGTTCCTGCTGCTTCCTGTCTTTTATAGTACTTTACAGGGAAATACAAGCCACAATATATAATATATATTAATGGTTGTGTACTACTGAGCTTAATAATATACTGTACATTACATAACTATAGTTGTTATATCTAAACTATGTATGTCCCACAAGATTTCTATCACTCCTCTTCAGCAGGCTGCCATGATGGGGCGAGAGGGATGAGAGGGGGCCGCGCGCCTATGTGTGTTGGGTGTTATTTTTCTTTTGACAGGGATGAGTTGTGATTCACAATTTATTCTTCGCTATATATCTCTATGTAGGCTTACATATATAGTCATAGGCGTGCGCAGAAGCCGACACAGGTAGTCCCACTGCGGGACCTTCCCCTCTGCTGAGTCATGGACTATCTCGCCCCCCCCTCCCCAGGTGAGTAGTGTATGTCCCAGAGTGAGGGGGTACGAGGTAGTCCATTACCCGGCAGTGGGGGGGCTTCTGCGCACGCCTATGCATATAGAAGGCAGAGTTTTATCTTTACATATGAAAGACTTTAGTATAGAATATAGAGATTACAAACTAAACTAGCATTAGTTTAATTATTATTAACATATATATATATATATATATATATATATATTATAGCATCAGCATATTCGGTTGTAATTTTTAATCTCTCCCATTAAAAAAAGTATTTGGAACATTATTCTGGGTTTTCCCTCACAGAGGAGGACATAGGGGCGATTCAATTGTTTCTAGATTCTGTAGATCCCATCTAAACTGCACAGGATCTATTCAGTTGTTTTGTGTGGCCAGTCCCAAAGCTGCACTTATCGCGCATTTATGCTCGCACCCTCCTAAGGGGCAAGCAGAAAACCACCTAAAGTTGGCCTTTGGGGATGGTGGCGAGTGTCGAGCGCGCCATAACTGCAGCGCGCCTGGCACTAAGCACGAGAGAAGCTGCTTAACGCGGCTAATCACAAGTATTCTCGGCAGCTAAAGGGGCTGGTCGAGCATACAATTTAATAGCCCCCTTAAGCTCCGTACACACGGAGAGATCAGACAACGATCAGATATCGTTGTCTGATCGTCCTGCATGTGCTGGATTTTCGATATCGAACACCTGGCACATGCACCAACCCCCAAACGACCTGGTTGGCATGCATACACGGGCGATGGTCGATATCAACCATCCGTGCCCGTGCATCGACCATCGTTTGGGGGTTGGAAGGGCCCAAAAACAGGACGATATGATCGATATCGTTCATATCGTCCTGTTATATCTGACCGTGTGTACGCACCATTAGAGTCAGTTTTAAGATTTTTTTGCCAGCTTATTTTTAATTTTTTTTGCCAGCTCACTCTTAGACCGAGCGCACACACCTATGGGCAATACGGAGTTGTACGCATGTCAGTCGCAACGCCACTTGGCGGCTCATTGGGCATAACTGGTTCGTGTAGTAGTGCAGTCGGAATTGTCAGCTATGCCGAATAGTGCGAATATCTGATGTCAGACGATCTAGTGCACCAGGTGCAGAGCTGGTGTGCACCAGGTGCAGAGCCGATAATGGTGACGGCTATTTGAACAAACTGACAGATGGGGCGGAGCGGGCGGACGGATGTGTGCTACTTTTGCACGGGGACGAATATTGACAATTAGTTCCGAGCGCGCTCTGCGAGTGTAACCGCGGCTGACTTGCGTGCAGCTATGAATCGTCTCTGGAATCTTTAAATGCTTGTACATGTTTGACAGCCTTCTGAGTTAAGTGAAAATTGTGCCGCATGTTTAGTAATGGCAGGTAGAGCAAATCTGTCTGTTCCCTATTTAACGAGTCCACTGGCCTTCACCGTCTATCTCCAGCCATAACCTTTGCCAGCTGCCACAGGCGATAGCTTACAAGCATGGGGATCCAGACAGGCTGGCAAAGCTGCAAGTTCAGCCTTATTGTTGCCAGCCAGCATAGCTGGGGAGCTGATTTACCACCTCAGCTGCCCTGGTGAAATTGGGGCGATAGAAAATCAGCTTGATTGCTGCAGATTCATAAATAGACCCCTCTATCTCTAATCTTTCTATTTCCCTGTCTGTGGTGCTTCCGTCTCAGCGGGATGAGTTTCAGCTGTCTGTAATGTCAGGGTCACACTGAACAGTGTATTTTATCTTCATGCTTACTGTATGACATGTTACATTTGCAGGGTTTATGGGCCTTTTAAAGAGTTTGTCTATTTATTAACAGAAGCAATTACTTTTATACATTTAGACTCATGAGGGGGAATGGTAGCGAGTAATATGTAACGATTTGTACACCATGTACTTTAAAGGGCATAAATGAAAATTCCTGTTATTGACGTGGCTGGCATCTTGAAAAAGCAGGAAAAGCTGCGTTGTCATCCCATCACGCCAGCAATGCATTGAATATTATTTTACTTACACAGAACGTAGCAGTTTGGACTAAACATTGGAACAGCAGATCCTGCAACAGTTCATAATGCAGAATGTCCTTCTGAATGCATTGAGATCAAATCATTAACTGAACACCCGTGATAAGTGGTTAGAGCAGGCTTGGACAAGCTCTCTCCCTTCAGCCTGGTGTGGAACTACAAATCCCAGCATGCTGGTTGGCAGGGAATGCTGGGACCTGTAGTTCGGCAAACAGCTGGTGGGCCCCAGCTTTCTGGAGCCTGGGTCAGTAGAGGCTGGAAGTGAGGAACTTGAATAATGAGCAGAGAAGGTTTGGGACTCTGAGTTGCATACAATCATTTACCTTTGTTCACATGGCAAAACATATTGTTCCCGGGATTATCCGGATTTTCAAGGGTATTGCTCCTTATGTGGGCACTCATTGTCCTTTATCGGTCAGCTATGCCTTCTACTTTCCTTTCCAGACATAACCACAGGAGGAGTTGTTGTGATTCCTGGTTGTGCCAGACAAAGCCATTCAGACGGCTTTCAGCGCTGATTATTTACTTGGAAGAATGCGGGTTTGCGCAAGTGTCATCATAGCAGGGCTTGTGTTATTTCTAGATTTCCTCTTTCAATTACCCCTGTATAAATTGTCATTTGTCTCTGCCGGAAGATAGTACTTTAAAAAGAATGTCATGGAGCTTGCAGCCCTCTCGACAGCGCTGGCGTTTCAGCTGGAGTCCAAGTAGCTATCTACTTAAAGGGCGCTAGCAATGGGTCTATCGGCAAAGACTGGTTTTGCTGGTTACTAAATTGTCAATAACTATAAGGGGCCGTTTCATTTGAAAAATCAATATTCATAACTGTATTTGATATGTTATTTGTTTTATACTATTTGTTTGAGAGCAGTTCCCCTCTTGGAGTTTAACGTTTGGGTTAGAGGAGAAGGGCGCAGATATTAAACACTTAGGGGTATATTTACTAAAGTGAGAGTTTTTAGAAGTGGAGATGTTGCCCATAGCAACCAATCAGGTTCTACTTAACATTCATCTAGCACCTTCTAGAAGATAATAGCTAGAATCTGATTGGTAGTTATGGGCAACATCTTCACTTCTAAAAACTCTCACTTTCTTAAATATACCCCTTATTGTTAACCCTCTCCACTAGCAGAGGATCCCTTTCATGAAAAACTCTGTGGAGTCTAGCCCATAAGTTACAATGAGCTAACGCCATCCAAAGATCTAATATGATAAATGTGACAGATTTGCAGCTCCCATGGGGCTGCAGCTGTCAGAAATGGACGGACCGTGGCTATGGGGCTGCGGCTGTCAGAAATGGAGGGATCGTGGATATGGGGGCAGTGGCTGTCAGAAATGGAGGGACTGTGGATATGGGGGCAGCGGCTGTCAGAAATGGAGGGATCGTGGATATGGGGGCAGCGGCTGTCAGAAATGGAGGGACAGTGGATATGGGGGCAGCGGCTGTCAGAAATGGAGGGACCGTGGCTATGGGGCTGCGGCTGTCAGAAATGGAGGGACCATAGATATGGGAGCAGCGGCAGTCAGAAATGGAGGGACCGCTGCTATGGGGGTTGCGGCCGTCAGAAATGGAGGGACCGTGGCTATGGGGCTGCAGCTGTCAGAAATGGAGGGACCGTGGCTATGGGGACTGCGGCTGTCAGAAATGGAGGGAACGCTGCTATGGGGGCTGCGGCAGTCAGAAATGGAGGGACCGCTGCTATGGGGGCTGTGGCAGTCAGAAATGGAGGGACAGTGGCTATGGGGCTCCGGCTGTCAGAAATGGAGGGACCGCGGCAGATGTGGAGATATCTGCTGTTGGTCTCTCCATGGTACTTTGGAGTTAGACTTGATATTTGCGGACATTTTCAGGGTTATCCCTTAAATATTATTTGATAATTTTTTTTCCCCTAAATCCAGTACAGAATCTGGCAGAATAATTAAGAACTGGGGAATCCTGGCAGTAACCGCCTTAGTTATGGAGGATATTATGGATATTAGTTGCTGAGGATATTATTGAGATAATGAGTCTGTAATTTGAGGGTATTTTGTCATAAAGAGTTCTGATAAATATGGTGGAACAACCACATTGGGCAGCAAAACCTTTCCATTGTGAGAGCAGTCTGAAAAATGGGCATTCATCTCTTCTACCAAGACGTGTAGGGCACCACAGGTCACACATTGCACGTCCATAGGACCCAAAGAGTAGTATTGTGGCGAATATGTCATGTCCAATGCAGACACTGTTTAAGATCTTTGAACTGCGCGCTCTGGGCGACCTGTAAGGGTTCCACCACGTCGACATCTTGGAGGCTGGCCTCTAGGCATGTTTGGTGTAAACAATTTGAGGTGAAGTGAACAATGAAATAACACAGCAGTCGGTGATTGAGGGCCCAGCAGGTCACATCTTCCATGTTACCCAGTAGGTACACAGGGAGAGTTCAGTAAGTGACACAGTTTCTAGACCTCCCAGCAGGTCATATGTTCCAGGTCATGCTTTAATTTGGTATATGATGTGTTCTGCTCAGAAAAGGCATCATAGAATTAAGTCACTCATAAAAGTTGTCCTGCTATTAATATATAGATGTCATTTCTTTTGTTACGTTGTGGCTAATTGTTCATGTCGATCAAATGCCCAATGGGGTGAGGCTGTATCTGCTCAAGGGCAAGAATCTAGCTCATCATCACTGGGCCTTCATTAACACTTGTTACAATGTTACAGTTGCCTTAGGCCTAAACTGAAATAAATAATTGCCCAGAGACAGAAAGTGATACAATCTTTGAACATAGAATAGGCAGCATGGCAATACAGTTACCGGAGGATATTCCCATAGGTGCCTTTTATATGTGTTTAACAAAACAAACCAAACTCCACCATGAGATTCCCCTATGCCGCTCCCTTCTTCCTGGAGAGACAGTATCACATTGTATGTGCTATGTACAGACGTCTTATGCCAGTTTCACTATTGTAGTCATGCTTGTCCCTCTGTCACAGCTCCCCTTCCTGAATGGGCTTGGTACAAAAGGTCGACAATAAAGAGATTGGCACTAATTTGGTTGACACCAAAAGGTTGGAATGAAAAAGTCGACATGACAAAAGTTAGACGTAGACAGGTACAAAAGATCAACAGGTTCAAAGAGTCGACATGGAAATGGTTAACACAAATGGTCAACACATGTTTATTTATTTTATTTTCTAACACTAATCTTCACCCTAACCCTCCCCTTGTTGCCTAACCATCCCTCCTAGTGCCTAACTAACCGGCGGAGTAACCACCCCTCCTAGTTTCTAACCCTCCAATAAGTGTCTATCCTTAACCCTAAACCTAGCCCTTACCCTAAAAATTAAGCCCTCCCATGTGTCAACCATTTTAATGTCGACCTTTTGTCATGTCGACCTTCCTGTGTCGACCAAATCATTGTTGACCTTGGAACAATTTAAACTTGCTTGGGATAGGCATAAGAATACCCTTAAGAGAGACCTAAGAAGCAAATAGGGTTGAAGTTGCCAAAAGGATGAATGAAAAGGGGCAGACTAGATGGGCCAAGTGGTTCTTATCTGCCATCAAATTCTATGTTTCTATATTTCTGTGACCTTTTGTATGGAACCCGCCTGACAGGTGCAGATGGGCAGTAGGAGGAGGCCGCCCATGGGCAAGAATGACTCTGGTTTTGAGGCTGGCACATGTACATATTTTTGTTTGTGTTGCCATTGGATATGACAGAAAGCGGTTCTCTGGATACCAACATATCACTGCTCAGGAGAGCAATATCCTACCCAATTTCAGCACAAATAAACACTGATGGTAAAAAGACGAGGCTGAAAAGCTTAAGCGAAAGCCAGAAATAATCATTCAGAAAAAAAACAACAATGTATTTAGTAAAACTTGTAAAAGACCAAAGTACAAACCAGTAGATCAAAATCGTTTTGTTTACAAGTTTAGCCAAACAATTTTTGTCCCCACATATACACATAGGGATAACCTAAAACCGTGTCTAATATAAATATATGTTCCGCTATGCTAAGCTGCCTAATATAAATATATGTTCCCCTATGCTAATCAGCCTAATATAAATATATGTTCCCCTATGCTAAGCAGCCTAATATAAATACAGGTTGAGTCTCCCATATCCAAATATTCCGAAATACAGAATATTCCAAAATACGGAATTTTTTTGGCATGACTGAGATAATGAAACCTTTGATTTTTCATGGTTCAATGTACACAAACTTTGTCTAAGGCACAAATTATTAAATATAATGTATAAAATGACCTACAGGCTGTGTGTATAAGGTGTATATGAAACATAAATGAATTTCATGTATGTACACAAACTTTGTTTGAGACACAAAATTATTGAAAATATTGTATAAAATTACCTGCAGCCTGTGTGTGTATAAGGTGTATATAACACATAAATGCATTCTGTGTGTATTTTTGGGCCCTATTCCCAAGATATCTCATTATATTATGCAATTATTCCAAAATACGGAATATTCCGTTATCCAAAATACCCCTGGTTCCAAGCATTTTGGATATTGGAGACTCAACCTGTATATGTTCCCCTATGCTAAGCAGCCTAATATAAATATATGTTCCCCTATGCTAAGCAGCCTAATATAAATATATGTTCCCCTATGCTAAGCAGCCTAATATAAATATATGTTCCCCTATGCTAAGCAGCCTTATATAAATATATGTTCCCCTATGCTAAGCAGCCTTATATAAATATATGTTCCCCTATGCTAAGCAGCCTAATATAAATATATGTTCCCCTATGCTAAGCAGCCTAATATAAATATATGTTCCCCTATGCTAAGCAGCCTAATATAAATCTATGTTCCCCTATGCTAAGCAGCCTAATATAAATATATGTTCCCCTATGCTAAGCAGCCTAATATAAATCTATGTTCCCCTATGCTAAGCAGCCTAATATAAATCTATGTTCCCCTATGCTAAGCAGCCTAATATAAATCTATGTTCCCCTATGCTAAGCAGCCTAATATAAATATATGTTCCCCTATGCTAAGCAGCCTAATATAAATATATGTTCCCCTATGCTAAGCAGCCTAATATAAATATATGTTCCCCTATGCTAAGCAGCCTAATATAAATATATGTTCCCCTATGCTAAGCAGTATTAAGCAGAAACAGTTTTTTTTAATTCCTGCCTCTTTAACAATGGGTTTCAGAGTAACCCGTGTGTTCCACAATGCATTTAGTATCAACCCAACGAACTGTAACTGTTTCTTTAATTAACATTGCTGCTTTGTATTGTAACCATGATTTCCAAGGCAATGTCATTGAATCCTGCTAAGCAGGTCTAGACATGAAGGAACGGCCAGTATAGCTGTCACCACAATTGTGTTTATGTCATTTTACAACAATTTGGCTACGGTTGGACACAGCGGGACCAGTGTTATAAATTGTTATGTGGTTATTCTGCTCAGGAAAGTGACGCTTCCGTTTTCACAAGTAACAACCGTAACTTTTTGCAGTTTCTCTCACTAGTCTCAGTGTTTTCATGTTAGTAGATTACAACAGTAATCAAGAGCCAATGGTACAATGAATATCAATACATTAAGGGGTTCATATGGCAGCCTTCGGGCTATGGGCCTGATTCAGACCCGCTAGCTAGGATGTGTTCACACGTTTGCAATGTGCACATGTGTACAAGATGCAGTGCGCGTGCGCGAACTAGTCCATGCGATCGGGAAGCGTTCGCAACCTGTACATAGACGCCTCGCTAGAATGAGCGACAGGACGAGCCGTTTGTGGGTGGTGGCGGGGTGGTCGAGGGAACGGGGGTGTGGTAGTGCGAACGCAGGCGTGTCTGTGCTCTCGATGCTGTTTCAGGGGTATAATAATTAATACGCAGCGTCCTAATACACGTCACGCGGCTGTATTACACACTGCGGCGCTCGCAGTGCTTGCGGGAGGGTATGGTCAGCCACAAGTGCTGCGTATGGGTCCGATGGTACCGATTATTACTCACACTTCCTGGAGATGACGTGTGTTACTAAGGGAAAGTGGGCGTCTTGTGACAGGCTGGTGGGCATCTAAATAGACACCGCGAGCGCACGGCAAGACATAGTGGGCGTGCTAATGTCTGGCCGTGTGATTGTGGTATTTGCATACTTTGTCAGCTGACGGCTGCGTACGAGCGTATCCTAGCGAGCGGGTCTGAATCGGGCCCTATATTCACAAAAGCGCCAGCTTTGGTAAGCCACCGCTTCTCAGTGGTTTTGGGGTGAAAATTGAAAGCAGCACTAATATTTAAGTGTATAGCCTGGCGTACTTTATACTTATAGGGGTATTCAATATGGGTGCGATAACATCGTTTTTTGCGTTAATATCGCACTTTTTAACGTTTTTGCGTTAATATCACTTGTTTTCGTTTTACACCGTATTCAATTTCAAAGACTTATCGCAGTTTTGAAAAGTCTTTGATAAAAAACGGTGATAACTTTTCACCATTGAACAGGTGTCGAAAAAAAGTGCAGAATTGGGGTTTAGGGGTGCAGGCTTAAAAAAAAATAGCCTGCACCCCTGAGATAGACATTTAAAAAAGAACTGTGTCAAAAAAAGTTGAAAAAAAAAATAGGGACACCCCAAAAAATTTCTTTAAAAATTGGGGTGCAAAAAAAAAAAAGGGAAAAAAATGTTAAACAATAGGGAAATAGGTTCAGGGCTATTCTGCAAGTATGCGGCAGATGTTTTCTAGAATAGAATTATAGCGGCAGGTGCACAAATGCAGAATTTGTAAAAACTTACTTTAGGGACATCAAAATATGCTAGTACCCATTTTCATGTACCCCAAATTTGATGGGACCACTTAAAAAAACGAAAAAAATAACCTAAGTGCTTTTCTGCATCACTTCTTCAATGTCGGGAAAAAAACACCTGCTGCAGCTATTTAAAGCCCCGACTTTCAATTAAAGGCTAAAACAGGGGTATCCATAGTGTTCCCCGATGTTTTTACAACTTTAGGGGGGGTCATACAATTATTTTAAGGAAAAATTCGTAACTTTACGCAAATCCAACTTCGGAGTTTCCCGTTTTCGTTAATTTGATATTGAATACGGGGATAAGCGGGAGTGCGCACCATACCTTTACGCAGAAAAAAACTCCGATATGAAACGTTAACTTCGCCAGGTAAGTTAACCTTTCATATTGAATACCCCTCTTAATGTTACTGCTGCTTTAAATTTTCATGTCAAACCCGCCGAGAATCGTGAATTTAACACTACCTATTTGTCTGACAGGTGCCAGATATAATAGATAAAAAAAGTGGTGCAGAGTCCTCCCCAGTGATAGGAGCCAGGGGCTGCACTGTAGCATTAGGTGCAGCACTTGGCTCCTGACACTGTGAGGGAGCCGGCACTGCACACAGGGTAGTCCGCACCTCCGGCACCCACCTTCCCCAGTAAGAAGCACGGGACTACGGGGGTTCGGGCAGTGAGGCCACACCCCCATCCACATGGTCACACCCCCTGCCTGTGAGGCCACACCCCATTTGTCAGTGCATCCCTCCCCTCACAGGGTGACACCGCGGGAGGGACACCACTGCTTAGGCTAGAAATGCTAATATCACAAATATGGTAATGGTAACCGTGTACCCGGCAAAAATTAAGGTGTCCTCAACCTCAGATCTTTTGTGGTAGGTCACATTTCAGACCGATGTGGAACCTCCATACGATAGAATGTAGAAGAGACGTACTGGGGACGATGCAGAGTTGGACGCATGCCGTTATAATTGCGCCCCCAGTGCCTACACACAACTAAATTGTTATATTTGTCCGTATGTTGAAATATATGCTCCTATCTATGTGGCTGACCTCATAGACATCATCGTCATCAGCGCACACTAGCACTAACCATGTACATGGTGCAAAACATATATCTGGCAATTACATGTACGCACATCTCTGCCTAGCCCGCAGTTCCGTCGGCACGCCCTCGCTGATCTTTGCTTACACAAGAACGCCAAAATATAGCCCAGTTACTCCTCAGTCGCAAGTGTACATACGCTGGAAATGCCTTACGGCTCTTCATCGCTCATAGGTGCATATGCTGTGTTCTAAAGCATGCGCAGTGCGAAAACACGCTCAATACGCTCCGCAAACATTCTTGTGTTCAACTCAGCATCAGCCCCTTAGTGTACAGTAGCATCGCAATGTAAAACACGGCTGCGCGTAGCTGCCCCCAGGGCTTCGGCTGGGAAAGGGCGACCTTAGGAAAATATCCAATGTAGGTGGTAGTGCAACTTTAAGAGCTCCGATTTACGCCATGCATACGTCACTTAGACTTACAATCGTATTCTGAAATGCTAGTGACAAACGCCGTAGCTATTAAGCAGTAATAACACTTCAAAAATCCCTCTAATACAGCAGAAACAACCCTCCGCCTCATAATATATGCCTAAACAACAACAAAAAATAAAAGCACCAATCGGCATCAACGGTGCATTAGCCAATCATAAACAGTCCGCACTTGCAGACAACCCTCATCATCATTTGGTCTTTGTATGGCCCCTGACCGGCGGCAATTTGTTTCTAATTGTGCAAACACACCCTTATTGTACTCGCCCTACGTAAGCGCGTCCCTTTCCTTCCCCAGTCCCGCCTGCCCAGGCACAGATGGACATAAGTGCAAGAACGTGCATAGGTGCACACCCACTGTTTGGGCATATTCACTGTGATGTCATACAAGATGCACTACACCACTTAGGCCCTGATTCAGAGCCGGACGCTCTGACCAGAGCGCTCGCTCTGAATCAGGGCCCACCTCCATAATTATGGAGCGTCCTCCTGGACGCTCGTATAGCTGTGGGTCACCACCCACAGCCTATATGAGCGTGCAGGTTGATGGTCGCGATGGTCTTGACTATCGCGACCATCGCCACTGCGAGCCGAAGCCTGCGGTTGAGTTTCTCAACCGCAAGGCCCGGAGTGATTTTGGCTCTATCAGAGCCAAAATCACTCCCACTGACATCACTAGTGATGTCAGTGGGGCCGGCTTCTGACGGTCCCCGTCTGGGAGGCACGCCCCCGGCACGTCCACCAAAGGGGGCGTGCTGTCAATCAACATCGACAGCACGCCCCCTTTGATCAGACACAACGAGCGAAGGAAAGTCCTTCGCTCGGTGCGTCTCGCGCATGCGCACGACGGAGCTCCCTCCGTCGTGCGCATGCACAGTGCACACCATCGACCCACTTGCGAGCGGACAGCTGCTCGCGAGTGGGTCTGAATAAGGCCCTTAGTGTATTATTCACGCTGCACCAACCCCTTAATCTCCAGGCAGTGATGCCCAATTGAGGCAGTAATTATGTAATGGTGGAATCGACAGGAGTTGGGTCTATACCAGTCTACCTACGCAGAGGTTATGTTTCATTTTAAAATAAACCAGTGGTGAATTTCCCATTATTCATGTGAGGCAAGCGTCTAAGGGTGCCGCTTGCTAGTGGGCGGCACTTGGTCGCTTGTTTTATTACTTTTAGTCCTTAATTTACCATGAACCACAAAATATTTTCACAGTACCGTACCCTACACCATCTTCGATGGAGTGTGGATGGATAAGATGGGATACAGTTAATATACCTATGGCCGGGATGCCGACTGACGAAATCCCGACAGACGGTATCCCGATCATAAGTACAGCGGGTGCCCTTAGCTGTTAGCCATGGGGGGGTGGGGGGGGTTAGGTTTAGGCACCCTGGGGGAGTTAGGGTCAGGCTGTGGGAGGGGGGAGATTCAGGCTAGGATCTGGATATGGGAAGGTTAGAGTTAGACACTAAGGGGGGTGGGTTAGGTTTAGGCACTAACCGGGAGGGTTAGGGTACGGTGTAAGGAAGGTTAGTGTTAGGATACAGTAAAAGAGGGTTAGGCTTAGGGGGTAAGTACTGTTCCCCTGTTGGGATTGTTGGCATCGGCATATTATATTAAACTGCGAATAGCTTTGAAAATAATAAAATTGGGCAATGGTAGGTAGCGATTACTGTTGTGCAAGGGGGTGGCCTGACCCGTATAGCCGCCCCTGATGAAAACCAATCAGAACCTGAGAATCAACGTCCTTTTGGGGTCATAGGACCTCATTCAGAGTCGGTTGTTGCGGCCGCTCGGTCATACGCAGCCGATGTTTGCTAAACTGCGCATTCGTAAAATTCGCAATGCGCGTGCGCAAACTAGCTGTTACAATCAGAAATTGCTCTCTCCTTGAACACAGCCAGGTCGATAGTTTGAGTGACAGAATGAGGCGTTTGTGGGTGGTAACAGGGGAAGGTGCTTGTGAACGGCGGTGTGGAGATCCGAACGCAGGCGTGCCTGACTATGCGAGGGGAGTTTAATGGGAGTGCATAATTAACAAAGTAGTGACATGGCACACGTGACATGGGTGGTTATTACACTGACTAGATCGTAGAGCTTAAGAGATGGTATGGTAAGCCTTTAGCTCTGCGATCAGCTCAGATGGTCTCGATTAATCCTTATATCCCCGAGATGACGTGTGTTGCGATCGAGAAGGGGGCGTGTATTTAGTCTTAAGACTGCTACTTACCCTCGGTCGTTCAGCTAAAGAACCCATCTTAGCGACGCAACTTACGATCGCTTCATTTGCATATCCGGCCACTTTCCCCTACGACCGAGCGGCCGCAACGACCGACTCTGAATGAGGGCCATAGTTCTCCCAATATCTTTGCTGTGTAGTTTAATAAGCTAGACTCGTCTTCCTCAGACTCATTTGCCGGTGGCATTTTCCCCGAGTAATATTGGCCGTCCTTTTTTTGGTGCGTCCTACTTACAAACTGTCCCCAAAAATCCTGTGAGACGCACCACCCCCGCTCCCCCCCCTCTGCTGACTCTGAGACAGACAGGATGGATTTTTATGCTGAAGTTAAGGAATTTTGTTTTAGTTTTCTCTTTTTATTCAGAGATGTCATTGAGCGGCAGACTGTCATTATGAGGATGGTCTCACAGCATAGACACAATGTCAATACAGCACAATCCTCCCCCAGCGGCTGTTTTCAGGGAGCAGGCAAGCGTACAGTGCACTCTCTGCAACTTAAACAAACATAATTGTGTACAAACTTCCTGTCTCGGTCGCTGAAATAATGGAATGTTGAAAAGGCGCAGGAGGAAATTTGTATTTACAAACAGAGCGATTTACCAGTCCAGCGCAGGCAATTGGAATGAGGCCTCATGATGTAATCGGCTAAACTGCTACCAAATCACAACCAGCTCTCCCTTGACAAGGGTGAAATTGTAAGTTTCCGGTTAACTTAGATCAGGGGTAGACATCTTTTGGCACTCCAGCTGCTGTGGAACTACACATCCCAGCATTCATTGCAACAGCTTTGCTCTTAGAGCAGGGCTCGACACATTTTTGTAAAATCTAGGAGCCATTTTAAAAGTTTGGGAGCCAGACCATCGTCCATTACCAAAATTCTGAAAGCTTGTATAGACCACCACACAAGCCTTTTCAGTGCCCCTCAACCTAGTAGTAAGCTCCCTGTAATAGTGCCCCCAGTAGTAAGCCCCCTGTAATAGTGCCCCCAGTAGTAAGCCCCCTGTAATAGTGCCCCCTGTAGTAAGCCCCCTGTAATAGTGCCCCCTGTAGTAAGCCCCCTGTATTAGTGCCCCCAGCAATAAGCCCCTTGTAATAGTGCTCCCAGTAGTAAGCCCCCTGTATTAGTGCCCCCATTAGTAAGCCCCCTGTAGTAGTGCACCCCAGTAGTAAGCCCTTGAAAGAGTGCCCCCAGTAGTAAGCCCCTTGTAATAGTGCCCCCAGTACTAAGCCCCCTCTAATAGTACCCCCAGTAGTAAGCCCCCTGCAATAGTACCCCCAGTACTAAGCCCAGTCTAATAGCACCCCCAGTAGTAAGCCCCCTGCAATAGTACCCCCAGTACTAAGCCCAGTCTAATAGTGCCCCCAGTACTAAGCCCCCTCTAAGTGTGCAACGCAGACACAAAAAAACCCAAAACAGAATACTTACCTTAGGGCAGGATCCTGCGTCCGCTGCCATCAGCCGCTCTTCGGAACTATGGGAGAGACGTCTCTCCCATACTGCCCGTGGGGAAGCCCGGCGCTGCAGCTCAGGAGAGAGCTCCGGCTGCCACCGCTCCTCGTTACTATGGGAGAGAAGTCATGATGTCTCTCCTATAGTGCCAGTGGCGAAGCCCGACTGACTGCAGCTGCGGGGAGTCGGGTGCCCGCTGGTAAAATTTCAGCGGGCGCCCGACAAATGGAGCTTCTCTGCGGCGGGTGGGGGTGGGGGGGCTGGCTGGCTGGCTTGGAAATCCAGTTCGCCAGGACTAAAATCTTAGTCACTACGGCGACCTGGCGACCAGGATTTGTCGAGCCCTGTGTTAGAGCATGCTAAAACTGTGGCAGGGCGTGCTGGGATGTGTAGTTCCACAGCAGCTGGAGTGCCACGCGTTTCTTACCCCTAAGATCATAGTCGGGAAACTACTCTGGTCTCTGTTGAGCAATCACTACGGATTGACCTCAGTGACCATCTCTGAGGGGTTTTGGTAGGTTGGGTGGGGGATTGGGCAGGAGCCTTGTCCTCTTGTAGCCAGGTATGATTGCTCTTTGCCAATGGTTTGTTTTGTGCTTTTAGTGTTGCCTGCTGTGTTCACAAATGCTTGATTCAGTATGATGAGCTTGTATTAGAGCAATCATTAGGTACATACTGCAATAGGCAGGCTTTGAAAGTTTGTTAAAAACAGGGAAAACGCTCAAATCGGTATGAAATACCAACGGAGGAGGTGCCAGCTGTCATTACACTGACAGCGTCATCCCATAGGTTGGAATCCCGACAGGGAACGGTGAGTACTTTTTCCTGTCCTATAAAACCCCCTAACCCTTCATTTTTTTACCCTCCCTACTCCGCACCCTAACCCTCCCGATAAGTGCCTAAACCTAACACTCACCCTTTAGTGCCTAAGCCTAACCCTCACCCCTTAGTGCCTAACTATAACCCTCCTCCCTTAGTACCTAACCCTAACCCTCCCCCCTTAGTGCCTAACCCTAACCTCCCCCCCGGTGGTGCCTGAACCTAACCCCCCCTGTCTGGAGCCTAACCCTAACCTCCCCCCCTCCCGCAGCCTAACCCTAAGTCCCCCCGGGGCATCTAACCCTCCCCCCCGGTAGCTGATACTTACATAGAAACATACATTACTTACCTTGTCCCGGTCTCCTTATGATCGGGATGCCGGCTGCCGGGATTCCGATGTAGGAATCTCCAGTCATGTCGGGATTTCGGCGCCGCTGTTCTCTCAGTGATCGGTATTCCGGCTCCGGAATTTCGCCAGTCGGCATCCCGATTGTAGGGATATTAACCACATCCCTTTGTCTGCGCCCCTCAGTATGGGGCCTATGTACTAAGCCTTGGATCAGTTCCTAACTGTCGCTTTACAGTCTGTGTTTACAAAATGACAGTTAGGAGCTGATTGGTTGGTGCTTTGTCTCCTTCCACTTAGTACATAGACCTCTATGAGCTTTAATAGTCCTGATTTTGGTGCAGTCGGGATTTTGTGATTTTAGGTCTGAGGCTCAGTCATTTCTGGGAGTGGTTTAGCGGAAACTAAGTATTATGTGAGGGGGTGACCTAAGGTGTTCCCATGCTCAAAATGAAAAGGGTAAAAGGTATTTTCGTTTCACTGTTCATGGTAGTTTAAGCCATGCCTCCATATCAATGGGGAACAGGGACAAAATTAAAGTACAAGTTTTTATGGTTTTTGTTGAAGGACTGTTTATGAAAACAGGCCCTGAAGGTGCAATAATAATTATTATTGTATAACCAGCTATTGGAGATCAGTTTGTGAGTATGCTGGTAACCAGACTTCCTGGCTCCTGGTACTTAGGACGTTTGCCATGTGGAGCCTGAAATGTATGATAAATGAGGACAGACTGTACAGTTGTGAATTAAAACTACAATGGACTCTGGGCACTGCCCGTCCTGCTTAGCTAATAGTGAGGTTATACTTGTAGCACTTGTCTACAATGTGGAATCTCGGGAACCCCTTACAGCTGAAACAGTATCTTGCAATATAGCCAGTGTATATACAATTTACAATATTTTCAGTTTTGGAATTATTTTTAAACATAGGGCCTGATTCAGAGCTGCTCGCTCTGACCAGAGCGTTCGCTCTGAATCAGGGCCCTCCTACCTTTTTTTGGAGCATTCTCATGGACGCTCGTATAGCTGTGGGTTACCACCCACAGCTATAGCGAGCGTCCATGATGATGGTCGCGATGGTCTTGACCATCGGGCTTGCGACGGAGACCCTGCGGTAGGGTCTTGCTGCCGCAAGCCCTGGAGTGATTTTGGCTCTATCAGAGCCAAAATCACTCCCACTGACATCACTAGTGATGTCAGTGGGGCCGGCTTGAGACGGTAGGCGTTCCCATGGGAATGCCTCCGTCTGGCAGGCACGCCCACCAAAGTGGGCGTGCTGTCAATCAACATCGACAGCACGCCCCCTTTGGTGCGAGACCCGGAGCGATGGTGAGCCCGTCGCTCGCCGGGTCTCGCGCATGCGCACGACGGAGCTCCCTCCGTCGTGCGCATGCGCAGTGGGGAACATCGACCCGCTTGCGAGCGTCCTGCCGTTCGCGAGCGTGTCTGAATGACCCCCATTGTGTCTTTGTATATAGTGATTTTCACTTAGTGATGTGTACCATCTTCAAAATCCTCCAATAAAGAGCAAAAAAAGCCCCACATATACTTATAAACAATCCAAAAATACAATAGTGTAATATGTCCAACAAATGTTCTATATAAATTCCACCACTGGTGATGCCACCAGAATTAGGGATGAGAAAAACTTCTCTGTTTCCCAGAAGATGATAATTGAAACTCAGAAGAATGGCTACATAGAATAAGTTAATTGTGTCTTGGATTACAGGAATATACATCACATATGCTGGGCATACACTATACCAGAGCTTCCCAAAGTCCGTCATTACAGTCCACGTTTTAGGGATATCCATGCTTGAGCACAAGTGACTTTAGTACCTCAGTCCATTTGATTTAACCATCTGGACTCAAGCTTGGATATTCCTAAAACATGGACTGTAATGGCGGACTGGGAACCTCTGCACTATACAATTATCTGTCCAATCTGGCTGGTTGGAATGAAAACCTGGTAATGTATGGGAGCAAATGACAGTCGTCCATTTGCTCACAAACACTGGAAAACAGACAAAAATAGTCGTTCAGACAAATTGGTTAAAACACACAGATTTAACCAATTTGAACAATTGTTTTTTTGTCCGTTTTCCAGTGTTTAAGACCATCTGATCGACTGTCATTTGCTGCCATACATTACCAGGTTTTCATTCCAACAGATTGGACAGATATCTAACAGATAATTGTATAGTGGATGCCCAGCATTAGTCTTTGTTACTCCACAGATCCTCCGCTAATGTTCATACCTCCCAGCATACATACACATGTAACGTCTTTACGCCATACGGCGCAAGATGCCTGGTGCGTCCAAGATGTTCTCCATTCGGTGGAGTGGTGGTGCGTGGGTGGCAGGGTTCCGGCGGTTGTGGGCAGAGCGGAGGTGTGGCCACACGATTGCGTCATTTTGGCCCTGCCCTGCTACACAATGCCGATAATCCCGGAATTGTGAAGCAGGGGACGGGGCCAAAATGAAGCGATTCGGCGTGAATAGCGTCACAGGCCCCTTCCCGCTGCCGGGGATTCTCATGTAATCGCAGGGGGAAGGGGGGGCAGGCGGGGTTGGCAGCTGCAGGGAGGCTTGCCTGCCTTCCCGGGAGGCCGGGGCTACCGACCAGATCAGGAGGGTAGGCAAGTATGAGTTAAGGGAAGGAAGGGAGGAGCACCCAGCCTGCCGGGGAAGGATCCGAGGAAGCCTCTCCAAGGGGCTTTAGTCCTAGGATAGACCTGTAGAAGATCGCTCTCCAGGAATAGCCATAGAGTAGACCGCAGAAGATCGCTCTCCAGCGGTGCTATAGCCATAGAGTAGACCTGCAGAAGATCGCTCTCCAGCGGTGCTTTAGCCATAGAGTAGACCTGCAGAAGATCGCTCTCCAGAGGTGCTTTAGCCATAGAGTAGACCTGCAGAAGATCGCTCTCCAGCGATGCTATAGCCATAGACTAGATCTGCATAAGATGTTATTCCGGTGGGGCTTTAGCCATAGTATAGGCATGCAGGTGATTCCTCCCTAGCAGGAATTTAGCTGTAGGGAAGACCTGTAGAAGATGCCTCTACAGCGAGGCATTAGCTATAGGATAGACCTGTAGAAGATGCCTCTCCGGTAATACTGTAGGTATAGTGTGGACCTGCATAAGATGTTTCTCCATTGGGGCTTAAGCCATAGGGTAGCTCTGCAGAAGATGCCTCCCCGGCAAGGTTTTAGCCACAGGATAGACCTCTAGAAGATGCCTGCAGGTAAATCTGCAGGTCCCAAGAAGTTAAGGTTCTCTGAGCTTGATAAATAGCACCACTTTTAGAGTTAATGTGCATAATGCAGGAGAGATCTCTGAAACCCCCTGTGTTAGTCTGTTGCTAAACTACCCTGTTACTGAGTTTTGCCTGATTCATAGGCAAACTGATGTTTACTCATAGTTTATTGCTTGATAAATAGGCCTGTAAATGTTGAGATGTGTATATGTTATATGTGTCTCAAGACAGGTAACTTTGTATGCTTGTATTTGTGAATATCAGTGTTTGGAAAACGGATATAAATTCGGCCATGGCCACAATCTGCCCAGATCACCCCCGTTTCGTACAATGCCTCACCTCTTTTCGGGTATTATAATCCCATTTAGTTACTGCAAATTGGGAATCGGTATGATTTACCGCCGGACCCATGCCCGGCGGTTCAAATCCCGACAGCGGCAGCCCGACAAGGGTGAAAATCCAGAGCGTCCCCAGGTAAATATTCACTAACCTATTCTACCCCCTAACCCTCCCATAGGGGTGCCTAACCTTAACCTTACCCCCAGTGCCTAACCCTAATTCCCCGTCTAAGTGCCTAAACCTAACCCCCCCTTACCCGCCGCCGCCTAAACCTAAGTCCCCCGGGGGCGTGCCTTACCCTAAGTCCCCCCTGGGGGTGCCTAAAGTAGCCTAACCATAACCCCCCGTGGGGGGGGGGGTGCCTAACCCTAAGTCCACCCCGGGAGCCCTAAACCTAACCGCCGCCCCCCGCGGCTATCCGCACTCGGCGTCTCTTCGATCGGGATGCCGAGCGCCGGTCTCCCGGCGTCGGTAAAATGACAGGCGTCTGGATTTAGACGCCTGTCATTTAACCCTCGCCGGGATTAAGCAGTCGGGAAGCCGGCTGTCGGGATTAGGGCCGCCGGCTTCCCGACTGCATACTGCAAATTGGGACTGTTAGTACAGTCTGCATAAGCTGTGGGAGAACTGTAAAGCATTGGCCTCTTGAGAAGGTAGCATGGACCTAGCCACCCAGTTACACGTCACCTTCCCCATGGGATAGTTCTGCACTTCTCCTTTTCACTTCTCTGGCAGCTGAATCTTGGACAAGGACGGGAAACGTTGCTCCATTAGGGTAGATAATACCTTTAGACTTACATGTACTATGCCTAACTAGACGCGTTGCAGAACAGCTAATTTAACTCTGCCAGGCACAATTTGGGCCTGATTCTGAGTTGGACACAAGTCCAAATGCAGATATCTGCAAACTGCGCAGGCTCTGCAAAGAGCAGCCGTATACTGCGCATGCATTACACCATACTTGCGCAGGCTGATCCTTCCGTCGGCTAATCTCTCTTTGCATGAAATGGTTATTTACGGGCAATTATTGTGTGGACACACAGAACGTATCCGTCTCGTGGGAGCGCAGGCTGACTTCCGTGCTGGTTTGGAGCTGGCGGACGTCTGTCTGTGACGGGTGTTCTGCACTCGGCATGGGGCGGGTGTAACTCTTGATACTAATCCTGACGGCTGGGGAGGGAAAAAAAGTGGGCGGTGCGACCATATGCATGAAGATGGACAGACTCTTACATAAGGTAGTAAGCAGGCTGGCACGGCCGAACAGGAAAGTGGTCGTAGATGCATCCGAATTGGAGCCAGGCCATTTATGTTTTTATCTGACCAAAATGTGCTATAACATGTCTCATAGGGGTACGTTTAAACAGCAGCCCAACCTTGAATCTGCATTTTGGGATTTACTTCCAGCAGGTGTGGTATGTTAGGTCGACCGTTCTCAGTCAAAATGTTGACACGCAGCATGACATGCTTAGCCAGTCGTCGGTGACCATGTGGACATTCATCATGTCTACAGCGATGACATGTCAACTCCATGCAGTCACTTACCTGGTCCCGGTGGTAGCGTCGTCTTCCAGCGGCCATGTGACCAGCACTTCTAGCGAAGACGTCTGCCGGGCGGCGAACCGATAGTATTATCCCCCCCCCCATAATCCCTAACCTTTACCCTCCCCCTAGTGCCTAACCCTAAAACCCACTCCGTCCCTGGCAGCGCATAACCCTAACCGTTGGCATTCTGAGAACGTTGCCATCTCACATGGTGACATTGCAAACATGTCGACATGCTCCCTGTTGACACGTTGAACCGTTTCGGCATTCTAATGTCGGCATGGTGGTGTCGACCGTGTGACCGGATCTCCTCCCAATGGCCCATCACATATCCCTTTTTTACAATGGGAAATTGTGGCATGTTCCACATTGAACAGGAATCCCACCGATTCCTTCTTTCTGCAGCCTTAAATTATCAGTGTCTGGCAAACGATCTGTTCTTAGGCAGCGTCGGAATTTAAAAAAATAAATAAAAGAAATAGAGTGAAATATTATAATCGCATAATTGGCAGAGAAAGTTACAGCTTTGACACAACTAAACTATAAACTTTGGGTAAGTGAAGAAAACTAAAAACTTAATTACAGTACGGGGAAGACTTTCTATAGAGGTATTGTAATTAGCCGGGGTGCAGATGTCTGAACGGTGCGTGCCTGTGCTTGTCGGGACGTACAGGTCTGCGCTGCAGTCAGTAACAGAGCAGGGCTTGAACAGAGGGTGCTGTGGGTTTCTTTTTGTATTTTTTATTTATTTTTTGAGAAGCTGATAATCGCTTCCTAAATAACTGCTAATGATGCAACGCCGGCACAATGTGTCACCATGAATGTGTCCGTACCCATCCTATTACCAAGTGTACACAGCCATCCAGTGCTACAATAGAGACAACACGTCTGACATTACCTCTCCGCGGGTCATAGGAAGAGACACTGACGATCCCGAGATCTCTCCAAGCCGCCGCTTATGACAAATGTCTGTGCTCAAAATAAATAAAAGCTAATCTCGTCTGCAGCTTCGCACACACAAAAGGTTACTTGGGTGCAGGTATTTATGTTGTTTCATTTATCACCGGGTTAAATAGCTTTTTGTGATTACCTCCCCCACACCCCACTTTTTTACCCTATGGTTACATCAGCGGTCTCGCCCTCTCTGACCACTGTGGTCCCCACATAGGAGTGGGGAGTCCCTTAGACCGATGGGCATGTTACAGTATGTGGGCCAGATGGCGACCCAAGGACAGATTCATGAACAAGGAGAAGCTGTTCGTGAACAGATGGATTATTCTGACTGTGATTTATGTGTTGCTGAAGTTCACTTACAAAGATGGCGGTGCGCCATGTCACTGCGGCTCTGAGCTCCCAATGGGTCCCAGTGAATGGTGGGGTCGCTCTTTGTTAGCGTCTCAAGACCTTGCACTTACACTAAAGATCTCTCAGGCATATAAGGAGTTTAGGTCGAGTTTGAAAAAATGGATTAATAAAGCAAAAAGGGATTTAGGCTACTATTTATTTGTTGTTATGGCAATGTGGGTGCCTCTTTGGTAGAAGAGCTAAATGCCATCTATGACAGCTTTGATAGGGGAAATAGTGCTGTAGCCACTAAGTCCACCAAGATACTGAATATTTTATATTGTTTCTTAGGTAGCAGGATGTTAGATATAGTCTGCGGAGTTAATGCTAGAAAGGCACCTGGCCCTGATGGGAGAGGGCCTAGGAAGTGCCCCGATAAGCTTGTGGGCATTTCCCCCCATATTTTTAATTTATCATTACGCTGTGTTTTGTTCCAGAATGTTTCTAGGCTTCCTTGATTGTTCCATTGCCAAAAAGGGCTAGGATAACGGGTTGGAGTGATTACAGACCAGATTGCACTTACTCCATTTATCATGAATTGTTTTGAGAAATGTATATTAGTGCAGGTTAGGAATAGTTTACACACTGTGGGCCTGATTCAGAGCCGGACGCTCTGAGCAGAGCACTCGCTATGAATCAGGGCCCTCCTACCTAAACTTGGAGCGGCCTCTTGGACGCTCGCATAGCTGTGGGTTACCACCCACAGCTTATGCTAGCGTCCATGATGATGGTCGCGATGGTCAAGTCCATCGCGACAATCGGGCTTGCGACGAGACCCTGCGGTAGGGTCTCGGTAACTGCAAGCCCTATTAGAGCCAAAATCACTCCCACTGTCAGTGGGGCTGGACCCAGACGGTAGGCGTTCCCATGGGAACGCCTCCGTCTGGCAGCCATGCCCCCGGCATTCCCACCAAAGGGGGCGTGCTGTCAATCAACATTGACAGCACGCCCCCTTTGGTGCGAGACCTGGAGCGACGGCTTCCCCGTCGCTCCCCGGGTCTCGCGCATGCGCACGACAGAGCTATCTCCGTCGTGCGCATGCGCACTAGGGCACCATGAATCAGGCCCTGATTCCACAGACAGCAATTTACTTATAGAGCAGACAGGTCAACTGAGAAGGCTTTGCTTAGAGTGGTCCATTCTGCTCTCAGGGCCTGATTCAGAGCCTCTCGTAAGCGTTCACTCTGAGCGATGTTCGCACAACTGCGCATACATGTGGGTCGTAATGCGCATGCGCAAACCAGTCACTGCGGTCGGAAATCGTGCGCTAGCAAAACAGTGAGGGGCTGCTAATTTGATTGACAGAATGTACCGTTTATGGGTGGTAACAGGGGAAAGTGCTTGAAAACGGGGGAGTGGAGATCTGAACGCAGGCGTGCCTAATGGTCAAAAGGGCGTTTAATGGGAGTGCATAATTAGTAAAGGAGTGTCATCGACCACGTCACTTGGTTGTCTTTTAGCCTGAACTGCTCGCAGTGATAGCGGTAAGAAAAACCTACCACAAGCACTGCGAGCAGTTCAGATGCCTTTCGATGTACCCGATTAATCTAATAAATACTGGAGATGACGTGTGTTGCGAACGGCAAAGGGGCGTCTTTACAAAATAGTGAGCGCATTTTTCGTTCGCTCGCTCAGACATAGAGGCGTCAACAAACCGCAAAGAGCGAGCGCTCAATTTAAATAGCCGGCCCCTTTTTTGGAACGACCGTCCGCAAATAGCGTCCGGCTCTGAATCAGGCCCTCAGTCATTTAGAATTGCATAATACTTATGGGATGCTACTATTTGCCGATTTTTTCTTTAACAAGACCTCATAGATCAAAATGCGTTGGCAGGAAGGGGGTGCAGGGCCATCTATCTACCGTGAGTATGTTTGGACTTGGCCCCAGTGTGGTGTTATACCTGGGACTTTACATTATCATTAAAATGTTTACAGGCTCCATTTTCCACCATTCTCTGCTGATCCCTTGTCTGGACATATTAGAAGAAGGAATGCCTCATTTAAGTATATGTTTATATGCCTGATATCAACCCTTTACTTGTAAGTGCATCATAGGGGGTATCTATATGGTGATGGTGTTCCCCCCAGGTTGGTTACATGATCCCGGCGCACACAATGCCAGGGGTCATAATCGCTGCGCCGGAATCCAGACGGTGAAAATTCCAATACATGCATGTCGGTAATCTAACCCTTCCCTTAACCGTAACCCACCTTTCCCACAGCCTAACCCTCCCCCTAGTGCCTAACACTAACCCCTAACTCTAACCCACATACTCGCCGTCGGGATCTCAGCCGCCGAGATTCTGACTCCTGTCGGGATTCCGGTGCTGGGATTCTGAGTGCCGGCATTGTGAGCACCGTGATGCCGACTACATCCCGTTCCCCCTACCTTCTGTTGTGGAAGAGGTTTAAGGGACATTTAGATACCCTCATATTTTTTTTGCATGAACACTGTTAGCTTGTCTCTTTATACTTCTACTAGCTGAAGTATTCGGCATTCGCCAGATTTAAAACTTCAAGTTATTCACTTAGGCATCCCAGGCCAATTGCAACCCCTCTGTGAAGTTTTGATACAAACCATCAAGTGGAAGGCCCAGAACAGGCTCCCCGGGTCAAAGTTCTGACCAGCGTACACCAACAGGAGATTCGACCGGGACTTCAATCCCCCTAGTATGTCTTCTGGGATCCAGTGTTACCAATTTGTGAAGTTTTCTTCCAAATTATGTGATGCCGTCTATATCCATCCAGTGGAAGGCTCAGAACAGGCTCCATGGGTCAAAGTTCTGCCTGGGGCAGTCCGATGTGAGGTCTGACCGGAACACATTTGCTGATAGTGCTAGCGGCTGCCTGGACCGACGGATCTCCGGTGCAGCAAGTGCGGGGGCAATGGATGAGGGCAGTTGCAATGCATGCTGCAGCTTTGGAGGCGCACGTCTGGGCGCAAGGGGGTGACTCCGGTCCCAGGTCGAAAGTGGGTTGCTGAATCAGGCCGGATCCTTGTAGTGAGGTGGTAGGGGGTAGCAAGGTGTGGTTTGGAATGTCTCCAACGTGTTTCGGCTCGTGGCCTTCTTCAAGGAGGGGTACGCGGTAGGAATAGGTACCCCTACCACAGGTGCAGCACTCCCCCCGCCCTCCCGTACCACCACACAAACACACACTTATCCACCCCCAACCCCTCCATATCATCTACTGCCCCTCTCCAGCCCCACCTCAACCACCCACTTAACCCCCCTCCACCTTACACCCGACGCCCAACCCGATCACACCCCACACTTTTCATTCTAGCACCCTGCACCTGTCACATCCTGTGCAATTCCTCTACACTCAGCTGATGCAATAAACTGCTGAAATTAAGCAGTTTGTGTGCTAGAAGCACCAGAGCAGAGAGTGACACTCCATGCAGAAAAGAGGATGGGTTTTAACAGGTGCAGGGTGCTAGAATGAACACTAGATCACTAACAGTTCATGTTTTCCAGATCTCCTAGCTGGTGCACCAGTGTATAAATTACTAACCGACTTGTGGTCTGTAAAATATATGAAATGTTAGCACTCCCTCAGGGCTGAGTTTGGCCACCACTGTGCTAGGGCATATATCTCTGTGAAGGGACCAGGAAAAGGAATTGATAGCTGTACTGGAGTATGGCAGTGTGCAGAGAACCCCCAAACCCCCTGTTGGCTTAGCCCGATTTGAGGCGGAAGTTCCGGAAGGGACTTTACATGTCAGCTAGTTTATTACTTGGGATTAGCTCCTCGGTGCCATTGCACTGTTCCGTTACAGGAAAAGCACATTTCTGCAAGTATGTATCTTCCAAGGATATGTGAGAAGTAAACCAGTCCAACTGAATGAGTTCCTGTGTTTTATGGACACAGCTGTGACTTGTAAGCCGGCTTCTGGGTAGGCGGGTCACCGCTGCAGATGTTCCAGCATTGCACACCTGCATTAAGGAGTGAGGAATGGAAGGGCCATTGTAATGACTCTGCCATGCGATGGTAACGAGGGATAAATCATCGAGAAGATTTGTAGGTGTAGAAACATTTGTGGTGTCTGTCTTAGCTCAGGCAGAAATGGGAGAGAGAGAGAGAGAACTGTAATTTAGGATTGTTCTCTGTATCTTTATTGTCCCCCTTAGTAAATGGGCAAATATTGTAGTGAAGCTAAACCCCATCTACTCTACTGTTTAATTCCTGTCACCAACTGATTAATGAGACTTGCTAATCATTGTTCTCTTTATTTTCCTTCCTGCTGAAATAAAGAACTTGTTAATGCTCTAATTAAAGAACCAGCACAAATATAATGTTAAATGTTCATGTTAAAAGAGCTTTTATAGACATTAGGCCTCCTGGCCACCTTCTGACCCTACTTCCCCATCAGCCTAGGAAATGCCTGTCTGTATGGCAGTCAGATGGAGTTCTTCCCACCACTACGCATCTCATCGGGCCCAGTTTGAGTCCTCCTTGTAGCCATGGGTGTAACTACCATTGGTGCAAGTGGAATCCCAACAGCGGCTACCCGACATGGGTGAAAATCCTGATTGTCCCTAAGGGAAGTATTCACTAACCTAATTCTCTCCCCTATCCCTAACCCTCCTTAGGGGTGCCTAACCCTATCCTTCCCCCCTCTAAGTGCCTAAACATAACCCCCCCTTCCCCGCCGCCTAAACCTAAGTCCCCCAGGGGGGTGCCTAACCCTAAGTCCCCCCCGAGGGTGCCTAACGCTAACCCTCCCTCCCCCTAGCCTAACCCTAACCTCCCGGGGGGTGCCTAACCCTAAATCCCCCCCCAGGAGCCCTAAACCTAACCCTCCCCCCGCAGCTGTCCGCGCTTGGCGCCCGGCATCACTTCGATCAGGATGCCGAGCGCCGGTCTCCCGGCATCGGTAAAATGACGGGCGTCTAGATTTAGACGCCTGTCATTTAACCCTCGCCGGGATAAAGCAGTCGGGAAGCCGGCTGTCGGGATTAGGTCCGCCGGCTTCCTGACTGCATACCGTTCAAATACCTAATTACGCCCCTGTTTGTAGCTATAATCATCCATCTCTCTTATGTATGGCACCCACCCCTTTAAGAATTATGGTCCCCCTGACTATTTGTGATTCCGGGCCCACCTCTGCTTGAGAGATGAGTTTGCAAATTGTTATGTTGAAGTCTGGTTCTTAAGCTTAGAGCAATTATTTTATTATTATTATTAGCGGTGGGTACGATGAAGAGATGCAGCAGGGGTGTAACATTTTAAAGAGAGAAGCAATTCTAATAAAATGACCTAACAACAGAGCAGCTGGAGCACTGAGATGCAGTAGAACGGGTGGGCAACATGGGTCCCCCCAGCTGCTGTGGCACTACACATCCCAGCATGCACTTTCACAGTTTTAACACGCCCTCATACCAATAAATATGACAAGAGTATGCTGGGATATGTAGTTCTACAGCAGCTGGAGGGACGCATGTTGAATGTCCCTGCTGTAGAAGATGCACCATCCAGAATCTTGAATGTTCTTGGAGGCAGATTCTTCTATTATATATGAGACATTGATCTGAGGAGATATATCTATTGATGATTGAAGTTGTTACACTTTTGTTGCCCTAATTTGACCTGTGGTGGTTTTTATTTTGTGAACGTTTGCTGACACCCTCTCCGTATTCTTCCCGTATCTGCCGATGCTGCCTGACCGAGTGTATCATGATCTATGGTCCATACATCTAAACGCCGATTCCCCTATCTGCCGATGCCGATCTAAGTCGCCGATGAGCAGCGATTTTGTCGTGGGATCGGCAAAAAATAACATGTTAACAATCCCCGACTTGCCGGTTAAGGTCAGAATTGGGGAATCAAGTTTGTCCAACGTGTTTTGTGTTTACACTCCCCTGACCCAGGCTTCGGCATACCGGGGAATTGCCTCTATAGCGGCTGAATGCATGGGCCTTATAAGTGAGGTGCAAAGTTCTGTAAGACACTTCATTTTGTGGATTTTGGGCCCGATTCAGACCCGTTCGCTAGGCTGCGTTCGCACGTAACCTGCCGATGTTTGCAATGTGCGCATGCGTAGAAGACGCAGCGCGCGTGCGCGCGAACTAGTCCATGTGATCGGGAAGCGTTTGCACCCTGTACATAGACGCCTCGCAGGAATGAGTGACAGGACGTGCCGTTTGTGGGTGGTGACAGGGGGTGGTCGATGGGAACGGGGGTAGGTGGTGTGAACGCAGGCGTGTCTGTGCGTCTTTACTCCGTTTCAGGTGCGTGCATAATTAAGGCACAGCGTCATAATACACGTCACATGGCTGAATTACACACAGCAGCACTCACAGTGCTTGCGGTAGGGTATGGTCAGCTACTAGTGCTGCGTATGGCTCCGATGTTACCGATTGTTGCATACACTTCCTGGAGATGACGTGTATTACTAAGGCAAAGTGAGCGTCTTAAGACAGGCTGGTGGGCGTCTAAATACACACCTCGATCGCACGCCTAGACATAGTGGGCGTGCTAATGTCTTGCCATGCGATCGCGGGATTTGCATACTTTGGCAGCTGACGCCTGCGTGCGAACACATTTAGTGAGCGGGTCTGAAAGGAGCCGTTATTCAAAAGACTTAGTGCAAGACTTTTCCTCTCTATCTTCAGTCTTCTTACAAGGTGGGAACGCCTCGGTACACGGTCTGCCTCAGTGAATAGCAGCATACAGTACCTCTCAGCACTTATGATTTAAGTTTTGTGGCCTCATGTGCACAGTAAGGGGTATGACCATACGTGACCATGTTACACTGTAGTGCGAGAAATTCTCCTGGGGGTCTGCTCAGTGATTTGTTAGTGCAGAGATCCTTCTCCTACATCTTCAGTGCTGCATGAATCAGTAGCGGGTGTCTGCGGCTACATCTTTGATGCAGAAAATGTGCCACCCTGGGGGGCACTACCTGTGGAGCTGGAATGTGTGAACGGGGACATCACCTCTTACACATGTTTAAGGACAGTTGAGGAACCTTCTTAGTATAAGAAACGCCTAATAACCGATATGGGCCACAATATGTAAAGGAGGTAATAATAATCTGCCCTAAGTTACAGTACATAGCTGCCACCAGCATCTTACTATTGAAGTCACTGATTTAGGTATGTGGGCCATTACTCTTTCAGGGTTCTTAACCTCTCTTGTGTCAACATGGATGCTGCACAATTTTTAGGGATGCAGTCAGGATACCGGTGGGTGCTATCCCGCCCGCCGTTATCCCGACACTTACATCCCGACATGGGACTAAAGATAGACATCGAATTCCCGATGCCTATCATTACCCCACTACTAAATCCTGACACCCGGCTTACCGAACGAAGGTATGCCGGGTTTCTTAGAGTCTAGCCGTGGGGGGCGAGGGGAGGGTTATGTTTAGGAACCCCCGGGGGACTTAGGGTTAGGCACCCCCCGGGAGGGTTAGTGTAGGGGAAGGGGGGGTTAGGTTTAGGCACCACTAGGGGACTTAGGGTTAGGCACCCCCCGGGAGGGTTAGGGTAGGAGAAGGGGGGGTTAGGTTTAGGCACCACTAGGGGACAGGGTTAGGCACCCCCAGGAGTGGTAGGGTAGGGGAAGGGGGGGTTAGGTTTAGGCACCACTAGGGGACTTAGGGTTAGGCACCCCCCGGGAAGGTTAGGGTAGGGGAGGTTAGGGCTAGGCACCCCGCCGGGAGGGTTAGGCTTAGGATGCGGGGGGGGGGGGTTAGGTTTAGGCACTAATGGGGGGAGGCTAGGGTTAGGCGCTAGGGGGGAGGTTAAGGTTATGCACCCCTAAGGGAGGGTTAGTGGGGAAGTGGGGAGGGTTAGGGTACTTACCTCCAGCTGTCAAGATTTCGACCCGCCGGGATGCCGCTGTCGGTATTTGATACGGCAGCTAAACAGCCGCCAGCATTACATACCGAATCCCAATTATTATTGTATGACAATATTGAAATGAATAAAACAATAATTGTGAATAAAGTGGTTTACAGCTAATTAATGTCATTTTTAATTTGAAATATTTTCCATTGTCCATTAACAATTGTTAAAAGCTTTGATCTTGACCCCTGAAGTCATGTGTCACGCCCTGCCTGACATTGCGGAGCCCTGGTAGTAATATGTGTTCAAATTAGGGATGTGCGCCGGACCATTCTTGCCGGATTTGGATTTGTTCTAATTCGTCGTCCGGATTTGGATTTGGATTTGCCAAACTGCGGTGACTGGCTTTGGATTTGGATTTGGATTTGGATTTTTTTACAAACATTGACAAAAAAAGCTAAAATCACATAAATTGGTCTTTTTTTTCTTCCTAGAGTATTATTAACCTCAATAACATTAATTTCCAGTCAATTTAGACCATATCACAGCTTATAATATTGTTTTCAACATTATTGGCCAAAGGTTGCAGTGAGCTGACTGGTTACTAAGCGACAAAGCAGCGGCACAACGACACAGACACCACAGTATAAAGCACATCTATGACACATTGCCACACAGCAGTGGCAGAAATGAAAAGTAGTGCACCCACCCAGTGGGGTACGGCCAGCAGAGTCACAGTACTTGTTTACATAGTGGGCTACGGCCCAAGGAGTCACAGTGCACAATCTTATTCACATTACACATAGGGCCTGATTCACATTACACCATAAAGTAGTGTCTCTTATTTATGTTACGACACACAGTAGTGCCCCTTTTACACAATGCCCACAGTAGTGCCCCTTTTACACAATGCCCACAGTAGTGGTGTCCCTTACACAATGCCCGCAGCAGTGGTGCCCCCTATGCAGTCCCCTTAGTAGTAGGGTCCCCTATGCAGTGCCCCCAGTAGCATGCCCCCCCAGTAGTATGCCCCCCATTAGCAGGCCCCCCCAGTAGTATGCCCCCCATTAACAGGCCCCCCAGTAGTATGCCCTCCCAGTAGTATGCCCCCCAGTAGTAGGCCCCCCAGTAGTATGGCCCCCCCAGTAGTAGGCTGCCCCAGTAGCAGGCCCCCCCCCCCGTAGCAGGCCCCCCCCGTAGCAGGCCGCCCCAGTAGTATGGCCCCCCCAGTAGTATGCCCCCCCCCAGTAGTATGGCCCCCCCAATAGCAGGCCCCCCCAGTAGTAGGCTGCCCCAGTAGCAGGCCCCCCCCAGTAGTAGGCTGCCCCAGTAGCAGACCCCCCCAGTAGTAGGCTGCCCCAGTAGTAGGCCCCCCCAGTAGTATGGCCCCCCCCCACACCCCCAGTAGCATACCCCCCCAGTAGCGCCCCCGGCCCTTACACAAGTAAAAAAAAAAACTTACCTGTATCCCCGCTCCCGCGCCGTCCGCTCTGCATCCACGCGCTGAGGAGGGAGCCGGAAGACGGAGCTCATGTGTGAGCTCCAGCCGGCTCCCTCCGTGCAGCTGCCAATGAGAGTCTGTGTGACTCTCATTGGCTGCTGTAACAAACACACAGCTGCCGCTGGCGGCTGTGTGTTTGTGTCTGTGTAGGGCAGACCGCTATCACAGTGTTCTGCCCTACACGCGAGGAGACCTGATGTCGGATTCTCTAGTGAGAATCCGACATCAGGCGGCCGCCGTTCGGCCCCGAACGGGGACCCGAGTCAGGCGGTGAGGGTTCGGGTGGACTCGGATCCCCAATATTCGGAGCGTTTCGGATTCCACAGAATCCGAACCGCTCATCTCTAGTTCAAATAATAAAAAAACAGGGAAAGGGAGTTGGGGAGGTTTAATGAGCACAGGATGAAGAAATATCATAGATATACAAAATAATATCTGATATGAAAAGTCCACAGTTATCAAAATCAAACACTCCTATCAATTAGGGTGTAAAGAAGTAACAGCGTGGAGGTGCTCCCCTGAGAGTATAAAAGAGTAATAGCAAGGAAAAGGGAAAGAAAGAACTCTCTGGTTGGGGGTCACTCAATTTTGTGTCATGATTAATAAATAACATTTATTATGCTGGGCATACACTACCAGATAAAATGTCTGTCAGACCGACAGACATTTTATCTGGCCGGCTGCCAGCCGCAGAAGTCGCCGGCATACACTGTGAGAGAAATCTCACAGTGTATAGCCCGACATCCGCGATCCGCCCCCGGTGGTGGAGACATTTCCCTGTTCCTTCCGTAGGAACACAGGAAATGTCTGTCTGTCGGCTGCGCTGGGCATACACTGCCCGATGCGGCCGACAGTTTACCCGCTAAATATCGCATCGGACGGGCATGCTGGACAATCCAGCATGCCCGACCGAGCAATATTTAACCCTCGGTCGCCCCCCCACACGCTACAATTATCGCGGCGATCCGCCGATATCGGGCTGATCGTCCCGATAATTGTAGCGTGTATGGCCAGCATCAGATATACATTATTCAAATATCTTCCATATCACAGTACAGATCCTAAGTAAAAAAGTCAATCTAATCAATAAACAGTGAAGGACAAAACGAAACAAACTATAACAAAAAAATACATCATGGGGCAGTGAGCAGGACTCAGGCAGCAGTATATCACGTACTGTAACGATAATCTAGTCTGGCAGCCATTATTGGCTTGTAGTCTGGTCACATCTGGGTGATTGACCACATTTTAAAAATAGAAAGCTTGGCAATCAGGATGATATGTGTCAGGGTGTTAGGTGGACAACCAGCTCACTTGCCATTAAAGAGACATTGTACTGCACAATTCAGCCTCTTAAAACCTTTTAGGCACATTTAGATCCACTGATGCACAGAAAAGGATGTTGGATCCCATAGCAGCCAATCAGATTTTGTCTTTTGTTTTAGTGCAATTAAAAAAAAAATACCTTACTGGCTGCTATGGATTAAAACTAGGGATGTGCAGGCTCGGATAGATTCGGATTTTTCCCGCCAAAAATCGGGACTTTTGTCCATGGAAGATGATGTTTGTCTATGAAAGATGACGTTTTGCCTCTTTCTGGGACCCGATTTTTGGCGGGAAAAATCCGAACTTGGCGGGAAAATTCTAACCTATCCGAGCCTGCACATCCCTAATTAAAACACCTTTCTCCTTAGCATTGTTTTTCAGAGATGTCCCCAATTGAGGCATATTGCTTTTGTTTAACAGTTCCTAGCTAAAATACCTTTGCAATTGACCTGCGTTTGTAGAATGAAGATGGAAGAATTTCACAGATTCCCGACGGATTTGCGATCATCGATGGCTGCCGATCGGCTTTTCCGACCGGCGGTTCCGATCGGATCAGGGATTCAGTGAAATGGCCGTCTAATGTATGGGGCCCTTATGTTGGAGTGTGATGTGACATTTTATGGTTGCCATTGGGCACATTTTCTGGAGTATTTGCCAGTCTGCAAATGTAGGGACGTATTTTGTTTTGTTTATTTATTTTTCTTCTTTTCCCCAAAGGCAACACATGACTGCGTACCTACACTCCTAACGAATAAATAAATGCAACATCACATTGTTTGAGTCTTACAGAGTAGATTTTATGTCCCTAATTTAAGGAATTTGCATCTGTGTCAGACATGTATTGCATCAAGCACAAATGGCTGCCAGACACAGTCATTCTGCTATGGCAGAGGCTGACAGTCTCTTATTAAGGCGGGTATCCACTACCCGACAGTGACAAGACTGAACGATAACGATATCGTTATCGTTCATTCGTTCACTACACTGCAGGGTGCCCACACTGAACGATATTTTGTTCAGTGCAGGCACAATCAGTCATCTGCAAACATGCTGAACCTGATGATATCGTCAGGTTGACCAGCATGTTTGAATGATGATAGATGTCTAAAAGACCAAATTTTCAAACTATGGCCCTCATTCAGAGCCGTACGCTCTGAGCAGAGCGCACGCTCTGAATGAGGGCCGGGCTCCATGAAAATGGAGCGTCCTCCTGGACGCTCGTATAGCTGTGGGTCACCACCCACAGGCTATACGAGCGTGCATTTTGATGGCCGCGATGGTCGAGACCATCACGACCATCGAAATTGCGAGCCGGAGCCTGCGGTTGAGGTTTTCAACCGCAAGCTCCGGAGTGATTTTGGCTCCACCAGAGCCAAAATCACTCCCACTGACATCACTAGTGATGTCAGTGGGCTGGCTTTTGACGGGAGGCGTTCCCGTGGGAACGCCCCCGTCAGGGAGGCACGCCCCCGGCACGCCTACCAAAGGGGGCGTGCTGTCAATCAACATTGACAGCACGCCCCCTTTGATCGGACACAACGAGCGAAGGACTTTCCTTCGCTCGTTGCGTCTGGCGCATGCGCACGACGGAGCTCCCTCCGTCGTGCGCATGCTCAGTCCAGAACATCGACCCACTTGCGAGCGGACAGCCGCTCGCGAATGGGTCTGAATCAGGCCCTATGTTCGAACGATTATCAAACGATTTTATCGTTATAGTTCAATCGTTCAACTTAAACGCCTAGTGGATACCCCCCTTACTGTGTCATGTGATGGCAGAGGGGGGAGAGTAGGAGACTGTTAAGGTGCCTACACACTAGACGATGTGCTCACGATGTGATATCGTGAGCTATTTCCCTTGAACTCTCCCCGGCAGCTCCCAGGCTCCCCAGGAAACGATATGGTGCTAAAAAGTGTCCAATCTGGTGCACAAAATTTATCTGTACTATTCCACAAAATCATGTATGAGATTAGCAAATCTTGCCTGCAGTAGGCAACATCTGAAAATACGATGTACGACACTCACGTTTTGGACATATATTACACGATTTGTCGTTCCGATGCATCAAAATCGGGCGAATCATGTAAAATATCATCTAGCGTGTAGGCCCCTTTACAGTGTAGATGGAGCTCAGAGAGTTGTTCCAATGCCCCTCTGCTCACAATACCATTTGCCATGTGACTGTGGTAGTCCTTAATCATAAATCATTAATGGCAGCCAGAAGGGAGAAAATAACAAGGAAAATGGTAAATACCAATATTCTTCTTATAGCTACCACAGTGATTTATGTTTTAAAAAAAAACACCTGATTGTTGCTTTAATGGATGTCTTATGTCTTTCATATGCCCAATTCTGGGTGCTCTCAGTCACCCGGTTACAGCAACAATACTGCTCATTCCAGTAGGGAGACAGATGAGGATATTGAGAATTAACAAAGTGATTTCTTCAGCCTGGTCGCACCTTCTGTCAGTAAAGTAATAATTAGGAGAATTGATTTCACTTCCCATTGACAAGAAATGTGGCAACAGCTGTTCTCACTTTGTTCTCCTGTGACCTTCACTCAGAATGTGACCTCCAGCGAAATGAAGCCTGACTCCAGGCAGCCGTGGATGTGCCTGGGACCCCCAACTTGGGCTCAGCCTCTCCTCTCTCTCCCCCAAAAATAATTCCATGTTGCAAAGGTGGGTGAGAAAGTTCTGTCAACAATCAAATTGTCTATTAGAAATTACAAATTCTATATCCAATGCTTATGTACATTTTGTTTCTCTATAATATACAATAATTCCTGTATTGAGGTTCTGTGTATTTGTAAGTGATGCCGGGTTTGTTTTTTTGCAGAATGAGGCGAATTTAATAATTTTTTGGGCGATGTAATTAATGGGTGCCTGACGGAGCAGTTCAATTGTTTTGCACGCTCATTAATTATTGCACTTGTCGCGCCCAAAAGCTTCGGGTTTAGCCGTGTAAAACTTTACACACATTTCTGCTCACCCCCCCCCTCACAGTCAGGGGGGGGGCCTGCTTGTAGAAACTCAGAAACCCATCCTGAATGCGCCACTGATTGTAAGATATAGCAAACCACTACTGTAAATAATTATTTCTATCTGAAGTGGCCTTAGGGATTTGTGTATGGTGTAGAACAGTGATAGGTAACCTGGTACACTTCGGGGGCCACATTGTTGCCCATCACTTAAATAAAAAAATAAAAAAAGCTCTTTGGTGTTAGCATAAATATATATTACCAAGTTGTTTAATAACGAAAAAAAAATAAGAAGCCAAATAATCCTTTAAGTGTTCATTAGACTTTGGTGGACTTGTCATTGGGGCGAGATAGCTATTACTTTACTGGCAACCTCTTTGGTGCAACAGGATATTACCAGAGCCACGGCAAAAGAATTTTGGAGAGTACCACCAAAAAGTCATTACTTATCACCGAAATATGTTCTACTTCTTTGAGGTCCCTCTGTCATCAGTGATAAATAGACCTCCATGTTCTGGACACTCTATAAATAATACCTGATTAGAGATTTGGGATCCCAAACAGGGGTAACAATGGAAAATGTTATTTTTATAACCGGGCCACTTTAGAAGAAGGCACTGTATTGGTTAATGGACCGCGCATTGTTCCTCGTCTCTCTGATCTCACTAGTTTTAGTGAATTGATGCCAGAGTGGAGAAACTGTCACCTACAGTGGTCGCAGACATTGCTCCACTGTGAAATGTCTCTTCTAGTGCCGGTTGCAGTGGTCGTCTCTCATGAGACGTGCAGATATTTACAGTGTGGCTGATCTGTCTATGGGCGCTTTGCTTCCTGCCTAGCGCTTTGATTGGTTGCCTGCAGCGACACTTCTCACTGCTCATTTTAGTTGTAGCTACCTAGTACTGTGGGTCTATTTCGTGGTATCTTGTATCCTGCCTGTTTCTGACCTTGCCATATGAAGATGGCGTTTGCCGCTGTAGCTTATAGGCTTCCAATAGAGGAGAGAAGAGATGTGGCCGCCGTAGGTGACAATTTACTTTCGGAGCCTCTGTCCCTGAATGTGCTATATATTACATTTGGGCGGTATTATTATCGCAAACTACAATGCGGTTTTGGCAGAGCAGTAACTAGACTTTTTGGGGCCCTTGTGCCAGAAAGAGCATTGGCGCCCCCCTAATTTTTCAAAGGGACATAATGCACCCAAAAAAGGGTCATGGCCTCATGGGGAAGGGCCAGGGAAGAGATAGGGGAGGCCAGGAGATGCTGGGGATGAAATAAGAGGAAGCTACAAGTGAGAATGATAATAAACAGAAATATGACAGACCCAAACAGCGCCCCCTGACCTGTGGTGCCCTGTGAGATGGCACCGGCCGCACTACCCTAGCTACGGCCCTGGGTTTTGGACTGTCTGTATATTATATTTTGTGCTTTACACACAACACTTTTTTGGGGGGGAAGAGGGGTTTGGTTTGCATTGGTGGGGTAGTTAACTCATAAGAAAAAAAGTATCCTACAAACAGAATATAAAATATGATATCGCTGGTCGTTTTAGACATTTATGCAAACGATTTATGAACGATCGTTATCGTTCAATCGCTCAAATTAATCGTCTACTCTAGTGGATGGGCACCTTAAGGCGTCAATGCTCAATTACTCCTCTTCTTATAGTCTCTTCTGGCTATTGGAGGGAGAGACACGGCAGAAACCTATTGGCTGCAGCACGTGGTAGGCAGAGAATGATTGGCCGCAGAGCGCGGTCATTTTATTTATGCGAGTCCGTTTCGGGGTAAAATACGTGCTGTATCGTGTAAACGCTATGACTAGTATCTTTATTTAGGCTTTCCCACATCTTGCTCACTTTACAGTGCTCTATAGCAGCGGCTTCATGAAGAATGGAACTGACAAATTCCTTGTACAAAATCCGGCCAAGAGTGAAATGAAACAATGAGCTGATTCTGCCACAAGGATACATTGTTTACATTAGCGCTAATATGGAATGCGGCAGTGCAGTTTAGTTTAACGCACATTAAGCAAAAACATGTTATTGGTCCTTAAATTACATGTAAGAAAACACACACATGCAACGTACCCGATGACGGAACACTGCACAGCCGCCGTCACACAAACACGCATTCCCACAGTAAATAAGACGGTAAATTAACTTTTAAGCGGAAGGTACTATTAATGATGCATTAATGGACCACAATCGGCAATCATTCAATGTTTTGGTTTGAAAATAATAACAATATACAGGAGAGCATAAAATCTGCTACATTGATAGTTCCATTGTTTTGATCAGCTATTAATCGGGAAGAAACATTGAAAATGTTATATTTTTTTTTTTTATAGTACAAGTTCTTACTTTAAAGTAAATGTGAGTTTTGTTTACAAATAAAAATACACAATTATATTTAACTAGTAAAGGGATCCAGTTTTCCCATTCCCAGCCCCCGCTCCGTACTGCCCCTCCCCTTCATTGCTCCTTCCCACTCTGGCCCTGATTCAGAGCCGGTTGCTCTGACAGAGCGCTCGCTCTGAATCAGGGCCGGTCTTTTTTCTTTTTTTTTTTAAACGGCCTCCTGGTCGCTCGTATAGCTGTGGGTGACCACCCACAGCTATAGCGAGCGGCCATGATGATGGTCGCGTTGGTCAAGACCATCGCGACCATCAGGCTTGCAACGAGACCCTTGTGGTAGGATCTCGTTGCCACAAGCCCCAGAGAGATTTCAGCGCTAACAGAGCCGGAATCTCTCCACTGACATCACTCGTGATGTCAGTGGGGCCGGCCCCAAACGGTAGGCGTTCTCATGGGAATGCCTCTGTTTGGGCAGCCACCCCCCCCCCCCCGGCCCGCCCACCAATAGGGGCATGCTGTCACTCAACATCGACAGCACGCCCCCTTTGGTGCAAGACCCGGAGCGACGGATTGCGCATGCGCTCTGTGCCACCATCGACCCGGTTGCGAGCGCTCAGCGCTTGCGACCGGGTTTGAATCAGGCCCTCTGCCCCCACTCTGTACTGCCCCACCGCTTCTCTGCCTGCTGATCTGTCCCACTCAGCACCCACTCCCCCCTCCCCCTCTGCCTGCTGCTCTGTGCTGCCCTGTCCCAGCCCCCACTCTGTACTGCCCCGCCCCTTCTCTGCCTGCTGCTCTGTCCCACTCAGCACCCACTCCCCCCTCCCCCTCTGCGTGCTGCTCTGTGCTGCCCTGTCCCAGCCCCCGCTCTGTACTGCCCCACCCTTCTCTGCCTGCTGCTCTGTCCCACTCAGCACCTACTCCCCCCTCCCCCTCTGCCTGCTGCTCTGTGCTGCCCTGTCCCAGCCCCCGCTCCGTACTGCCCCACCCCTTCTCTGCCTGCTGCTCTGTCCCACTCAGCACCTACTCCCCCCTCCCCCTCTGCCTGCTGCTCTGTGCTGCCCTGTCCAACCTCTTTCCGTTGCAGTATACTTACCTTACCCATTCATGGTGGGTTTGTCCTGTCTCCCTAGCAGTGGGAGCCTTTATAGGGGTGGCACGCTTCCCAGCTCCCACTGCACATGTATGTTGGAGATGGGACAGGCTTTACAAGATTATTATTCTAGTATGTGGAAGAAAAATATACAACATACAGTGTGTGTGTCTTGGGGAGAGAGAATCCTTTTATTGGGGGGTCCCCACCTCCCCAGATATCCTGGCCTAGACTGACTAGTGTAAGTTGTATAATTGTTTGGCCGGGGAACCCCGTGAAGAGTGTCCCCCGGCATTGTACCCATGCTATTTAGAGCCTGGTGCTGTTTGATGAAAATATACGGGGGACACCTATTTTTTTCCCTGTATTTCCACAATCAGGACTGTCTCACAGAGCTCGGTGCTGGTTATGTTTTGGAAGTGTGGCGGGGGGGAGGGGGGGCATTTTTTTTTTCCTTTATTTTTACACTTACTTTACATTTTTACAGACAGAAGCTTTCATGGATCTCGCTGATCTGTGAGGGCTTCTGCTGTAGTGGGAGGGCTTCTGCTGTAGTGCGAGGGCTTCTGCTGTAGTGCGAGGGCTTCTGCTGTAGTGCGAGGGCTTCTGCTGTAGTGCGAGGGCTTCTGCTGTAGTGCGAAGGCTTCTGCTGTAGTGCGAGGGCTTCTGCTGTAGTGCGAGGGCTTCTGCTGTAGTGCGAGGGCTTCTGCTGTAGTGCGAGGGCTTCTGCTGTAGTGCGAGGGCTTCTGCTATAGACACAGCTGCTCAGACTAAACTCGCTGCTCAGACTAAACTCGCTGCTCAGACTAAACTCGCTGCTCAGACTAAACTCGCTGCTCAGACTAAACTCGCTGCTCAGACTAAACTCGCTGCTCAGACTAAACTCGCTGCTCAGACTAAACTCGCTGCTCAGACTAAACTCGCTGCTCAGACTAAACTCGCTGCTCAGACTAAACTCGCTAGCCTGAAGCAGGTCTATTATTTTGTGAGTTTTATTTAAGTAATTCTGTGCAAGTTAAAAACTCGCACTCTATTGCTTTGGGCAAGTTGTATGTTTTCCATGGTTAAACTGTTGGATTCGACTTTGCACCATACGAGTTGTGTAAATGCGAGAAACATGCATTGCATGTTCTCGCAGCCTATTACATGTTCGAGTTTAACGCTAAACTTGCACTTATTTACAACTCCGCACCCCATTACTTTTAGCCCATTATAGCAGCTGCCACTTTGTGACGGTGGCAGGTCCACTTAAAAGTTTTCTATACTTTCAATAGTGCGTGTCTGGGACGTTTCACGTTAAAAAACAAAACTTAACTAGAACTTGCTGAGAAGTCATTTTCAGTCCAAGCAAATGCAACAGTATATAGAATGGAAGTGTAACAATAAATAACTCTTACATTGTTTAGTTAGGATTTTCTACCATGCTAATTTGGGACATGTATTATCACGTTAGAGAAACTGTAAACTGTAATTTGGAAGGCATTCACATATTTATTCTCAGTTATACTTTTCTGTTCTGGTCTTGATCACGTTCCAGATTCTTGTAATAAACCCCATATGTGCCCTACCGTGTAACCTGCTCCACCGCGAGCTTGGATCGGACTACGGGCTAAGCTTAAAAGGGGATGGGTATGGATTGTCGGCGGTCGGGATGCCGCTGGTCAGAATACCGAAATCGGCATCCCGACAGTCAGAATCCCGACACATAGGTAAGTATGCTAGCACTAACCCTAACCTCTACCCTAACCCTCCCTCCATGGTGCCTAATCCTAACCTCTCCCCCTCCCTCACTCTAAACCTAACACTCACTGGCGCCTAAACCTAACCTCCCCCTAGTTCCTAAACCTAACCTCCCACCAAGTTCCTAAACCTCTCCCTCCCCGCACCATCCCTTCACGGTGCCTAAACCTAACCTCTCCCCCTCCCCGCACCCTAAACCTAACACTCCTTCCCCGGTGCCTAAACCTAACCTCCCCCCTATTTCTTCTTCATCCACTAGGGGTCACTGGAGTGCATAGACAGTGGGGTATAGAAGGTAACCCTCCCTCCCCTAGTGCCTAACCCTAACCCTCCCCTAACTGCCGATACTTACCTTCAGGATGCCAGCTGTCAGGATACTGGTGACGGGATCCCGACGTTGTCTGTCTGCCCCTCCCCTTTAGAATGTCATCTCTTACGAGCAGGATCCTCTTCCTTCTTGTGCTTCTCCTTCCCTTAATCATACGATCTTCTACTCCTAACTCCTCACAAGGGCACATAACACTTGGTTGCTGACGCCCTGCTGCTTTTTTGAGTCTTAAAATCACTATTGCAGCAATGTATATAAACTATGTCCTTGTCCTGCATTGTGTTGTACTGTTGTTCACTGTTTTCTTGTTTATGTACTGTGTAAGGCGCTGCGGAACCCTTGTGCCATATAAATAAAGGATAATAATACTAAAAGTACCAACTTATCAGCTCCAAACTGTAATTTGAAAAATGACAGAAGCTGATGGGTTGGCACTTTACCTCTCTTCAAGATTTGATACGTCTCCCCCTAAGACACACTACACTACTTTTGCTCACAGCACTGGTTCGATTCCCAACCAGGGGCCCTACCTGTGTGGAGTTTGTATGTTCTCCACTGTTTTTGTTTTGAATTCCTCTGGGTACTTGATTTCTTGTCACAGTCCAAAACATACTGGTAGGTCATTTGGCTGCTGTTGAGAATGTACCCCAGTGTGTTTTCGTGTCTGTGCATATACATGAGGACGAATTTAGACTGTTCGCCGGGACAAGGGGGTGTGGCTGGGACAAGGGGGAGTGGCCAGACATGTGACGGGCATTTGTGGGGGCTGGGCCATGCAATCGCGTCATTTTGGCCCCGCCCCCGATAAACAGTGCTGATAATACAGGCATTGTGGAGCAGGGGGCGCGGCCAAAATGACGTGATTGAGTTTGAAAGCGTCACCGGCCCCCTCCGCTGTTGGGGTTCAACTATTAATCGCGGGGGGGGGGGGTCGGGGGGAGCGGCAGCTGCCGGGAGGCTTGCCTGCCTTTCCAAGGGGCCGGGAGCTGCACCCGATTTTCCGATTTTCGGGAGGCTCCCGGCATAATCGGGAGGATAGGCAAGCCTGCCGTTGGGGTTCCTTGAAGATCGTGTTTGGGAACCTCTTGGTCTAAGTAATTATTAATAGGTTCTGGATCAAATATTGATTAAGCTTCATATTGCTTACACAGGTATTGTTCGGTATGGTCAAAATATCTTTTACATGCAAGATTTTGGAAAAAAAAAAGTGATGGCTCTATTTCAGGGCTTGAGTGTTTCACCTATACATTTATCAAATACAACATTCAAAAAGCACGCCACAAGATTCGTTTCACTGAGCCGCCATGGCTGAATGCGGAAGTGTGCCATGGGGCATTTATTTTGTATGTGGGTTTAATTTGTAAGATTTGTTTATATGGATCAACCACAAGAGCCAAATATAGGCAGTGCCTAACAATTCAGTGCTGTGACCATATACATTGATAATGGGTCGATTCCAATGTATCTCAACTGTGCTCTGATTATGTGGGTGACTGAATGTGAATATAGAGGACAATATGGGTAATGCTTGAAGAAGGGTACATGTGGAAGAGCTGCACTGCTTCTTATGGCTGGCATCCAATAAAGGTAGTCTTCATTCTAGCACCCTGCACCGGTCACAACCTGTGCAGTTCCTCTTTTCCTGCCTGGGGTATCACTCTCTGCTCTGGTGCTTCTAGCACGCTCTTTTGTATCAGGTGTGTGCTAGAAGCACCAGAACAGAGACTGACACCCCAGACAGGAAAGAGGAACTGCACAGGTTGTGACAGGTGCGGGGTGCTATAATGAAGACTATAAAGAGGGTCCATGTATAGTTTGGTCCATAGGTGCAATATATATAGTTTATTTAGTACCTTCCATGTACAGTAAATGCAGAGCCTTGCAAGTTGCAGCCAAGTCCTTAATGCAGAGCTGCCAACTGTACTGCTCCTTCTGAAGTCCTGGGCACACCCTGGCACGGTGTGACCCCACACACTGTCTCTCTATACACAGTGCCAGTGTTAGTAGGTATGCAATAATATAAGCAACAGTAACAGGAGGAAATTGGAGCTCCCTGCCTCAAATAACCTACAAACTAAATGGTAAAATATCTGTACGTATTTTTATATAAGTGCAATTTATAAGACAAGTGCACTCAGGGGCCTAGTTTGCTATTTAATCTAAACCGACCATATGATCAATGCAAATCACAAGGGATCCGTTAGCCTTAAGTTACTACCGGAGGAAAACACCTGCGTGACAAAGTGTTGATGGATTCCTCATTGCAGTGTGTATGCCGGTAAATGCTCCATCACCTGTTTTCCCCTTTTCAGATCGGCGCGTACAACCATGTAGACGTGGGAGGGGGATATTCACCGGCCTCTACAGCACAACACAATGAGTGGTTTTCTGTTTTCTCCCCCCCACAGGCAGCAGGTGCGGTGCGGCCATTAGTGTCCACGGTTATTGCGTCCTCCTCGGACGGATGTTTAGACCATTCCTTGGAACGATCTAAGCACAGAGCTAGCGAGATGCCACAGGCGTTCCTGTTTGATGTCATTTACAAAGCATACCTTCAGGTGAGTGCACAAAACATGTTTCCAATCCAGAGCTCAGAGAATTCTCAGGAGACGGCACTGCCAAGAAGCCTAATATAGCTCGGGAAGTTCTGACGCCAGTCATTCTGCCCAAGGTGAAGCAAAGTTAGGAACCTAATTGGAGTGCATTGAGGAGTAAGGAGGGTAATGTATTTATATGCCGATATCTAATCATGCACTGTGACAATGTGTGCGGTCGCATATGAGATTCTGGACTTCATTCAGAGTCAGTCGTTGCGGCCGCACGGTCGTATAGGAAAAGGGTCCGGATATGCAAATGATGCACACGCATGTTGCGTCCCTAAGGTCGGATCGTTAGCTGGCCGACCAAGGGGTGGATGCAGTCGGACCGGTAAAAATACGCCCACATCTCGTACGCATAGCACGTCATCTCTGGCTATTTAAGGATTAATCGCGAGCATCGGTAACCATCGGAACTGGTCGTAGAGCTTAAGGTTGACCATACCCTCTCTTAAGCTCTACGATCATGTCAGTGTAAAACCTCCCCTGTCACGTGTGCCATGACACTACTTTCTTAATTATGCACTCCCATAAACCGTATGCACTCCCATTAAACGCCGTTCGCATAATGAGGCACGCCTGTGTTCGGATCTCCACACCCCCGTTTTCAAGCACCTGCCCCTGTTACCACCCACAAATGCCGCAATCTGTCACTCAAACTACCGACCTGGCGGTGTTCAAGGAGAGAGAAATTTCTGATCGTAGCCGCTAGTTTGCGCACGCGCATTGCGAACTGTACGCATGCGCAGTTAAGCGAACATCGGCTGCGTACGACCGTGCGGCCGCTTCGACCGACTCTGAATGAGGTCCTCTGTGTATGGTGCAACATTATGTAGAATTCCTACCAACGTCCTGTAATGGAAAATCGGGACAAAATAGGCCATAGCACAGGTCTAACCAAAACACACACCCATTTTGACTGGCGCCATAACTCTCGAAAAAATGATGGGACTGCCTATGAAAATCAGGATAATTAGCAGGCATGGTGGACAGTACTATGACAAGTAAAACCCAGTTCTTTCAGAAGTGTTAGCGCCCTCTACAGTATAATAGGGATCCATGGGAAAACTCATTAAGTAAATAGCACACTACACCGCAGTGAGACTTTGAGAAACAACTTTGAACCCTATGTAAAGCAAGAGCAACGTAGTGATTTGTCTAGGGCTTTTTAGGTGGTTTTTATTTCAATGCCATGTGTATGCCTTCTTATTGAAAAGTTGCCATGCGAACCTTGCCATATGTCTGTAAAAGACTGTTCCACATCCCTAGCCACTTGGTTAAATAAATAAACCACCCTCCCGGTATATAATGTATAATGCAGCTGAATCTTTTATCTTAATTAGCTGCTCATATATCACGCCTGTCAGCAAGTTATCCTCTGCATGAAGCCTAGGAACCCATTGTTTTTGACATCCATGGTTCTCCTCCCGGCATTGGTCCAAACCACAAAGAGAGAGAGAGTGGTGTCACCTTGTGGAGGGGTGGTTGTGCCATAGAGGGGGAGATGCAGGTATACAGTGCGGGAGGCAGGGTGATTTACGTAATACACCCCTCTACGTGATGGGCTTGGGTCGTTTTCCTATGTTGTTCTGTGATGACCAAACCCGTCGGTGTTATTTGAGGACAAAAGTCATCTATATTATAAAAAAACAATATTTGTTTTTTTTACAGTAAGCAGGAACATTGTATGTTTTCCATCTGGTTCAGTAATAGACTCCAGGAAACTGGTCACAGTTACATTAGACAAGTGCTTTAAATTGTATGACAGAACACCGGAATCAGTTAAAAAAATCTAGGTTGTCGCATTGAAATATATAATTAAATTCACCACGAAATGCATAACTTCCTACTTCAAAGAGAACGGGCACATTATTGTAATAACGAGGGAAATATCCGTGGAGTTACAATGTCACAACACATCCAGATTGTCTACTGAGCACCAATTAACTTTTTTTTTTGATCTTCCCTCATTAATGCCCCAAACCTGATGTTTCCTGGCATCGCTAATGGAACCTGAGATAATTGAAAACTTTCATTTAGATAATGAGTCAGATTGCTTTACATAGAATAAAAGCATTTTAGTTCAGAGTCAGTTGTTCGACTGGTGAATGCATCCACGTCTGTGCCTCAGGTGAACAATCCATAGCAGTGATTCCCAACCTCGATCCTAAAGGCACACTTATACCCCTTTTACACCAGAGCTAAAACCCAGGTTATTGCAGGGTTAGTCCGGGTAGCTCCTTGGTGTAAAAGGGGACAGGGTTGGTTTCCTGGGTCGAGTGACCTGGCAATCCAACCCAGGTAACTTGCAGGGTTAAACACGGGAATGACCCGTGAAACTCTGCAGTGTAAACGGCGCGATCCGGGTCACGGTGACCTGGATCGTGCCGCATGCCTGCCGATTGGCCGGCTTCAGTGGCGCTTGGAGAAAACGTCATCTCCAAGCGTCCACTTCAACGCCGGAAAAGCCGGGTCTCTGGTGTGAACGGCGCTGGCTCGGGAATATCTCGGGTCGGCGCCAGGGAAATTACAGGTCTGAGCGGGATTGGAACCCTGTTCCACCCTCCGGGTCAGACCCGGAATTTTGGTCTAAAAGCAGTATAACAGTCCTGGCATTAGTGATATCTATGCTTATGCACAGATGGTTAAATCAAAATAACTAAGGTACTAATTAAGGGCCTGATTCAGACCCACTCGCAAGCGGCTGTCCGCTCGCAAGTGGGTCGATGTTGTGCTCTGCGCATGCGCACGACGGCGGGAGCTCCGTCGTGCGCATGCGCCAGATGCGACGAGCGAAGGACTTTCCTTCGCTCGTTGTGTCTGATCAAAGGGGGCGTGCTGTCGATGTTGATTGACAGCACGCCCCCTTTGGTGGGCGTGCCAGGGGCGTGCCTCCCTGACGGGGCGTTCCCACGGGAACGCCTCCCGTCAGAAGCCGGCCCACTGACATCACTAGTGATGTCAGTGGGAGTGATTTTGGCTCTGATAGAGCCAAAATCACTCCGGGGCTTGCGGTTGAAAACCTCAACCGCAGGCTCCGGCTCGCAGTTTCGATGGTCGCGATGGTCAAGACCATCGCGGCCATCAAACTGCACGCTCGTATAGGCTGTGGGTGGTGACCCACAGCTATACGAGCGTCCAGGAGGACGCTCCATTTTCATGGAGGGTGGCCCTCATTCAGAGCGTGCGCTCTGCTCAGAGCGTACGGCTCTGAATGAGGGCCTAAGTCACCTATGCTCAACTATGGCTATCCTTAAAACTTGGACTGTTAGTGTGCCTTGAGGACCGTGGTTGGGAACCCCTGATCCATAGGAACAGAATTGTTTTAGACTTTCATGATTACTGTTAAACAATCTGTATTTTCTCATACATGTGTTATTTTGATATACTTGAAGAATAAAGCCCACCTGCCCAGTAACCATGGAATAGACTCAAAGGGGTAAATGTACTAAGATATGTTCTAGTAAGAAGTGATGTTGCTCATAGCAACCAATCAGATTCCATAGCAACCAATCAGATTCCAGGTATTATCTTCTAGAAGGTGCTAGATAAATGAGAAGTAGAATCTGATTGGTTGCTATGGGCAACATCACTTCTTAAATAGAACTCCCATCTTAGTAAATTTACACCAAAGGGTTATGTTTTTTGCAAATATATTCCTCTGCCTAACTAACTTTGTGGGTTAGACACTCTCTTCAAAAGAGTGTATCTAACCAAATAAGTTAGACAAAGATGACCCTTTGGCTATACTGTATGAAATCTGGTTTAGGTAAAGAAAAAGTGTAAAAATATAGGGGTCGATTTATTAAAGCTTCTAATAATGAAAAATGGTGGTGTTGCCCATTGCAACCAATCAGATTGTAGCTATTCTAGAAAATGATAGACAGATTTGATTGGTTGTTATGAGTAACACTTCTTCAGGTTACGGCGCCCGGTGCAGGCCACGCCCCCTCAGCGCATGACGTCATGCCATGGGGGGCCCACCAGTGACAGGAACCACAGCACTGCTTGGAGCATCCTCGGTAAGCTCTGGAGGGCAGTTATGGCTACAGTCAGCCGTTTGGGGCATCAAGAGGACGTTCCGGGTGGCACTGCATATGCGTTTCTGTCTGCAGGGTGATGTGCCTGGCGATAGCGATGCTATGCCCTATGCGTTAGCACCACTCGCCCATACCTAGTGACGGCTCTGGGTAACATCTCCACTTTTTTGAAGCTTTAAATCTACCCCATAGACTTACAAACTTGCATTTAGAAGGTTTTTTGAAACCATTCTCAGAAAATTTCCAAAACAAGGTGAATTTGTATAGTTTAGGCAGGAAGTCATGAGAAACTCTGCTACATGACATTTGCACATACCTCATACCATGCTTGAAAACAAGTGAGAAGTGACATTTTATTATAGGTATTGCACAGTGTCACCTTCTCAATGCCATATGCTGTTCACATGTAAACAACAATAAAATGGCAATTCTTTATAAACACATGGCTCTATCTCATGTGCAGGGAGTGCGTAGCAAGCCACATGACATTTAATCATGCACGCCAACAAAGGCGGGGCTGCTGCTGGATGTGCATCGGCAGAAGTATCGAACAGAACGGTGGAAAATGCAAACACACTTCACGTTTTTGTAACTTCACATCGGGAGCTTTATGGTTTGTGATTCCATGGCGGCAGCCTGAAATCGCCATGTGCAATCCAAACATCGTGTAGAATGACGCAAACCACACCGCTATTGGACTCTGGAGTGTGGGAAAGCGTTCTCTGGAGACGCCGCCACTTATCGCATTTTTTTTTTTCAGGACCTGGTGTGTCCCAAGAAGAAATCCACGAAAAGTGCATTTTTTTCATCGCCGCAAAGGCGAAAACACATAGGTTTGTAAACTTATCACGGATCCTAAAATAACCTATTATTTCATCCAAACTAATGGGTTAGGGAGAAAAGAAAATAGACGAAAAACGGGGATAATCAGCGAAAAATGCCAGTTTTTCACCGTTCACGGCTAATTGTATACCCCCTATGTACTGCGCGGTTCTGTAGCAAATGTCTGGCCAGCAGTCCCCATAGGTTTCGATGTGTATAAAACTTCGGAAAGCGTAGTATCTGTAGCTTTGCCCCTGATACTAGCGCCATCTTTAGATGATGTCAGTCATGGTAGCGTATCGGTTACAATATCGCAAAATGGGCCAGAGAAGGATTTGAAGGATAGTGGCAACTCCATCGGGCTGTGCATTAGATCAGCAGGGCAATAAATCCGGAAATGAAGACTTAGCCGGGATAGCTGATTATCGCTGAGCTGTTCCAGCTAGATTTAAATGCAGGATTCCTGTAGACACAAATGCCGGTAATTATGTGATTATCTATGTAAATGACTGCATATTGTATGCAATCATTCATATGTCACGCCCTAAGGCTCTTCTGGCTGAATGGACGTGCTCCAAAGTCTAGTAGAATGCCTGCCTAGAAGATACAACCAATCAGATTCTAGCTGTGATTCCTCTTTTGCGTCCTAGAACATGATAGGCAGAAGCTGATTGGTTGCTATGGGCAACACCACCACTTGTCTGCTTTAGAAACTTTAGTAAATCTGCCCTTGGTGTATATGTCATTTTTTTTTTATTACCTCATTTTACTTCCAGTTTTCCTTTCCCAATTTACCTCATCCACAACATGACCATCTCCGCTACATCTACCCCCTTGCTCAGTGTTCTTCTACCCCGTTTCCACCTGTGTACCCCCCCCCACCCCTCAGTCTCCTCCACCTTATCCTCCCCTTCTCTCCTCTGTCTCACTTCCACACCTTTGCTTCTCTCTCCCACCTCTCCTGTTCCTCCATTGTAATTCACTTCTCCCCCACAATGGTCCTCCTACCCCATCACTAAGCCCTGCTCCTTACCTCCTCTCCGTGTCACCTGTCACCTTCATCCACTTCACACTGAACTCCCTTCCTGACCACCACCTGCAGTTTCCCTCAGGAGTCCGCACCATCACTACTCTCACTTCATCTCTAATCTTCAAATGAATCTAACCTCAGTGATACTGCCAGCCTGATAATCTCATTCACATCTTCCCCAACAAACTCTATCCCTCTCTCCTGTGCCCTCTGGAATGCCAGATCAGTCTGTAACAAGCTGCACCCCACCCATGACCTTTTCATCTCCAACTCCGTGAATCTCCTAACCATTACTGAAACCTGGATTTCACCCTCTGACACCACTGCTCCTGCAGCTATCTTCTATGGGGGCTTCACAACCTCTCACACACCCCGGCTCGGGGATCTCCATGGTGGTGGTGTTGGGGTCCTACTATCCTCCACCAACTCATTCCGTCAGAACCGTCCATTTCATTCTCTTCATTGGAGGTTCATGCTATTCATCTCTTCCCACTTGTTCACTTCTGAATACAGTAGCTGTCATTTATCGTCCTTCTGGCTCTCCCTCCACATTTCAACACATTTGACAACTTTGCTTCCTGGCTCCCCCACTTTCTTCAGATATTCCCTTTATCATCTTAGGTGACTTCAGTATCCCTATTGATATATCCCTACAGAACCCTCTACCTCTAAACTCCTTACCCTCACATCATTGTCTGGTATCTCCCAATGGATCTCCTCACCCTCCCATGTGAGTGGGGCACTCTTTCGATCTGGTCTTCACTCTTCACTGTGATATCTCTGAATACTCCAATTCCCCCTCTCTGACTATCACCTTCTCTCTTTTATCCTATCCCTCATCCATTCTCCACCGCCTTCTCCCAATGCTACCATCACTAAGCATAACATAAAGGTTTTTGACACCATATCGTTATACTCCCTGCTTGACTCACTTCTCTCCCCTATTATCTCTCTCTCCTGCCCTGAACAAGCTGCTTCCCTTTACAGTATCACCCTCATTTCTCCTCTTGACTTTGTTGCTCCGGCGATCACTACTCACCCTCACAGATCCACACCTCAAGCTTGCCATTCCAAATGCACTAGATACCCGCAAAAGTGCTCAAGCGAGAGTAGAGTAAATCGCGCTCCAAGGCGGACTACCTCCATTTCAAAAGTATGCTCTCATCCTACAGTGCTGCCCTCTCCCTCTTTAAACAGTCGTATTTCAAGAACCTCATCTCCTCCCAGTCCTCAAATCCCATCTTCTCGTCACGACTTTCAACTCCAGATTGTCTACAGCCGCCTTACCACCTTTTTTCCTTCCCACTCCTTGCTTAACCCATTTCATTCTGGCTTCTGTCCTCTCCACTGACACTGCTTTCATGAAAGTCAGTAATGACCTCTTAGCTGCTAAGTCCAAGGGCCACTACTCTCTGCTCATTCTCCTTGACCTATCAGCTGCTTTTGACACTGTGGACCACCGTCTACTCCTGAAAATCCATCACTCCCTACGTGATACTGCCCTCTCCTGGCTGCCTTTCTTCCTCCCCTGCCGTTCCTTCTTTTCCTCACCCAACTTCCACTAACAGTTGGTATCCCCCAAGGTTCTGTTCTTGGACCTCTTCTAATCTTTTGACCTCCATTATCATCTCTATGCTGATGACACTCAGATCTACCTTTCTTCCTCCTGACCTCCCTCTCCTAACTCATATCTACAACAGTCTCTATGCTATCTCTTCCTGGATGTCCCAGCGCTTTCTTAAACTTAATATGTCGAAGACTGAGCTGACCATGGCCCTCATTCAGAGCCGTACGCTCTGAGCAGAGCGCACGCTCTGCATGAGGGCCGGGCTCCATTTTCATGGAGCGTCCTCCTGGACGCTCGTATAGCTGTGGGTCACCACCCACAGGCTATACGAGCGTGCATTTTGATGGCCGCGATGGTCGTGACCATCGCGACCATCGAAATTGCGAGCCGGAGCCTGCGGTTGAGGTTTTCAACCGCAAGCTCCGGAGTGATTTTGGCTCTATCAGAGCCAAAATCACTCCCACTGACATCACTAGTGATGTCAGTGGGCCGGCTTCTGACGGGAGGCGTTCCCGTGGGAACGCCCCCGTCAGGGAGGCACGCCCCCGGCACGCCCACCAAAGGGGGCGTGCTGTCAATCAACATTGACAGCACGCCCCCTTTGATCGGACACAACGAGCGAAGGAAAGTCCTTCGCTCGTCGTGTCTGGCGCATGCGCACGACGGAGCTCCCTCCGTCGTGCGCATGCTCAGTGCAGACCATCGACCCACTTGCGAGCGGACAGCCGCTCGCGAGTGGGTCTGAATCAGGCCCCATATTCCCACCCTCCTGCATAACCTCACTTCCCATAATTTAATTATCTATTGACAACATAATAATCACCTTTAGCCCCACTGTCTTGGAGTTATCCTGGACTCCTCCCTCTTCTTTAAACTACACATTCAGTAGCTTTCACAGTCCTGCTGTTTCCATCTCAAAAATATTTCCAGAATCAAACCCTTTCTCATTCTGGATGCTACTAAAACCCTCATTCACTAACTGGTCACCTCCAGATTAAACTACTGTAACCTCCTATCCGGCCTCCCTGACTCCCACCTCTCTCCTCTCCAATCTGTCCTCAGTGCTGTTGCCCGGCTCATCTTCCTCTCCAAACATTCTATATCTGCCTCCCCTCTCCTACAAGCCCTACACTGGCTCCCCTTCCCTCAATTCAAGCTTCTCACACTCACAAAGCCCTCACCCATTCCTCTCCCATTTACATCTCTGACCTCATCTCCCTTCATACTCCACCCAGCCCTCATCGCTTCCCAAATGCACACCGCCTCTCCTGCCAACTGATTACTGCCTCCTACCTCCAAGATATTGCCTGTGGTGCTCTGTACCTCTGGGGTTCTCTCCCTCTCCACTTTTCTACAAAACCTCCAAGAGGGATCTATTTGTCATCTCGGTGCACTGAATGCCGGTGCTCACAAACCCGGCGCCGAAATCCTGACAAGCGTCAGTGTCCCGGCTCGACAAACCAGACAGCTGCGATCCCGAAGAAAAAGTTTTAGGATTAGGTTTAGGGTTAGGCACTAGGGGGAGGGTTAGGGTTAGGCTGCGGGAGGGGAGGGTTAGAGTTAGACTGTGGGAGGGAGGGTTAGGCTGTTTGAAAGGTGGGTTAGAGTTAGGCACTAGAGGGAGGGTTAAGTTATAGGAGGGGGTGTTAGGCTGAGGGGGGGGTGGTTAGAGTTAGGCTATGGGAAAGCTGGGTTAGGGGAAGGGTTAAGTTACTTACCAACAGCTGTCGGTATTTTAACCATGATCGAGATCCTGGAGCAGGGATTGTGACCACTGGCTTTCTGTGTGCTGGGATCGTACCCTATTAGGGATACTGGGCCTTATTCAGACCCGCTTGCGAGCGCTATGCGCTCGCAAGCGGGTTGATGGTGTCCCAGTGCGCATGCGTACGACGGAGCGGTCTCCGTCGTGCGCATGCGCGAGACCTGGATAGTGACGGGCAAACCGCCGCTCTGGGTCTCGTACCAAAGGGGGCATGCTGTCGATGTTGAGTGACAGCACGTCCCCTTTGGTGGGCGGGCCGGGGGAGTGGCTGCCCAAACGGAGGCGTTTCCATGTGAATGCCTCCGTTTGGGGGCGGCCCCGCTGACATCACGAGTGATGTCAGTGGGAGAGATTTCGGCTCTGTGAGAGTCGAAATCTCTCTGGGGTTTGCGGCAACGAGACCCTACAACAAGGGTCTTGTCGCAAGCCCGATGGTCGCGATGGTCTTGACCATCGCGACCATCTTCCTGGCCGCTCGCTATAGCCGTGGATGGTCACCCACAGCTACAGGTATGCGAGCGGCCAGGAGGCCGTTCTAAAAAAAGAATAGCCCGGCCCTGATTCAGAGCGAGCGCCTCTGTCAGAGCGTCCGGCTCTGAATCAGGGCCACTGTACCAGCTGGTTATTTTCAAGTGCACAAACTTTCAGCATAGTCTTAGCAGTCGTCATGGAGATTATATTTCATCGTTAAGACGATGGCCTCCTTTCTCTGCTGATAAAATGACATAAGAGATTTTCCATCTCTTGTTGATCTGGTCTCAGTAGAAAAGTTTAGGGCTGAGTTTGACCTTCACGCCAGACAAGTCTGGGTTTCAGGCCTTTGGGCCTGATTCAGAGCCGTTCGCTATTTGCGGTCGTTCGTTCAAAAACAAGGGGTGGCTATTCAAATGATCCGTTCGCAAATTGCAGTCTGTTCACGCCTCTAAGTCTGAACGAGCGAGCAAAACATACGCTCGTTTATTTGTTAAAAACGCCCCCTGGCCGCTCGCACCATACGTCATGTCCGCTATTTATTAGATTAATCGAGTACATCGACCAGCGTATGAACTGCTCGCTATTCTTGTGGTTGGTGTTTGCTACCACAAATTTGCGAGCAGTTCTGGCTATAAAATAACCCAGTGACGTGGTCAATGACGCTGCTGTATTAATTATGCACACCCATAATACGCCCGTTTTGACCTTTAAGCACGCCTGCGTTCGGATCTCCACTCCCCATTTTCAAGCACCTTCCCCTGTTACCACCCACATACGCCTCATTCTGTCACTCAAAATAGCAGGCACTCGCTATATAGCGTACAAACGATTTTTGGCCGCACTGACTGGTTCGCGCATGCGTACTAAAAACCGTACGCATGCGCAGATGTGCAAACATCGCTCGGAACGAGCGTACTGCCGCTAACGAGCGGCTCTGAATGAGGGCCTTTGTCCTTTCTGAAGCACTTATCCTAGAGCCGATTTATCTTGGGCTACATCGACAAAATGTGTTCAATGAATGAGCAATTGTTTGTTTTTATTTGGGGGGAAGGGGAATTTTTCTGGACTCCTCCACAACAATCACAATAGCCTCCATGTTCCCTTCATCAGACTCTCGCTCTTCTGTCTTCCGGACTAATGATGTTAGGAGACTGTTTGCTTTGTCTAATCGGATACAGACCGCATTCCATAGGTTATAAGCCCGGAAAAATAGTAGTGTCTGAAAAAACTGATTTTCATTTCAGATATGCTAATTGGGAGCTTCCTCTCTACTTATTTGTCCCTAGAGGCCAATTGATCCTGAGTATTTTGTGTTTTTAACCGTTTGCTTTTCCTCTATTTTTACAGGTCAAAGATTTATTTGAAAAACAAACAAACAAACAATTAAACATTAAAGTGACCTTCCTGTTTTATTTTTATTTGTTTAACCACAAAAGTTTTACGTTAACTACTCACTCTGTGAATCAATCACATAATCACACTTGGGAACTTTCTGCCTCCTAATGTCCAATATCATCATCATATTAGGACACGCTTTACAGAGTAGCTCCGCTCAAAAATGAGTTTGCCTAATTTGAAGTCAAAATGCTGGGTACAACGTTGTACTGGTATAACACCTGATAGTGGTATTGGAGTTGGACGAAATGATCTGGTCATAACTCAGATACACACTGTTCTTGACATTTGACAAGTTGTAAATAACTGAGCTTTCTAAGTAACACCTGTAACCATGGAACCATGGAAACTGACTCGACTGCACTGATTTTGTTGCAATCTTACAATGGTTATACACTAAACAATGTATGTACCCAACGATATTGGCAGCGGCGGGACCCGGCGGGGGACCGGCAAGTGCATACACACTTGCCGATGTCTTCAACGACGAACGACGGCAGGAATGGGGGGATCGGGGCCATGCTGCATTCGTCAGCATGGCATCACTAACGATATCCCCAGATTATACTGCTCGTTCAGTGTATGCACATCACAGACTGACAAACGACTGCACGATTACAATGTCGTAATCGTGCAGTCATTTTCTTGTCTGCTAGTGGATGGGCATCTTTACATTTAAGTATCAGTGTGATTATAGGTTGTAGGTTTTTATTCAGCACAACAATCACCAGACTCAGACATTTCCAGATCACTCATCATATCTTGTTCCACAAAGTACACATTGCCGCATTGTCATTGTGTGAGATGCATAAACTGGAGCCCCGAAGAGTATCTGGTGCACGCTGCTTTTTGTAATGAGTGTCTGCTGCTGACTTGGGACATGACAAGGCCGGGCTTGTTGCTGCAGTGAGGACAAATTGCATTGCACTTAGGTTGACTTTGCAGAAATATAGTGGGGGGAGGGTATTCCAAAGCAAATCTATCTTAAGAGTTTTTTGCATTTATACATTTTACATGTGTCATATTAATGATGATTAATTAAAGATACGTTAAAAGGCATATTCATTATTTAATTTAATTAATTTTTTTTTGTAAAAGGCATCCTCCTACAGCGCCAAAAGGAAACCACAGAGACTATTATCCAGGCAAACCGTCTCTGAGGGCTTGATATAGCATTGTACATATGTGCAATGCTGAACGCAGATTCCTGATCATCTCTTTGAATATGCAGAATGAGTCCTGTGTGATCACACGCAGACCCTTCTATGCCTCTGCCTGATTGACCACCAATGGTCGCGATGGTGATCCCAGCCCGCGATCTCGGTTGCAGTGCTGGGATCACAAATGCAGCAGGGGGTGTCATACACCTCCTGCTGCATTTGCATATTAGCATGGACGGAATTGCAAAGCTGCCGGCGTGCATACATCATATATCTATAGCCTGCGTGCATACATCAAATCTCTATAGCCTGCGTGCATACATCATATATCTATCGCCTGCGTGTATACATCAAATCTCTATAGCCTGCGTGCATACATCAAATCTCTATACCTGCGTGCATACATCATATATCTATAGCCTGCGTGCATACATCATATATCTATAGCCTGCGTGCATACATCATATATCTATAGCCTGCGTGCATACATCATATATCTATAGCCTGCGTGCATACATCATATATCTATAGCCTGCGTGCAATTTTGTCCGAAGCTGAATCACCCCCTGAGAGCCTCCAGTTAAATACATACAGTAGGTATGGGACAGTCAGGTGAGCCAAGAAGGAGGCTGGTGCAAAGTACCCAATCCTGCCTAAGTCGGGATGACTACACCCCCCCTTCAATACCAGCATGTACACAGTGCCTGGTATTCACAATATGGCATGGCCACATCCCCCTAGTACTAGGCCCTTATTTACTCCCATAACTTTTACCCTGCATTAAATATAGTACAAAAAGCATGGTATGGTATGTCCTTTGAATTCATATGTTTGTCAGTTGGACAGTGCCTGATACCTAGGAAACTGCCAGCCAATCACACTGTAGCATAGCACCATGTCTGCAGTTAGGCTGAGGGGAGTGTTAGGCTGCAGGGGTGAGAGGTTAGGGTTAGGCACTAGGGAGAGTGATAGGGATTAAAGATATTGGGGAAAATAGTCACTGCCATGCCGCTGCTGAGACATCGCCACCTAAATAATTCTCATACGACCGCCAGGACAAAATAAGACACTGCTAGACCACCAGGGACCATTTGCCAACAGTTCATCATGTCGACATATCATCCATGTAGATGATGAATGTCGACAGTTTGACCATGCCAATTCCACTGAACCCTTTATCATACTACAACCGACATGTACTGTACATAAAGCACATTTTATGTTTAGCAGATACAATTGTCGGACATTCAGGTTTAAAAGTTGCTATGGCAGTGCACCCTGGGAGTTTTTAAAAATATTTTTAAAACATAACTTTTATTGTGTTCACTAAAAACGTATAATCTGTGGGAATTAACTAGCTGACCTATTGTGGTCTTTTTATGTTTAAAAAAAAAAGATACGCGTTTTGCTCAGTGCTTTGTCAAGGCAGCTATGCGAAACGCACATATTTTTTGTTTTTAAACATTTCACCAAAATAACTCTGCCAGCTCTCTCTGGTGTGATGGAGGGCATGCATGCATTCTAACTGACTGGTTTTCATACACTAATAAGTTAGTCACTGCACACATGTGTTATTGTGGATTGCAAGTTATGTTTCCACTCTGACATTTTGGCAGGTAAACTTCTCTGACTCCCTTCAGAACACATTGAGATAAATAAAATGTAGGTTGTCTGACCAGTGGAAGGATGCTGGCGATAGCCGGCCCAGGGTCACAGGAAAACAACATGTTTCAGATGTTTGAAACCTGTTCCAAAATATCCAAGGAAGACCTTGCACACAATGCGATTTGTCTGCAACGCTGAAAGAAAAAACCTGTATCTGACTGATGACCCTGAGTAACATTTACTACGTTGTGTAAAAATATACATAGACTCTAGAATGTTTTTACAGAGATAGGATCCCATAACTGTGGTAGAATTCAATGACTGTGCTGGTAAAATTAGGTTAGTTTATATTTTATAGTGTGATCTTTTTACTTTGTAATATAGGGACCCCCAGTGCTTCTAGTGAGAGTCCTCTCTCCACAGTAGTGATTTTATGTCCATAGTATACCCTAGTTAATTTCTTGTTGTATAATAGTGTCTTTATTTTATACACCATAGTAATGCACTAGTTCACATTAAGCCACACAAGTTCATAGTATGCTACATTGTTGTCCCATTCCACATTATGCCACTTAGTGCCCCAATTCACATTATACCACATTGCAGTGCCCCCAGTTCACATTATACCACATTGTAGTGCCCCCAATTCACATTATACCACATTGTAGTGCCCCAGTTCACATTATACCACATTGTAGTGCCCCCAGTTCACTTTATACCACACTGTAGTGCCCCCAGTTCACATTATACCACATTGTAGTGCCCCCAGTTCACATTATGCCACATTGAAGTAACCCCAGTTCAAACTATGCCACAATGTAGTGCACCCGTTTCACATTATGCCACAATGTAGTGCACCCAATCCACATTATGCCACACAGTGCCCCCATTTCACATTATACCACATTGTAGATCCCCCAGTCTGGATTATGTCACACAGTGCCTCCAGTTCGCATTACGCCACAGTGCCTTCAATCCTTATTGGCATTATCCTGCTAACTGCACTCCTTCACCTTGGCAGCTGTCTTCTTCCCCTGTGCTATGAGCACTGAATCTGCTGCATGCAATCCACTGCGAGATGATAGGTTGGGATAATGGGAAAGTCTACAGACTACTTGCCATGATTTTAGTGTTTTGAAAACTGTAGTATATACTGTACACTAGTATCATAGTGAGTAGTTTGTAGATTGTCCCTTTCTGTAGTCAATATACTGTGGCCTGTTCTTACAATTCGGTACTGATTCTAATGTGAGCTGTATGTAGGGGAGGTGGACCCCACAAGCATGCAGTCACCATAGCAACGCACCTATTGAAGCTAAATCCTTGGATATCCCATTTATTCTGCACTATTAACTTGACATTCCAATGGTGCTGTTAGTAAAGTAGACTCCTCATTCACTCTATTACAGACCGCTGAAGCTCTTCCCACATTATTATTATTTAACATTTACTAATATAGCACAAACTTACTCTGCAGTGCCTTATGGTTGGAAACAAAAACTGTAATAAAACAGGACTGAGTATCGACAGGCAGACAAAGCTGTAAGTGGGCTCTTTTCGCAAGCTTACAATTGATAGGATGTTTAGTTTATGGTGCATACACACGGTCAGATTTTTCTTCAGATCTGAACGATAACGATTTAAAAAAATCGTTCAATCATTCATATCTGAAGGAAAATCTGACATGTCTGAATGATGAACGATGCGCGTTCCCCATGGTCAGATAACGATATCTGACATCTGATGTGTTTGCAGTCAGATTGGACGATTCCATTCATATTAATGCAGTCAAAAATCGATCGTAGTTCAAATCGTTCAAATCATTGGTCAAATCGTTCATCAAATCATTCAGATCATTCAAATCGTTCATCTGACACATCTGTCTCTTTAATCAGATCTGAGGCAGGTCAGAAAGCCGATACTGCATTACTTTGAGCTGCTGTGACATCACTGACCACGCCCCTGTATATGAATCCACCAATCCATACAGTGCATTTCTGCAAAGCAAGTCTGCCAGCTGCAAGGCACTCTGGGGCAGAAGCAAAGTCGTCAGTAATTGCACTGGCATTGCGCACCCTGATATAAATGCATATTTTTGGCGTATGTAGAGTTGTGAGACACCACAGCCATTTTTACTGCGTACGGGGTCACAATCGCAGTCTACAACACGCCCCCGAAACAGAGGCGGCACACCTGTTTTTATACCGCCACTCCCCCTTTACCTCCTGCCAGAGCCGGCCATTGGCGCAGTAGGACAGCGGGGCGCTGGAGGGCCGCTACTGCGATTGGAGCTCATTTCCAATCAGGCAGCGGCCAGAGTCTGCTTCTGCGTATGCGCAAAAGCCCATTCTGTTCTACAAGTAAAATGGGAGCTGGAGTCGCAACAGCTCCTCCCATGGGCCTTTGCAGAGGTCGTGAGACACACCTCATGGCTCCACCTTCCGCAGGCCTCACTCCACACACCAGTGGCGGAACTTCATCCCAGACGGCCAGAGGCAAGTTATAATTTGGTGCCCCCCCGTGACAGCCGCTGACATTGTAATGTAGCAATTCGCATACAGACAGGCTATAGATAGACGAAGGCAGCAGCCGATGGTCCGACATGGAGCTCTCCACTAGTGTATGGTGGCTTCTCAGGTACTGGGCGGCTGTGACGGTACACTCCAAGTACATAGTTACAGCCCTAAGTGGGGTGAATATGTAGTGGACAATGGAGGAGGTGCCCCTTCAGAGCTGGAGCCCGGCGGCAGGAGCTTCCATTGTCTCCCATAGTTCTGCCCCTGCCACACACCAAGGGGCCGGGAAAAGCAGGGGCGGCCACGTCTGCCTTTATTTACTATCCCTGTGCACTGTGATGAGTCTTAAGTCAGCTGTACTGTGGTGTCGTAGAACTTTTTTGCCATTTCATTTTAATATCCTCAGCAAAACAGTTCAGAAATCCCTTCTCAAGATACCCCAGTTTAATCCCCTGCATCTGATTTTCTGAAAATGCAATTATTCGCCACTCGTTACCACTTATGTGCGTGCGGAATCTGACATCTCAGTCTCTCCCAGTAAGTGGCGAGCACTGTATACATGTCTCCATCAGCGAATACGGATTTGTGAAAGACGTTATCGCTCGCTGTATGCGCACCGGGGAATAACCTGGAAACTTGATAATAGGGAACTAAATCTAAAAACAACTCTGTTCTGCAAAGACATGAGCCAGAGGACTGTCTGCCAACATAGCGAGAACCTTGTAATGTTGTTATAATGGATACCAAATTTCCAGCGAGACTGGTGGTCTGTTGTATAAACTTGACTTGTTAAATAGCTCTGTATTTGATTAGCTTGTTGGCACTAGGACTGCATACAGGATATTAAAGAAGTCCTGTTGTTGGGGGAAAATTATGACAGGGCTGAAGAATGTTTGCCATAAGTAGTTTAAACCGTACCCTAGAAAAAACAAATCCCACACAAATTCGGAAGAGCTCACTGAATTCCAGAGCTTAGGGCACGGTGGTTCACTGCACAGCGTATAGAATCCAGCTTATTACATAGCTGGGGGTGAGAGAAGAGGAGCATGTCCTTATACTAAGATGTAGTCATCCGCTTGTCAAACGATTGTGGGGTCAATTCAATTAGAAGTAATGCAGAATTGCTCATTCTGTTGCAGTGCGCACAAACCCATATACTTATGGTGGCCTCAGTTTGTGCATTTTAATATTCACCCCTACTAAAATGCGCAATGTAGCGGCGAGTTAAAGGTGATGTGTTACTGATGATTAAATGCCGCCACATCTGCACATCGCCAGTATTGAACTGACCACCATGTGTCTATAATATTGTCATCTTGGTCATTTAGGGGCCCAATCATCAACACGTTTTATCATACGCAACGAGTTTTAAAACTCGTTGCGTATGATAAATGGTGCTCCAGCCAATTACCTCCCAACTGTCATTTTTCAAACAGATGACAGTTGGGAGCTGATTGGCTGGAGCACCATTATCACACGCAACAAGTTTTAAAACTCTTTGTGTATGATAAACCTCGTTGATAAATGAGGCCCTCAGTAAGCTCATAGTTGACAACTTTCCTCCTTCTTCCCCGGGATGGAGAAGCCAAGAGGGGCGTGGCAAGGCCAAGCAGGCGTCGCTGGGAGGCTTGATAGCGGATTTGAGTAATGGCCCTGTACCCCCCGTTATACAATGACACAATTACCGGCATTGTGAAGCGGTGGTGTGGCCACGATACACGTTTCAGTGCTAATCACATCATTAGCCGCCCACACTGCCCACTTAATTTGGGAAGTGGACGGCCAGCAGGTGGTCTCTGGGAGACTTGCCCTCTTTTCCGGGTGTCTGCGAGAGCCACCCAAGCAGAGCTGGCCCCAGGCATAGACAAATTTGGAATGCCCAGGGGCATGCATTCCAAGTCTAGGGCCAGCTCAGCTTGATAGCAGGCAATGGTGGAACTGGGACAGGTGGATGGCACCTCTGCCCTTGCTGTCCTACCGCAATTGGAGCTCTCAGCACAGCTCTGACTGGGCGGCAGCTCAGGCAGCCTACAGCAGCAGGACCGGGGAGCAGAGACAGTGGGGGCAGCGGGCAGTAACAAAAATCGCCACTGGAGGAGGGCTGGTGGGCATGCCCAGCCACAGCAGCTCCTCCTCTCATGGACCTTTGTGAAGTCCAGCAGGCCGGGCCTGTCTGCAGGGAGACAAACGGGGTGGGGGCACCAATGCTCTTGCTGGCACAGGGCACCAAAATGTCTAGTTACAGCTCTGTGGATGAGTATTGCAATGGGTGAGGGGTGATGGATGTTGCTGGCTGCTGCTGTGATCTGTACTGCTGGTTGATTGGCATCAAACTGGTTAGGGCCGTCTCTGCACCCAAGTTTCCGAAGTCTCCCGGTTGCTATGGGAGAGTAAGCAACTATGAGCAGGTGTTCTCCAGTACATCTGCTTATCTATGTTTTACCTCTTATGGAACAAAAGACACCTGTCCCTCTTTACTTCCAAAGCATCCCTGTTTTGAGTCTAATATCTAGATATACAGTAGAAGCAGAAATTGCATGAAAATAAATAAATAAATTAAACATAAGTCACTTAGGGGTCTATGGGCCTGATTCAGAGCCGGACGCTCTGACCAGAGCACTCGCTCTGAATCAGGGCCGGGCTACCTAAAATTGGAGCGGCCTCTTGGACGCTCGCATAGCTGTGGGTTACCACCCACAGCTTATGCGAGCGTCCATGATGATGGTCGCGATGGTCAAGACCATCGCGACCATCGGGCTTGCGACGAGACCCTTGCGGTAGGGTCTCGCTGCCGCAAGCCCTGGAGTGATTTTGGCTCTATCAGAGCCAAAATCACTCCCACTGATGATGTCAGTGGGGCTGGACCCAGATGGTAGGCGTTCCCATGGGAACGCCTCCGTCTGGCAGCCACGCCCCTGGCACGCCCACCAAAGGGGGCGTGCTGTCACTCACCATCGACAGCACGCCCCCTTTGGTGCGAGACCCCGAGCGACGGCTTCCCCGGGAATTGTGCGCTCGCGCTTGTAGTACACAGACTGGACACTAATTTGAGTGACAGCGCCGTTTGTGTGTGTTAACAGGGGAAGGTGCTCGTGAACGGGGGGGTGGTTGTGCGAACACAGGCGTGTCTGGGCGTCTAAATGGCGTTTTAGGAGTGTGCATAATTAGCAAAGAAGCGGCACTGTACACGTCAATTGGTTGTATTTTAGACAGCACTGTTCGCAGTGCTTACGGTGGAGCAGGGTCTGCCTCATGCGCTGCGTGCAGCTCCGATGGCTCTCGATGTCACTGATTAATCACACACTTGATGTATGCTAAAAAAGAAAGATGGGCGTCTTTATACTACAGCGTACGTTCGCTCTGCCGTCGCTCTCTAAGGCATAGAGGATGTCTTTCCGGCTTCCACCAGACAGTGCGATCGCGGCATTTGCATACTCGGCCCCTTTTGGCTAGGTGAGAGTGCAGCTTAGCATCCGGGTCTGAATGAGCTCCTGTTTGCAATTACGTCAGTTACACAATGTACGGAGCCTGAAAGTGGCTTTTATTTCCAAGCACGCATTGTGGCCTAATTGTGTGCGACTCTATATCTGCACGTTTTAGTTTTGTTACAATTTCAATAAAAATGATCGGATCTTGAGCTGGCATTGTAATATGCAGGGCCAGCTTTAGCCTCCGCTGCCCCCAGACACCCCTCTGTCTGAAGCCTTGCATATTTTCCTGCATTGTGTCTTGACTCTCTTTTATATGAACAGAAATATAATTTTATTTTATTTTTATGGCACTTAATGCCAATACATGGAATTTCTGCAACAATACAACTGTCAGATTGGTGCCTGCCTGCCTAATATTGCATTGACTTATGGTCTACTAGCAAATAATAAAAACAGTAGGATGTTATTTTATGATACTTGGGAACAGCAGGACCATCTCTGTACACGATTGTAAATGCTTGAGATGTGGAATGTGATACAAGAGAAACTTCCCATGTTTTCTTCCTCTCTACAGTGTTGATTATCTATCACCCGCCTTGAACTACACGATTACTATCTGATAGAAATGTCCTTCCTAGACAGAGTAGGATAAACAAGCACTACTGTGGTAGTGGCACCATCCTCACTGCACACAGATTGTTTGCTCTTTTAAGATTGAACTGGCACCAGGATATTGGAAGTGTATATATCTCAAATACATTTCATCAAAACAAACTCTGAACCGGAATTTAGATTTCAAACACTTCCAAGGACGGGCAAGTGTTACGCTCAGTGCGAGATATTACAGCTTGGGACCACTTTCTAGCTAATATCAGGACAAAAATTTATTTATAGACTATTTACAGTATGAAGGAGATTCAGTAGTTCTAGAAAATAGCCTTCTTGCTAATTGTCAGACAGTTAAACTTATATGATGGGGTTAGGCGACAGACTTTTGCAGAAATATGGCCTGTTGCAGTAATCAACTTCTGCATTTTTTTGTTGTTGTCTAAAACAAAACTATCTTGACATTCAAGGAAAGCTCACCCTTTTTATACAGCATATTAAGATTCTTTCTGAGAGCCGACGTGGATTATTTATTTCCTGTAGCAGCTGAAGTGTTATATACTATACGCACAAATCCTACTATAGCCAGTGACCAGTAATTATTTCATCTAATTTTAATTGGCGAACTACAGCATGTATTTATACTATATAATCCCCAGTCACATTGGGGATGTAAAGCAAGAAGATCCTCCGTGTTTGGCAGATCTTTCCCCCTATTGTTCTTCCTTTGATCCATGTAAGGGAGAGTTCTTACAGAAATGAGGGCTTTAATTGTTTTTTAAAACGGAAGTATCTGTCATTCTAGGCTTGAGACACAAAACACTGCAGAATGCTTCCTGCTGGATAAAGCTATCTTAGGAATGATAATGATAACATCCTAAACATTTTTGGGAGAGGCAAGGTATACTTCACAGCTTGTGCCGGATCCCGGCGGTGGTTATTGTAAATTATCTAGACTTACATTCCGTCACAGAATACACAAGGCTCTATCACCTAGTGGAGAATCTCAGCATGGGACTAGTCTTTTTTTCTTTTTTCTTTCTCTATATGTAACTTTTTTTTCCAGACCTGACAGCAGTCCCCATTTTGGGGAGATGGTCCCAATCTGAGGGGCATTGTCCTGCCGTCACACATTAAGCAGATTCACCCTGATTTGCAGGAGGTAACTCTCTTACACGCACACTAGAGGAAGCCACGTTCTCCAGAGGCCTAGCCACAACCACTATGATGCGGGGACACTTGCAAAATTAGCAGACTAAAGCTGGCCATTTTCTGTTAAACCATCCAACCAGTTGGCTGGTTGGAGTAAAAATCAGGTAATGTATGGGAGTAAGTGACAATCGACCATTTGCTCCCAAACAGACACAAGGTTGTTCAAAATGTGTGGCCAGCTTATTGAGTGCATGTTGAGCCCCATATATCTCAAGCTATGTACAACTTCGCTGTATTCCTACGTCAGATGTACAAATGCGTAGATTGAAAGCTCTCACGAGCAGGGCCCTCTTCCCTCATGTGGATTTCCTTCCCTCACTTATACCATTGTTTCCTCCCCTTACACTGACAAAATTATTATCTCACTCATTCTGGCTTCAATAAATTCTGGAGTACTCTCATTAAAAGAGCAGAGGGCCTGATTCAGAGCCGGACGCTATTTGCGCTCGCTCGTTCAGAAAAAGGGGCCGGCTATTTAAATAGTGCGCTCGCTCTTTGCGGTCTGTTGACGCCTCTATGTCTGAACGAGCGAACAAAACATGCGGTCGCTATTTTTAAAAAAACGCCACCTGGCCGCTCGCATCCTACTTCTTCTCCGCTATTTATTAGATTAATCGAGTACATCGAAAGGCGTATGAACTGCTCGCAGTGCTTGTGGTAGGATTTTCCTACCGCAATCATGCAAACAGTTCAGGCTAAAAGACAACCAAGTGACGTGGTCGATGACGCTGCTTTGTTAATTATGCACACCCTTAAAACGCCCATTTTGACCGTTTGGCACGCCTGCGTTCGGATCTCCACTCCCCGTTTTCAAGCACCTTCCCCTGTTACCACCCACAAACGCCTCATCCTGTCACTCAAAATAGCAGGCATTCGCTATTTTGCGAGCACACGATTTTCGACCGCACTGACTGGTTCGCGCATGTGTACTAAAACCCATACGCATGTGCAGATGTGCGAACATCGCTCGGAGCGAACGAGCGGCCGCTTACGAGCGGCTCTGAATCAGGCCCAGAGTACCCTTGTGGCTCCTTATTGCCAGAAAATTACACCCTACACCAAACTGGGTGCCACAGGAGAGTTGCAGGAGTGCCACAGGTTGGTAGTCCAGTACCAATTCAAATTTATGGTCAATGTGATAGACAAAATGGTGGCTGCCAGTCATAAAATACATGGACTAACAGAAGCACAATCCTGTCCATCACCACACAACTGAACCTAAGCAAATTTTATAAAAATTTTATTTGCTGAATTTCTCAACTTTTGGCTTGGGGGTGCCATGAAAACAAATGCTGGTACTCCAGGGAGCCATGGTTCTAGAAAGTTTGGGAAACGCTGCCCTACACTACAAAATGTGTTTATAAGTCCAGCGAGGGGGTATGGGTTGCTCTAATGCCCAGATCTCCCCGAGTCTGCCATCAGTAAACACATGGATGCCCTCACATGATGTGGTAGGTTGTCTACTTTTCAAAAATGGTATGGCATCTATATCATGGCATCTATATCATTCATACACATTTTACGTGTTTCACTCAATCTGGTAAAAAAAAAAAAAATGCCTTATAATTATTTTCAAGTAGTAATGTTATAGTGAATACCTATGTGTATGATCCTGATTTTTGCCGTTTTATAAAGGTGGATTAATTTTAAATTGTAAAGTATGGGTGGGCAGAAAAAAAATACACATATTTACTTCTCGTTCACTTTAATGCAACTGCAATTAAAACAACAAGACTTGTTTGGCCATTTTTCATTGTTGTGTGAGGAGATATAAGCACGTTATTGATATTTTCTGAAAATTCAAAGTCCTATTTAAAAAACAAAAAACAAGGTGCAATAAGTGTGCTTATTGCACTTATACTCCTTTCAGACAGAAAGCTGATCAATACGGGTCTTTTTTTCTGTCTGAAAGGGTCAACCCGGTTCGAAATTCCTGGGACTTCGACTCAGGAATTTACCAGGGTCGGAGACCCGGGTTGACCCTTTCAGACAGAAGAAATACCCGTGTTAATCAGCAAATTACCGGGTAGAAATGTTTGACCCGGTAATTTGCTCTTCTGTCCAAAACAGGGGGTCAGGCTGGGTCCAGCAATACGATCGGGCGGGTAAAAGCCGGGTTTTTGACATTTTTCTGTCTGAAAGTGGTATTAGTGATACATAATTATACCCTCCCCACGCCATTACCCTTGTCTTATAGTTGCTCCTATGCTGTTGGAAAATATAGATGTTTGGCAAAGAAAAAAAAATGAACAAATGGAATAAATACTTTGCCTTATGAACAGATATGTACTAAGCAGTTGATTAATTGGCTTTCATGGCAAATTAATTCCTGTTAATTGTTGATATGTGTATTTGTGATGTCATACTATCGTCTTCTAATGGATATTTCTATTAATTCTGTACATTGCGACCAAATAAAACACACATACCCGTAACAGTATACAAGCATAGGTGCCAGGTTTTAGTGTACACCCACCTACGCAGCTGCCAAAACGTCTGCAATGTACAGAAATTGCAGCAATTTTCTTGCTCGTAAAGATGTAAATTGAAGGCGCTTGAGTAAATTCCATAGCCCCAAGAGAGGGAGTATTCTGTCTAAATCACGGTTCGTATATCCAGGTGAAGCCAGACACAACTGAGGCATATTCATGAAAAAAAGAAAAATACATTTTTATCATTTTTTTTTTAATTGTTTGAATAAATTATTATAACTTTTTTTTTTTTTTTTATGTCTGACAACAGTGCACCCAGCATGACTTGGATTTTGGCACGGAGTGCTTACATTTGGCTCTGGCATACAGTAACACTAAGGCTAAGCTGCTTGAAGCACCACCTGATGTCTGGAAGGTAAATACGACATTACTGGATATTACCTCACAGCGAATGTTTGATTTACACTTAGCTCCTACAAACACACGAACGAGGCTGTTTAACCAGCCACACTCGCTGGAGCTGGGAATGCCACCCCTAACGTAATTATTCTGCAGGTTACATAGCGCACATACTCTAATTGTGTGAATGATTTGTTTTGTCTTTGTGGAATGTTTTGAGCAGTTGCCCATTTTGTGGTGGTAACCGATATAGCGGCCACCACGGAGAAATCCACACAGTTGCTCAATCGCCTGCATGACGGGATGATGCTTGGACAATGCTTCCTTTCTATGCAGGACAGGTACAAAAGATGCACTATCTTTGTGATGCTGATGTCATCAGTTGCCATAGCTAATATTTTGCACTACGGTGGCCATGTTAGGACATACCTCATCCATGCCAGAGTGACAAACACAATTATGCATGACGTTAATTCACTGTGTGCTACGTCAGCTAGACATTCACTGCATGACATATGCAGCACAACCCATGTACCCGGCCAACAATACTATAACCACCTGCCCGGTGTGGTTGCATCGTTTGCGATGGCGCCAGGCTGTGCGTTACCTGACATAGTCACATACGATGCGATCTGTCAGAAACACACAGTGGACCTGCTGCCGGAAGATCATCTTCCAGCGCAGGGGCGTTTCTAGAGAGGAGGGGTCCCCTGTGCAGTCTCCGACATGGGCCCCCTCCTCTCCGCCCGGTGCCAGGCAGCGCACTGAGCTGTGCGCGGCCAGCGCCGGAGTTATAGACTCTGGGCACTAGAGTGTGCCCAGAGTCTATAGTGTAAGCACAGGTCACCAGGAAAATGGCCACCGCGGCCACTTTCCCTGTTCTGCAGATGCGCAAACGACGGGAAAATTGCCGCCACGGCCATTTTCCAGTCGTTTTGCAGCGCCTGACATCTGCGCTGACGTGGGACTCCGGAGAGGTAGGTAAGATTATGGGTACAGGGTGTGCGGTGCGGGGCCTCCCTGGACCCAGGGGCCCGTGTTCCCCGCACACCCTGCACCCATTATAGATACGCCCCTGTTCCAGCGGAATTTGTATAAAATACCGATAGTTGGGATCCTGGCTGGGTTAACATACCGACACTTGTTGGTCGGTATGCTAACCCCCCCTCTCTCCCTACCCTAACTCTCCCTCTTTAGTGCCTAACCATAACCTCCCCCTCTAGTGCCTGAACCTAACCTCCCCCTACCCGCACCCTTAACCTCCCCCCTTAGTGCCTAACCCTCCCCTTAGTACCTAACCCCTAAACCTAACCCTCCCTCCAACTCCGCTACTTACCGGCGGTCGGGATGCTGGCACCGTTATTCTGACCGGCGTCGGTTTTTCGGCTCCGGTAATGTAAGCTTAATGCAATGCAAGCATCGGCATCCCGCCCCTGCCAGGATGCCGAACGCATCCCCTTCCAGCAGCCACCAATGGCAGAGGGACCTCTCGGCTTCTCCGCATCCTTGTACCCTCCCCTGGTGTCTGCCGTGCAGCCATTTACTGTAGATCAGTAAGCACGGCAGGACCCCCCACCCGGCAGCTGCAGAGAGTAGCAGCCGCCGGGGAAATGTATATTAATCACCTCTCAGCCCTCTAGTATATACCTGGTGGCTGCTCAGAGGAGCAGCTGCTGGAGAAAAGCAGTCTTGATGTTCCGAACATCAGTGATCCGATATATCGATGACCTGATATTACGGTTGTGTTTCAAAATATTTTTTATTTTTTTATTAAATTCGTGTTGGATAAGTTTTAAATAGATCTTCTTGACCCGGTTGAATTATAAAAAAACTCGACAATTTCTGAGTGGTTTTTGGGAAAAAAAAATTGTGAGTTATATTGTTACGCTATGTTACCCCCAGATACTTTACATACTCTCCATCATGACCCCTTCCACCAGGTACAGAATGCTCTGCTCCTGGACTTCTAACTTAATGGACCATTGCAGTCATCTTTCTCATCAATGAATTAGTTCAACGCAGGTGACTGTACGGCGATGTTGGAGTGTCTGCCCCCTACGCCATGGTATACTGTGTGCCTATAATGATTGGGTTTGAGTTGCCAAGTTATGACTTTAATAAGGGGCACATGTATTGTTTATACAGGTCTGTGACTGATTACACTAAAGTCCACAGTTCCATACCAGGTCAGACCCGGGACAGACCCCTTTTACACCGCTGTGCTGACCAGGATTAATCCCGGGTCGGTGCCACTTACTGCAGACTGGTGCAGTTGTTCTCTCCTGCCAGCGCTTGGGCATGACATCATCTCCAAACACTGGGAAATCCGTATCTCCCCACGCTGTAAATGGGACCCTTGTCGGACAACCCGGGTTACGCGCTTACACTGCAGTGTTACACAGGTCGTTCCCGTGTTAAACCCTGCAAGCTACCCAGATTGGATTGCCAGGTCATTGTACCCGAGAATCCAATCCTGGCCCCTTGTACACTGAGCCGCGACCCAGGTTGACATGGCAATAACTCGGCAAGTGTAAAAGGGGTATTTGGTGAATTTAGATAGTTTGCTCTCAGTGTCAGTATATAGTGTGCCTCATGCCTCATTGCTGTAACTGGTTTTTCCTGAGCAGGCAGCAGGGACAGTAATAATACAAATGTCCCCAGATCTACAGTCATTTAACCCCGTCGCCTAGCGAAATCAAACTTGAGAAATATTAATTAGAAAATCATTTTGCAAATGTCAACTTCTCTTTTTGTTGCACAAACCCCTTCTTACTAATCCATAGCCCTGTTTTTATTGTATGGCTACGGTTTATAGCACCACCTATAGAAATAGCTGCTTTGGGGCTCTCTTTTATTGATTTATAATCCCTTCCTGTTCTGTGAAATTAATGGTATTTATTTGTGCTCTAGGTGACTTACAAACGAGATTTATATGCAGCGGAATCAATTATTAAGGGTAAGTGTGTTTTTTTTTATTGTTTAAGAATTTGGTGTTATTAGTGATGTGTACTTTAACCCTAAAATGGCCTATGCTTGGTCAAAGCCTAAATCTCTGATTATTTCCATTATTTCTGTCTATGTGAAACAGGAGGTTCTGATCTAAAGCTGGCCATACACTACACCAGGGATGGGGAACCTCAGGCCCGGGGGCCGTATAAGGCCCGCGGAATCATTTGGTCTGGCCCTTAGAGTTTTTTTCTGCTAGCCTCATCTGGCTATCAGGGTGCCTAGAATGGTACCCTGCAGCCAGAATCTATGCAGCAGTGTCACCTGGAGCATCCTTTGGACTCTTCAGACTGTGGCACTGCTGCCCTAACAGCTCCCCGGAGCATCCTCAGGATGCTCCGAGCATTGCTGTAATCACCGGCGATTGAGGCCCCATCACACGGAGGGGGCGTGGCCTGCAAATGTTATATATATCAAAATGGCCCTCGGCAGAAAAAAAGGTTCCCCACTCCTGCACTACACCAACTTACATCCAACCATCCTGCTACCTGTAGTTGGTTGGACTGCAAATCTGGTAAGGTGTGGAAACGAATGACAATCAGCCATTTGCTCCCAAACCCCGGAAAACGGGCAAAAACTGTTGTTTAAACATATTGTTTAAATCAAACATTTAACCAACTTGTCTGAACGACCATTTTCGTCTGGGCGTTTGGGAGCAAATTGCTGATTTATCATTTGCTCTTATACCTTACTAGATTTTCATTCCAAACAGCCAACTATTTGTATGGTTGGGTGAGAGTTGGTCTAGTGTACGGCCAGCGTAACACTTTGGTGACAGTTTGAGGATACAGTATGAATTATTTTACTTTGCCTGCAGAATTTATAATACGAGCTTCTGTAACCGTCATTTACCTGTAAATGTATTGTAGGGATCATTTATGAACTGCAGAAAAGGAAGGGGTGTAGGCTTGGCCAAATGGGGATATTCTTTGTCATTCTTGCACCATAACAACAGCTGCAGACTGAGAACCTGATTCAGCGCGGATAGTATACGCAGACGGCCTATTGCATACTGCGCATGCATAAGCACCGCAGTGCGCGAGTTAGCATTGCGATCGCACTACGATCACTCACGGAGATACAAAGCCATCGCAGGTGGAGGGATGGGACGTCAGCGCTTGGGGGTGGTCGGAAAAAACACCGGCGTGCCTTTCCATTTGAACGCCGTTGCCTTGGCGTGCATAAATTAGCCATTATGCGACGGCATACGCAGCTTGAGTGCTCACTGCGGGCGACCAGGTTAGCAATCTCTGCATAAGGTCAGACCTGCTGTAATTGTGCGTGAGGGGCCGATGTTGCCCGATGTATACGCAGTATTCCAAGGCATTACGGATGTGTGAAAGCTGTAGTGGGCGTCTCTATAATAGCTTTGTGATTGCAGGCATTCGCATATTTTCGCAGCAGACCTGCGTGTGCAGCTGCGATCGCAATGGCGATCCATAATGAATCAGGCCCATAGGCGCTAGTGAAAGTCGCTTACGTATGAGTATTGTTAATGACCGTCTCCTATTATACTGTACGTGCACATGCGTATCAAAAGGCGTTAGGCTTCTTTAACCATGCTGACTGAGATTGATTTCGCACTTGCGACTCCTTGCCCAGAAGAGGCCTGGACGGTATTGGAAATGCGCCAAACTACAGTATAGGTGTGGTCAGGCAAAATGCGGCCCACGCCGTCCACTAAACAGGACCAGATCTGCCTTTATGATGGAGGATTATTTACGGGTACTTCACCCCTTGTGCAAGTAACAAACTGGTGATGATGATGATCACTGGCGGTCGCATCTGATTGGCTGAATGTGTCTAAGTCCCACCCATTTATGCTAATAGCTCAGTAATATTGTTGCTTCCTGTGAAGTGAGCGATTGTTTGCTGTAATAAAGCATGTTTCCTAGTCAGCTTTGACTTGCATCTCTTATTAATTCGCTGTCCGCAGTAGCTAGGATAAAAGCTTTTCTTGCCTGTTGTTTATGTGTGGGGTGTGTGAAGATCTTACAGGTTACAGAGTATATGGTCAGATACTAGGTCCAGCATTATAATAAATACAAAAAAAAAAGAGTACAAACTAAAGGCTGCGCGGAATATTATACCTGGGCCATATGTCAGTGACCCCAAACAGGCTGCCTAACAATTGTATCACTGTATAGGGGCTAAGTGGCTTCTGGAGAGTTGTATAGTCCCCACTCCTTGAAGCCTCTGTTTTGACAACAAGGTCGGATATTGATTCCTCTCTACAACCAAGTGCTGTTTAAATACACCCAGAGGCACCAATAGTTATACCCATCGCTTACACATTGTGGAGGAAGTCATTTAGTTTTCTGCATTTTCCCACTTTCCTTTGGCCGACAAAGGTTTCTGGTTTCTTAAACACCATTTTAGCCCCTGGATGTTCACTTCCCAGGAGTCTGGCCTTGACCAGTGTTACAGCCCACTAATCCGCGGAATGTCAGCTCCTTGGGCAGTGCCGTGTTCCCCATCACACACTGACTCGCCTTTGTTATGACATTTGTCTGTTATTTGCAGAATTGAAATGACATTTCTGGTTTGTTGCTGTGATATAGTCGGTGATGACTAACCGGCGGCATCTGGATGTGACGGGCCGTGTGAGTTAATGCCCCCATACATCAGCAATCTGAAAACCACAATTGAACAATTTGAAGATTTATTGCCCGATCTTAGGATTTCCCAATCGAGCAATCTGCGCCCATACACTACAGATCTTTTTCAGTGATTTGCAGATCGATTGCAGCAAACACAGATCTGACAATCTTGAAAGGCTCCATCATTTTGCTAGAAACAGTCTGCAAATCTGCTGATCATGTCCATACACTAGCAATCTACAGCCCCAATCGATCTGTGAAATCCAACATGTTGGACAATCTGATTAAACAATTCCAATCACTTTTTGGTTACAATCTGCGATCTGTGAAGCCCATACATTGCAGATTTTTATACACAATCGATTGCAAATTGCACGATTGCTGCAATCCATCTCTGATGTATGGGGGCCTTTACTTTGAATGCTTTTTAACTTTTGTCTTGGATGATTTTGCAGTTACTTCTTCGGTGGGTCTCCTATCCGAAGGTGGATATTAATGTACTCTGACATTATCCCATTAGCCTGTATTTCACAGGGAGAGAAAGCTGAATTGTTTTCCGCATTTTCTTAATTCCTCATCTGCTGCTTCATGTTGGTCAACTGATCCCAATATCCTTTCTTTCACTTTGTCTGATATATATATATATATATATATATATATATTTATATATATCTATATATATATATATTTATATATATCTATATGTGTTTCTTTCTTGAGGGAGATGAAACAAATGGGAAATGCGTGTTCTAGCACAAGTTGTATATAGAACTTTTTTTTTTAATGATTAGCCGCAGGGGTGTAACTAGGTATTTGAGGGCCCCATAGAAAAAGTTTGTAAGAGCCCCTATGTACCACCCAATAATGAAATAGGTATATAACACATGTAACTTTGACAGGGAAGATGGGCCTCCCTCATCTCTGGGCCCCATAGCAGCTGCACCCCTTGCACCTATGGTAGTTACGGAATACCGACAGACTGGATCCCGACAGGGTTAACATACTGACACTTGGTGGTCGGTATGCTAACCCTCCCCCTCCCCCTCTCCCTACCCTAATCCTCCCTCCATGGTGCCTGAACCTAACCTCCCTCCCTAGTGCCTAAACCTAACCTCCCCCTTACCGCAACCTAAACCTAACCCTCCCCCCTCAGTGCTTAACCCTCCCCCTAGTACCTAACCCTAAAGCTACTTACCTTCGAAGCCGGGATTCTGACCGGCGTCAGTATTCTGGCACCGGTAAGGTAAGCGTTGGCATCCAGACCGCCGAGATGCCGAACGCATACCGGTAGTTACGCCCATAATGAAACGTTAATGTAACCTATTGAAACTGAGATTCACTTCTTGGGTAAGGTCAGGTGCAGATCTGCCTGTAGCCACGATATGTAAGGGTACCCCTCTGTGTTCTACCTGGACTGCCAAGCTGAAGGTGCCCTAACAGGCATGGCAGGCAGAACACCATGTGCTGTGATGGTTATGTTGGTCTAGTCCTTTTGGAAATTCTCTATTCTTCAGACCCTCTGGCAAAGTGCCCACCTTGCAGCAAAGGAGAGACAGCCGTCCCTTATCCTGATTGGACCTTGTGGCTCTGGTGTATAATCTAATAGGGTACCCATAGTATTTTGAAGTACAGTAGTATATAAAGAGTAATGAGAATGTTTTCTTTAGGCTTCTTTTTTGAAACTCCAAGGTTCCCTTTTTTTATTATTATTTTGCAAATGCCCTAAAATTTTTGGTTCTTTGATGGCTAAAAATTAAATATGTTGGGTAGAGACAGAGGCCCCAATGTAATGGTCTGCGAGTTGCCGGCGGTATTCAGATTTCTGCAGGGCGATTTCGCCGCTGACCGCGTCTCTCAGGCTGTGGCGTTTGGGCCAGTAGGCTTCCAATAGAACAAGAGTAACTTCAATTAAGTTGAATTGCATTTACAGTGGGTGGTATATCTAGTTTTGGGCATTTATACAGTTGTCCCACCGTTACACAAATGGAAGTTTTTGGTTGTCTGTTCCTGTAGGAAATGCACAGGTTTATAAGCCACGCTCGGCCGGCCAGGTATCGTGCGGCTCATCCGCGCAGAGCTTCTTATTAGCTCAGAATGTACATCTTATTCGCACTAATTAAACAACTTCATGCGACAAAATCTAATTAGCTAGACTGTACTGATCAATTTTATTTGCAACATTTGTACATCTGTGTGTTACTGAGTCTAAATCCGCATATAAAGTGCCGCAGTGCAGCGGCCGCAGCTTTTTTTCACGCCAAGTTCCTTCATCTGCGACTTTCTATGTGTTTAAAACTAATTTCTGTGCGGTTAAAGTCACATCCCAGTGTCTGTAGTACAGATTGAGTGGTGTTTTGCTGCATCTGTGGTCCCGGGCTTCTGTTGCGACTCCTGAGAGCAGAGCAGTTATAGCACATTCCCCCTGTGATACCAGGACCAGGACATAGCTTTGTCCGCACCGGAGGCCACACCCCCACCCTGCAGTACACTGGCCCTACTCATGTCTCGGTGGCCCTGTACTTTAGTTTAATGTACTCGGGTTACATTTGCATGGAATGTTTACATTGACATAATGCTGACATTGTAAATGTCAGCGAGTCAACATATCGTATTGAAGTGGTTGTAGCCCTTAAGTTGGCCACACACATAGCGATATTTTACCCGATCTGGCCGATTCCGACACATTGGAACTAGAACCGTGTAAAATATGGCCAAATCCTGAGTAAATCGTGAGTCCCCACTCACGATCACGTTGCGATGCGCGTCCCCGCTGGTCGTACATCGCATCGTCTGATCTGCCGTGCAGTAGGGCAGATCTGACAATCTAGGAGGCGATGTACTGTGAAAGTCTGGATGTAGGAGAGATCATATAAAGATTGGACACCAAATCGTGTGGAGATCATGTGCAGAGCTGCTGGGGAGAGTTTCAAGGGGAATCGTACACAAATCGTACACATCGGCTGATCATGAGCAGATTGCTACGTGTGTGGGCACCTTAACCCTAACCGCAGCCTAACCCTAACTTAATAGCGACTGTCGACAATGTCTACCTTGACATTGTAAATGTCAACATTCAGTCAATGTCAGCAGTCCGGTGTCGACATAATGACATCACACCCTTCTATAGAAATCTGGTAGGGGTCAGTAAGACATTTATTATGAAGGAGCTGCTACGACATCACTATGTTTAAACTCTGGGGGTCATTCAGACCCGCTTGCGAGCAGCAGTACGCTCGCAATCGGGTCGATGTTCCCCACTGCGCATGCGCACGACGGAGGGAGCTCCATCGTGCGCATGCGCAAGACCCGGGGAGCGACGTGCTTTCCATCGCTCCGGGTCTCGCACCAAAGGGGGCGTGCTGTCGATGTTGATTGACAGCACGCCCCCTTTGGTGGGCGTGCCTGCCAGACGGAGGCGTTCCCATGGGAACGCCTATCGTCTGAAGCCGGCCCCACTGACATCACTAGTGATGTCAGTGGGAGTGATTTGAGCTCTGATAGAGCCAAAATCACTCCAGGGCTTGTGGCAGGGAGACCCTACCGCAGGGTCTCCGTCGCAAGTCCGATGGTCGCGATGGTCAAGACCATCGCGACCATCTTTTTGGCCGCTCGCATATGCTGTGGGTGGTCACCCACAGCTATACGAGCGGCCAGGAGGCCGCTCCATTTTCATGGAGGAGGGCCCTGATTCAGAGCGAGCGCTCTGGTCAGAGCGTCCGGCTCTGAATCAGGCCCTCTGTCTGCTACAGTGTAGCTGAAATATGTTTGCAGCCTTATGTCACGTAAATAAATAATCATTTTCTTTTAAAGACTTCAGGAGTTTTTGCATATCAAAAAAAAAATAAGCGAGCTTTAATCTGTTTAATTCTTGCTCGTATGTTTTTTTTTTAAAATAGCATGAAAGTCATTTTCTGGCCCGGGACAGGTCGGCACTTGCTGTGGGGGGATGGCTGATAAGTGTTGAGGAAGTTTGTGTAAGTGTTCGGTGACCTTTCCGAGCACACACACAGAAATCCTAGAAGATACTGAATGACATTAGAAGCCAGATAAACGTATGGAGGCGAATGACAGTGAATTTGTCAGTAGCTCGTCAGGCTTCTCTCATGCTTACTTGACTCGCTATGAGCTTGAAAGATCGACATGTGTTTTTTTTTTTTTCTTTCCTTTATTACCTACAGCAGAGATTGCGATGGAGTTGGTGAAGTTATTTTAGTCCTATTTGGTTAGGAGATTTTTCCCATGTGTATTTTTCTCCCGTGTTGATTTTCCTTTAACTGTCACTGAACCCATAAATGTATTTGTTTCATACATAAAGGCCGTTCGTAAAAATGTAATGTTCAGTCTCACCTTGAATTTCCACCGCTTCTCTCTTAGCAAGTAAAGTGTAATGCAAACCTCTCTGACAGTCCCCAATTTGGCTGGACGTTCCTGATTCCCGCCTGCCGATATGTCTGTCATTGCTGGGTATGTCTTCTCTCATCATGGAGAAGGCCTAGGGACACCCCCAGGTTTGTTGCCACGACCATTGTGAGAGGACACTGTGTCTAATTGTAAGATGACCACGGTGCTGCCCAGTTATTAGATGCTTGAATTGTGAATGGTAATATCGCTTATGTTTGTCATATGAATCCACTAAAGTGCACGTTAAATTTCTGTTTCCCGGGAAGCTGGAGGCTGCCCTAGAGAGATGCAGAACACAGTAGTTGTTTAGGATGACAGCTGCCAGCAGCTAGTACAGGTACTGCAGGCTCCGTGGCATTTGTATGGTGGCAGGGGCAGAACTGTGGGAGACAATGGAGGCGCCTGCCGCCGGGCGCCAGCACTGAAGGGGCACCTCCTCCATTGTCCACAACATATTCACCCCACTTAGGGCTGTAATTATGTACCCGGAGTGTACCGTTACGGCCGCCCAATACATGGCACCCCTTCCCGGCACCTGAGAAGCCACCATACACTAGTAGAGAGCTCCATGTCAGACCATCAGCTGCCGCCTTCGTCTATCTATAGCCTGTCTGCAACGAATTTCTACATCACACAGTCAGCGGCTGTGACGGGCGGGGGGGTCACCAAATTATAAATTGCCTCCGGGCATCTGGGATGAACTTACGCCACTGTATGGTGGTATATAGCTGGCATGCAAGGTAAAGGCAGAGTATGCTGCCTCCCTCCATATGTCCCATCTGAATCCTTTGTTCTGTGCCTGCCCCAGGTACCTCTGGACTCTTACCTAATCTCTGTCCCCTTTATCTCTTCCGCTTCCCTTTGGTCTTTTGCGCCCATCACTCATTCGGGAGTCGCACCCCTGTGTTCTTTGCATTGCTCTGCCCCATTGTCTCACATCAGAGCATTATTTTGTCCTATTGCCCTCATATCTCTTCTCTGCCCTGTTGATGGCCCTCAGGTGTCTTGTACCCACTGCTGCCTTTTTATTTTAATTCTCTCCCTCTTTCCTTGTGCTATGTACTTACCTTTCATAACCAGCTGGTCCATGTCCTCATTGTCTACCTGCCCCTACTGGTGGTCCTAAGTGGAAATGAATATCTGCTTTACTAATGCCCGATAGTAGGTTTGCTAGCCCTTTTATTTGTAAAATAACAGTCTTAAGCGATGTCTAGTGTGTACCGACCTCATTAGTGACAGGACCCAGCGGGGTTGCCGGCATCGGCAAGTGCTTACACAGTTGCCGATGCCGGCAGCGATGAAGCAACGGCGGCGTCCATGATGGTGCGACAGGCGATGTCGCTGACAACACTCGGAGCGCGCATCGTCAGTGACATTGAGGTACACACTAGGCAATGTGCCCGATATATATTGGCCGTTCTGGCCGGATCAGACGACATATCGTCTAGTGTTTACCCGGCATTACGTAGCCAAAGCTATAATCTCACCATATCCAAGCCCCAGGTTCCCAGTTTTAGCGCTAGGAATAAGAGGGAGTTAGTGGTGAAACATTGCTTTAAATTTCCTTTTCAAGGACCCATGAATCCAGAGGGACTGAGGAGGAGGCTCAAGCTGGGGCCAATGGGGTAAGAGATTGAAACTCTGGGCCTGATTCAGAGCCGGACGCTCTGACAGAGCGCTTTTCTCTGAATCAGGGCCGACCTTCTTGTTTTTTAGAGTGGCCTCCTGGCCGCTCAAATAGCTGTGGGTGACCACCCACAGCTAATGCGAGCGGCCAGGAAGATGGTGGCGATGGTCAAGACCATCGCGACCATCGGGCTCACGACGAGACCCTTGTGGTAGGGTCTCGTTTCCGCAAGCCCCAGAGAGCTTTCGGCTCTAACAGAGCCGAAAGCTCTCCCACTGACATCACTTGTGATGTAAGTGGGGCCGGCCCCAGACGGTAGGCGTTCCCTTGGGAACGCCTCTGTCTGGGCAGCCACCCCACCGGCCCGCCCACCAAAGGGGGCGTGCTGTCACTCAACATCAACAGCACGCCTCCTTTGATACGAGACCCGGAGCGACGGAGTGCACGTCGCTATCCGGGTCTCGCGCATGCGCACTGGCCTACCATCGACCCGGTTGCGAGCGCACAGCGCTTGCGACCGGGTCTGAATCAGGCCCTCTGTCCCTAGAGGGTATCTGTAGGTTGATGTCACCTCCCACCCTTTTCCTGGCCTAAAAGATTAGGAAGACAAACCAAGGGGTATATTTACTATTGTGCAGATTTATAGATGTTGAGGTGTTGCCCATAGCAACCAATCAGATTCTACTTATCAGTTATCGAGCACCTTCTAGAAGATAATAGCTATAATCTGATTGGTTGCTATGGGCAACATCTCCACTTCTATAAACCCGCACTTTAGTAAATATGGGGTCTATTTGCTAAGCTGTTTTAGGAGATAAAGTGAACAGTGATAGGACCCGATTGGCTGGTACTTTAACTGTCATTTTTCAAACACAGCCTGTGAGATGGCAGTTAGGAGCTGATTGGCTGGTACCTTACCTCCTTTCACTTTATCTCCCAACACAGCTTAGTTAATAGACTCCTATATCCCCAAGCGTGTGGTTATGGGTTGGAAACCTCTGGCAGTTGAATTAGGAGCAGGATGGCCAGGCAGCCTCCTGAGGCACTCGCCATATGAGCTGGTCTCCACTAGATATGTCCAGGCAGACCAGCTCTGAGCTGTCCCTTTCTGCAGTCTGACAGCCAACAAGTACTACAGGCTCCACCAATGGATACAGTAATTACCCTATCGTCACTAGTATTAAGGGCCTGTCGTTTGCCGGTTCGCCAGCTGTTGTATCCAGGATTTGTTTTGCTGTCACCATTTCCATCTTTATTCCCTTTTCCCGTTCTCTCTCTTTCCCTCCCTCTCTGTCCCTGTTATAGCCCGCCTCTGGTTGACCCGGTGGCAGAAGGTGGAGACGGGCTCTCGCACCTCGACTGCGCATGTCCGGGATACTAAACATAATTTGGATCCCGACCAGAAAAGGTTAATAAAGAACACGGTAAAAAAAAAGAAACACATTTCTGACGCGCCTGGTAATGTAACACGTCGGTAGGGATCAGTGATCGCTTTAAGCTTGAAGAGATATTTAGAGCTTTGTCATTTTTGTATTAGCAGACATTACATTGTTTTATTTGGTATCAGTAACGATACCCTTTCCAGGAGATTGACAATTAAAGATGTTTTGGTCTGAAGTACGAGTAATCCTGGCAGGAAATTCTCTGTACCTATTCAACAAAGAATTTAGAAGTGAACGGGGCCTCGTAAGTTGGGATGGCGCCCGCCAGTGGATCATGGGTGAGAGCGCACTTCTCTTGTGCTTTCACCGTTACATGACTTTCAGTTTGTTGGCTTGCACTAGTCTTCCTGCAGCTTATTGGCCTCCCTCTGTGCTTTTCATCCATGTCTTTATAAAATGCAGAAGCCACGTTTAATTTCATTGCCTGGGATACCGTTCTCCTGTGCCCTCTGTATTGGATACAGTTTTCTACTTCAGGGTCCATAGGGTATCCACAGGATACCTTGGGGTATAGGCGATGGCGGCAGACATCCAGGCACCACAGAGTTAAATTTTCAGCCTCCCAGGATGCACTGGGGTCCCTCTCCTATACTCCGCCCCCGAGCCTCAGGCCACTCAGTTTTCGTCGGTGCCTGGCCGAACCAGTCGCACTGTACAGAGGGGGGTCTTTTCAAGGCCTCTGAATATTTCTTCGCAGCTGTGGCTGCACAACTAGAGTGCTCCAGCATAGGACAGTCAGTATTGACGCCCATGCTATCACTCCTACACCCCGCCGGTACCAGAACGCCGGTACCGATCCGGGGATGCTGGTTGGTAGCTGGGGTCACAGCTAGCAGTGACCCCGGCTACCTGGACTGTGGCCGGATGCACGGGGGACAAGGTAAGCGGCGGGGTCCCGCGGTGGGCACCCGCCGGTAACAGAGTCCTTTTTGGTCCATAGGCAGGGGGCTCCCTGGGAACCGGCTGCGCGTGGGGCCAGGTACTGATCCTGCGCCTTCCACTAGACCACCAGGGACAGCGGACCGCAGCATGTGCGGTACAGCGCGGCGTCCCAGGGGTTAATAGCAGGCCAGGGGAGAACGCCTTCCCTGTCTCACAGCCGGCGTCTCCCCCGCTGCACAGTGCCATTCCACAGCGGTCTGAGCGGGCTGTGTCAGCGCTCCTCCCACGGGCCCGCCTTCTCTCTGCTTCTCGGTGGCCATTTTCTCATTACATGTGCTGGGGATGGCAAACGCTGCTGGAAGCTGATACAGATGCCATTGCGGTCCGGGTCCCCCGCATACCTCTCCTTCAATTAAGGTCAGTGTATGCAGCACTGTTTCCTACCAGGCTCTGGTCTGTGTAGTTGATCGCAGTGCTTGTAATGCAGGATGTTATCTGTGCATTGTATGTGACTTAAATGCTAGCTCTGTTTGCCTGTACTTTCATTTCTGGCTGTCAGTCTTTTCCTATCCCTGTTCTTCTGCTACAGCCCTTGCGGTGCGGTGTCGCAGGGTGTTTATTACCTCACAGTAAACGTGGTTTTTCTGTGTGGGAGGTCACATACGCTCCGTTCACACTCCTCATGTCTGAAAGTGAACGAGGATATCCTCTTCCAGCTATAATGTACTGATATAATGTGCAGTTAGCGGAGGGATATGTAGACGCTGAGGGTTTATGGAGGGCATGTTGTATTATATATCACGCCCCATTTCTGTCACTGTGCCTGCACATAAAGGGACCGCCCTCGGCTGGCTAAGATGCTTACAGCCCTTGTGGGCAACGCCCCCTGTGTTTCCCCATAGGGGTTATCGCAGCGAGTGGTGGTCTCATCACCTGCAGGGGTCCCTGGGCAGTTGATGGTACCCCAGTGTATCCTGTTTTTTGCCCCCCAGGTCTCGCAGGAGCCTGTGTGGGAGAATTTATTGTCCAAATGGTATAACACCTGATGGACGTTTTACAGGGGGAGTCACCATTTCGGCCTTCTAAACGGCCTTTCGGGTCTCAGACGGCTAAGGACATGACGTCTGATGACGGTGACATTATTGACTTTTTCAGACACGAGCCCCCTAGTGCAAAGGAGGTGTAGTCTGGGTCTAAAGTCTATATACCTGGCCTTATACGGGCAGTCCGTGCGGCTTTGGTTATTACATATCCCCCGTGGCTAAATCCAAATATGCCTTCTTTAAGGATAAGGCTGTTGCCACTGTAATTCCTCTATCTGGTCAGGTGGATCATTTAGAGCAGGCGTGGAAAATCCGGGTAAGCGGTTCCAGCCTCAAAAACGGTTGACCATTTGCATACCCCTTTGCGGATAATTACATTTCCGAATGGGAGTTACCTTTACGGGTAGATTCTCATGTTACACGCCTAGTGAGGAGTGCTACGTTGCCCATGCCCTTCAGGTCCTCCTTGAAGGAGGTTCCAGATTGCAAGGTACTAAAATATATCTAAAATCCAATTATTCCCTTGCTTGAGGGTCTTCCAGGCCGGTTATGGCCATGTGCTGGGGGGCCAGAGCCATGGAGCGCTGGGTAGGTAACTGGATCTCTGCACACTGACTCTCCAGCAGAGCAGGTGGATAGTTGCAAATTCTCAGAGACTTAGCCACGTTCATAATGAGACAGTCTTACATATAGCCTACTCCTTTCCAGAATCTCCTCGGCAGCAGTAGCGGCTCGCCGCTCCCTGTGGTTGCGCTCTTGGAAAGCGGACGCAGATTCCATTTGGAATGCTTTGCCTTTTACGGGACAGTTCCTGTTTGGCCCTCATCTGGACGCAATTGTGGCCCCGCAGGCAGTAGCTACGTCTGCGTGTCTGCCATCGGCTATAGTCCCATCGGGGTCTGGGCCTTCGTCTTTTCAGCCCTGTGAGCCAGGGTAAGTCTAAAATACAGCTTTCCAAGACAGTCAGTAGCCAGGAAATCTGCTCAGCCATAAGAACAGGCTTGGAGTACAAGACGTCCTACTCCCAAGTTGGACTATAAGCCTTCAGCCTCACGGGACAGGCCTCCTCTCGGGGGACCCCAGAGTTGGAGGCCGGCTTCTCCAGTTCGCCCAGTGCTGGTGCCTGACCACCACGGACACTGGGGTAAGAGAAGTATTTTCTTGAAGGTATGTCCTCTCCTCCCAGTAAAAGCCTCCCAGACGGTTTTTCGTTACAGGTCTTCTGTCAATCCAGGACAAGGCCCTGTAATGTTTGAGGGTGTTACACTCTATGCTCCAGGCAGGAGTTATAGTACCTATTCCGTTGCCCCAAAGGGGAACGAGGTATTACTCCATCCTCTTTCTGGTCCAGTGGACCTTCCAAGTTGTGTACCTCGTCCCTCCGTTATCCCTTCTTCCTCCAGTAATAGCAAGAAGGAGGCACGCTCCTGCTGATAGCTCCAGCGTAGGCCAGACGGCACTATTACTCAGATCTTCGGAGCCTCTCAGTTAACACTCCGAAGCTGTTGCCTCTATGCCTAGACCTGTTGTCTCAGGATCCTGGCTGATATCCAGACCTGGGTTGTCTGTCCTTGACGGTGTGGCGGTGGAGACTGCCCTCTTAAGGTCTAGGAGTTTTTCCAGTTCTTTAGTTAACAGGGGCTCTGTCCATGCTAAGAGCTCGGAAGCTTGTATCTGCAAGAATTTACCATTAGGTATGGTATACTTTCTTTCAGTTGTGTCGCCCTAGAGGCTAGGCTCCTCGGGTATTCCGGATATCCAGAGTGTTGGCTTTCCTACAGGTGGGCTTAGATAACGGTCTTCGCCTTGCTTACCTGAAGGTGCAGGTTTCTGCCCTGTTAGAATGGTTTCATCGTAGGATTGCTACTCTTCCTGATGTCCGCACCTTTGTGCAGGGTGTACGTTATATTCAGCATCCCTTTGATCCACCTGTGGCTCCTTGGGATTTGGCTGTGGTCCTTAGGGCTCTCTGAGGACCGCCATTTGATCCACTGGGCTCAGTGGATTTCAAATGGCTTACGGCTAGAACTGTATTCCTTCTGCCTATTGATTTGGCCAGTAGGATCTCAGAATGGGGGGCTCTGTCATGTAGACCTCCCTTTTTCTCATCTTTCCTAGAAACAGGGCAGTGCTTCGCACTTGCCCTGGTTTTTCACCTACGGTGGTGTCTAGTTTCCACATCAATAAGGAAATTATAGTACCGGCCTTTACTTCCCCAGTCCTGTCTGCTCTTGAGGCCTTTTTGGATGTGGTACGGGCGCTAAGAATTTAAGTTGACCGTGCCAATCCATTTAGGAAATCAGACTCTCGGTTTGTCCTTTTTGGTTTCCATAAAAAGGGTTGGCCTGCCACTATGCTAACTTTGGCAGGATGGATTCACAGGTCTTCCTGTTCCATCCTCTATTAAAACTCTTCCACTAAGTCTGTGGGTCCTTCGTGGGCAGCTCGACGTGGCGCCTCAGCAGTGATTGGCAGCCACGTGGTCATCTGTCCATATTTTTGTAAGGTATTATGCTTTTGATACCTTCGCCTCTCAGGATGCTTCCTTCGGGCGGCGGATTATTGTTACAGCACAGGAGCGTCCCCACCCTTAAAGGATACTGCTTTGGGACATCCCCAAGGTATCCTGTGGATATCCTATGGACCCTGAAGTAGAAAATATGAGATATGGTAAGAACTTACTCTTGTATCTCTATTTCTATGAAGTCCATAGGGTTCCACAGGACTCCCGCCCTGTCGCACCTGTACTGCAGATGGGCTTTGATCTGGTCACCGGTTTCTCCGTCTCCTTCTGGTGATAATGTGATTCTTGTGTGTTCCAGACTGTCTTCTCTCTATTTTTTGCTCCTGCTCCGGCCTATGGCTTGTTACGAAACTGAGTGGCCTGAGGCTCGGGTGCGGGGTATAGGAGTGTTACCCCAGTGCATCCTGGGAGGCTGAAAATTTAACTCTGTGGTGCCTGGATGTCTGCCGCCATTGCCTATACCCCAAGGTATCCTGTGGAACCCTATGGACTTCGTAGAAATAGAGATAACAAGGGTAAGTTCTTACCATATCTCATATTATTTGTGTTATATATCCAGGACACTGATATTATCGATAAATTGACATAAACACAAGGCTGAAAAGTACAGAAGTTTGGAAGAAAAACAAAAGCTTTATGTTGCAGGACAACATGTACAGTAGAAGCCAATAAATTATAGAAATCTGAATTCCTTTACACATATTTATAAGATAATATACAATAAATCTATTTAATGCTGAGGGCGTGGCCTAACTGTCCATTGGAGCGGACGTGTTCCTCCAGAGGTCCTGCAATCCCCTGGGATATCCAACCCTCCCTCCGGTCCATTACCTTCAGCTGGGTCAATGGTGATCATTGCTCTTGCCTCCGTGCCCCCGCTCCCTGCAAAAGGCGCCCTTCTAGCGGCACCCCCGGCGTTGCGGCCTACCCGACTACTTGAAGCCGCGGACTTTCCTAGCCGCCTGGAGCCGGTGCCGCGGACCGGAAGTCACGCGGGGACCGCATCGCGGCCGCAGATCTTGTTGCTGTTTGGGGGCTGCTGGCTGCTGGAACTGCCAGGCAGGATCCCACATATCCCCAGAGGGCTCCAGCAGATACCCGCGGCCGGACCCGCGAATCGCGGGAAGCCGCCATATTAGCTGCCCTATCTCCCAGTGACAGTGGAGAACACAGGGATCAACCAGGGGCACCTTTCTATCATAGGTGCAGCAGCCTCACGTAACTCCTATAACCCTATCCACACTGGAAGTCTCCTATGCTACCAGGGTTGGAATCACTGCTCCAGCCTATTATTTGGATGTTTTGCTGAATGTGTACCCAACCTCCCGTGACCCGCTCCCTGCAGTTGGTGCTGACGAGACTGTTGTGGTGACCCCTGTACCCCCCACAGACCTGCAATACAGGCGTCACCAGGAACAACTCACATCAGCGCACTCCTGGACACTGCGTTAGCCGATCTCAACCCCCTTCTGCACCCTGTCCGAGCGTATCCTGCTGCTTACTGTCTCCTTGCAGGGAATCTGAGAGGATAGGGAGTTGTCCTCCAACAACTGCTCCGGGGTCTGTTCTATCCTTACCACACCATACAGTCTTTATCAGATCCCCCACCGTACTACTCCCTCGGTCCCTTGTCTTCAGTACTAGTGGATTGACTTTTTCTTCTGTGATGTTTTTCTAGAGGACGTCTCCTCTGACCCCTGGGTGCTTGGATCCCACCCCCTCTTACCGTTATCAATAACATATTATATTGGTGATACCCAGTTTCCTATTTCTCTGGAATCTTATTTTCTCTCAACAGAAATAGCCCTCCTCCGTGGTTCCTGCCTTGGTCTCCAAACAGATGTCCGCTGCCAGACATCCCAAGCAAGG